>CM076581.1:481200782-481685755 GCA_034641835.2 Pinus albicaulis | reverse complement strand
GAAGCCTCTCCCCTAACAACGTTTAAGTGACCTGCTAGGATCTAAAAGTTGAAAATATTTTAATCGGTTGAAAATATTACATCTACTACCTGCAAACATTCACATGTGTGAGACGGGCCTCACGTGTTATTTTGATAACACATGGATCAATGTAATATTTCAGCCCTAACCTCCATTTTATATGGTTTCCATATTTGTGAATGGTTATAAAGTTTCAGTCAATAACTATATGCTCTTCATATTGGTTCACATGTGTTTAAAGTCCTCACGTTAATATTTATAGTTTTTAATGATTGAATTTACATTATTCACTTGCTTTATATGTTTTGATAATTTTATAGCTAGTAATCACAGTAAGAAATTTCAATTTATAACCTAATCCTAAAATCTGGAATACATATTTGCATGGGTAAATTTTATTTCATTAATGTCTAAAACTTAAATATAAATTCTCACCATAACTCAAATAAACTTATTAATAAAGGGTTCAAAGTTTATAATTAGACCAGAAGAAAACATTTAAGGTTCAAAGTCAATATATGAGAATTAATATTAATGGATAGCTAGTGATTATACTTAACTGAAAATGATTCTACAAATTATTAATTTTTTTGCTTTGATCTATAGTAAATTATAGTAAATATGAGGTAGAGTTATGGACGTTTTTAAAACTTTATGAAATTCTTATTAATGAAATGTTTGTGAAATTAATAATTTTAACTAAATGTAAAAATATGGAAAATATTTTTATATAAATATGTAAATTAAGTGATTCTTTTGAATTTTGATACCAGGTAGGAAACCAAGATTTTAGTTTTTAATTATAGGGGAGGAATTAACTCTTACTATTTACTTGTGTTTACTTTTGTAAAATATGTGTTATAATATGCATTACAAGATATATATATATATATAGAAGTCAACTCTTTGTAAACAAATTAAAATTAGAAGCATTTCATTTATATCTTATAATTATTTACTCTTCTCTTTTTTTTGGACAACTTTCTCATTTTTGTGGAGTTTTTAAGTTCTGTAATAATTTCTTAATTATGTTTAGTCATATATGTTAGTTAGTGACATTATTCTTTTAATTGTTTGTGTTTTTGTTTATATATGATTAAATAAATTGAAACCATAATAAAATAATGCATATGCACTTCTATGGATTTGTGACATTCCTTAAATGATTTCACTTGTGTTATTATCTCCATTTAAATTTGTTCTAATCTATTTCACTAATTCGATTTTCCATATGACTAGGGGTAAGTTGTAAGGAGTTGAATGTGATTCTAAGAACTTGAATAAGGTCGGTGGAAATAGGAAAGTCTTGTGATAGAGAAAGAAGCCCATTTTTTTAGGAGGGTTGGATTTGGGAACAACACTCTTCATTTATTCTTGACATCTAATGTTCTTCCTTTTGGGTGAGATCCATCTTTCCTTGAGGATGATGTTTAGAATGATGTTAAAGATGAGACTCTTTCTCTAAGATGAGAAGTGCTCAGTTATCTTCTTCATGTTGCAACTCAATTATCTTCATTTTTGCATGCTTCTTCGATGCTAGCTTTCATAATTTTAGTTGAATATTGCATTTTGTCAAGTTACCAGCCTAGATCCATCTAACTCTGGATCTATCATGAGCCGAGAGGGATCAAATCTCTCGAGGTGCAAACCATTTTTTGAGTGCAAAACTTGAGGAAAGGTTTGCACCTCGAGAGATTTGATCCCTCTCGGCGCATGATAGATCCAGAGTTAGATGGATCTAGGCTGGTTCCAGTCGGAGGCATCAACGTCACATTTTTCAGATTATTAAAATTTTTGTATATTTTTGAGATGTAAGATGGATCTAGGCTGGTTTCAGTCGTGTGCTGCCAAGGAAAATCTATCAAAGATATTATTAATTTTATTATTAAGATGTAAATATATCAAATATTAATATAATCGTTTTAAATATGCTAAATAACTTGGTCATTTTAATTTTAAATTTTCTTAGTTACCTCAATTCGTTGAGATGATAATTATTGTTAATAACTATAATGATGAAAAATGATGAAAAAAAAAAATTAAATGCAAAGTGACAATAATAGTGTTGAAAGATAGAAAATGTGAATAATAATAACATACTCATGTTACAATCAATCTCAAACTATTTTCTTCTACTATTCTTATTTCCTCCCTTGTTAGTTTTGTTATCTTTTCATATTGATTATATGAAAAAGAAAATTTAAATCGTAAACCATTTATATCTTTAGCTCAATCTGTTCTAGTAAACATGATACCTTGTCTCTCTTGCTCTCCAATATTAATAGCTTAAATTACTATAACACAAAAATCAATCTACACTGTTAATAACTTTTTGTGCTTACACTAAAATCAATGCATTTTGTTAATCCAATCATTTTAATATTAATGTACTGTCATATATCCAATTACATCAAATCATAAATCAACATATACATTGAAATCAATGCATTTAATGCAAGCAATCAAATAAGATTAGAAAATAACTTCTACATTGAAATCAATGCACCTAATGCAATCAATCAAATAATATTAGAAACCAACATCTACACTGAAATCAATGCATTTACTCAAAGCAATCAAATAGGATTAGAAATCGCCATCTACACTAAAATCAATGCATTTAGCACAAAAAATCAAATAGTGTTAGGAATAATCTACATTGAAATCAATGCATCTAGTGCAATCAATCAAATATAATTATAAATCGACATCTAAATTGAAATAAACACATCCAGTGCAAGCAATCAAATAGTATTAGGAATCATCACCTACACTGAAATCAATGCATCTAGTGCAAGTAATCATATATCATTAAAAATAAATATGTACACTAAAGTCAATGCATCTAGTGCAAATAATCAAATAAGATTACAAATCACTATCTCCACTTAAATCAATCCATCTAGTGCAAGAAATATTGTTCCCTCTCTCCACCCTCCATCCATATCTATATCCCCATCCATCTCTTCTTATGTTTTTCTCTATCTCACCCCCGTAAACACACATGCTCTCGCACTCCATATATATCATTCTCTTTGTCGATCACCCTCTCTCCCCATCTCTCTCTTCTTCCCTCTCTTCCCCTTCTCTCCCTATCCCCCGCTAATATCTCTCTTTCCTCCTTTTGTCCTCTCTCTCTCTCTCTCCATCTTCCTTATCACTCACTCTCTCTTTCTCTTTAGGAACCAACATCTACACTGAAATCAATGCATTTACTCAAAGAAATCAAATAGGATTAGAAATCGCCATCTACACTGAAATCAATGCAGTTAGTACAAACAATAAAATAGGATTAGAAATCATCTACATTGAAATTAAGTCATCTAGTGCAAGTAATCAAATATAATTATAAATCGACATCTAAATTGAAATCAACACATTCAGTGCAAGCAATCAAATTGTATTAGAAATCACCACCTACGCTGAAATCAATGCATCTAGTGCAAGTAATCAAATATCATTAGAAATAAATATCTACACTAAAATCAATGCATCTAGTGAAAATAATCAAATAGGATTAGAAATCACCATCTCCACTTATATCAATCCATCTAGTGCGAGAAATATTCCTCCCTCTCTCCACCCTCCATCCATATCTATATCCCCCTCCATCTATTCTTTTTTTTCTGTCTATCTCAACCCCCTAAACACACGCACTCTCATACTCCATATATATCAATCTCTTTTTCAATCACCCCCTCTCCCCATCTCTCTCTTCTTCCCTCTCTTCACCTTCCATCTATATCTCTATCTTCCCCTTCTCTCCCTCTCCCCCATTAATATCTCTCTTTCCTCCTTTTGTCCTCTCTCCCTCTCTCTTCATCTTCCTTATCACTCTCTCTCTCTTTCTCTCTCTAGAAACCAACATCTACACTGAAATCAATGCATTTACTCAAATAAATCAAATAGGATTAGAAATCGCCATCTACACTGAAATCAATGCATTTAGTGCAAACAATGAAATAGGATTAGAAATCATCTACATTGAAACCAATTCATCTAGTGCAAGTAATCAAATATAATTATAAATCGACATCTAAATTGAAATCAACAAATTCAGTGCAAGCAATCAAATTGTATTAAAAATCACCACCTACACTGAAATCAATGCATCTAGTGCCAGTAATCAAATATCATTAGAAATAAATATCTACACTAAAATCGATGCATATAGTGCAAATAATCAAATAGGATTATAATTCACCATCTCCACTTATATCAATCCATCTAGTGTGAGAAATATTCTTCCCTCTCTCCACCCTCCATCCATATCTATATCCCCCTCCATCTCTTCTTTTCTGTCTCTCTATCTCACCCCCTAAACACACACACTCTCGCAATCCATATATATCAATCTCTTTGTCAATCCCCTCCTCTCCCCATCTCTCTCTTCTTCCCTCTCTTCACCTTCCATCTATATCTCTATCTTCCCCCTCTCTCCCTCTCTCTCCATCTTCCTTATCACTCACTCACTCTCTCTCTCTCTCCACCTTTCTCTCTCTATTTATTTCTTATTACATCTCTCCCCCTCCCCCTCCAAGTCCATCTCTCTTTCCCTCCCTCTCTCCACTCTCTCACATCCTCTCTTTTCCTTCCCCTCTCATCTCTCTCTCCCTCTCTCTCTCTCTTCACCCACCAACTATGTTACTATATCCCTCCCTCTCTCCTTATATCTCCTTCTCCCCCCTTATCTCCATCTCTCCTTATTTGTCTCTTTATCTCAACCCCAAACATACACGCTCTCTCTCTGTCTCTCCCTTGTCACTCCTTCTCTCTCTCCACTTCTCACTCTCTATATTTATTATTTCCTACATCTCTCCCCCTCCAACTCCATCTCTCTTATCGATCCCTCTCTCCTCCTCTCTCTCAAGTCCTCTCTCTCGTCCTTCCTCTCTCTCTCTCTCCCCTAAATCCCTCTCTCTTCCCTGATCTCTCTCTCTCTCTATCTCTCTCCAATACTCTCTCTTCCCCCATCACTCTCCTCCTCTCTCTCATCCTTCCTCTCTCTCCCTTTCTCTCCCACCTCTCTCTCTCTCTTTTCCCTCCAATCCTCTCTCTTCCCCCATATCTCTCTCTCTCTCTGTCTAATCCTCTCTCTTCCCCCATCCCTTTCTCTCTCTCTCTCTCTTTCCACCCCTCTATCTCTCTCCAACTACATTACTATATCCTTCCCTCTCTCCTTCTCACTTATTCTCTCCCCCCTTCTTTCCATACATCTTACTTTGTCACTTTATCTCACCCCTAAACATCCACACTCTCTCTCCATCCCTCCCTTATCACTCTCTCTCTCTATTTATTTTTAGTTATGTAAACTAATGAACATAAATATTCTTAAATATAAAGCAGATTATGGAGTAAATATGAAAAGAGGTTTTATTTACTTACCATACCTCTAGTTTATTTATATTTTTATTTATTTAGCATACCCCTTTTCTGTACTATGGTATTTGGCCCATAGGCTTGTTATATAATTAGATTTTTATTTATAATCCTATTTGATATATTTTTATTTATTTACCTTACCTCTTTATGCCTCTTTTATATTTATTTATTTACCATACCTCTTTATATCTATTTTATATTTATTTATTTATTTATCATACTTGTTTATACCTCCTTTATATTTATTTATTTACCCATGGTATTTGGCCCATGGTATCAATATTAATTTGTCCCATGGTATTCGTCCCATAGGCTTCATCTAAATAAAACCTCCTTTTAAAGTTTTTTTAAATATAAAAAGGTTTATGGAATAAATATAAAAAGAATTTTTATTTATTTACCATACATCTAGTTTATATATTTTTTTATTTATTTACCATAGCTCTCGAGTAAGTATAAATTCATTTTACAAATATTTAATTAAAAGAAATATTAAAATATTTTGGATTTTGATTGTTTGTGTTGAATTAACTCTTTTCCTTTGATTTAGGAAATGGTATTGACTTTAGTAAAGAGTAAAGATATTTAAAATTTTACTTAATTTGGAAATTCAATGTGGTAATTTTTTTTGTTAAAGGTAAATTTATGATCCATTCAAATTCACGTATATAATTTACTATCCATTCATATTATATAAATAATACATAATTGTATCAGAAATTGATATATGTTCTAGCACAATGCGATTTTTATTTTTTTTAATTTAAAACTTAAGCCGACATTTTGTATGAGGACGTGACCCACCTGACATCGGGGTCATATTGGGCTGTAGATGCGCCTCTCAGCATAATAAATATTATTTCACATAGTCACGAGGGACCTTCATAATCACTTTCAAGGATCCTTATGATCCTTTCTAATTAGTAGACTACTTCTAAGATGTTGTGAATGAATGATGGAGTGCAGGATGGTCCAAAAATATTCTATCTTCTTTGATCTTTGCTTGATGACTTCTACTGGAGATATACAACTTGATGATGTAGACTCTAATTTTTTCAATGCTTCATGTTTCTTCTATGTTGCGATGCTTCAAAAACAAACTTCTTATACAGATATAACTGTAGATGATATTCTAACTTCCACGTTCTAATTCAAAAGAAAACATATTGTAAGTAGACCGGATATAGGAGGAGTCCTTCAATAGTATAGATTCTTGGTGTTTTCATAATTCGGCTTCTTCTTGGGTTGTTCATTTTCTTGAGTTGTATGTGCTCCACTTCTTTCCTTTTTCTTGTTGTTCTTCTTGTTTTGTGGGTCTTTGGGAAAATCTCACTTAAAATTTCCATATCCATTGCATCCAAAGCATTATACTTTGAACATCTCTAGATTTCTTCTTGGTTGATTTAAGTTCCTTTGACAAGGATAAAACTTTCCAAACTTCTCTTTCTTATTATTCACTTTAGCAGCAAAAGCTTGTGACCTTTCATTTGTTTCTATGTAACCTTTTGCCTCTATTCTTGTTTCTTCAATCATACACAAATACCAAATCTAATAAAAGTTTAGAGTGTCCTTCCTTGAGTAAATTTTTGTTACAAACTACTCCATTTGGGAGGTAATGCATTAAGTATGCACATTATCAATTCAAAATTAGTCACAATTTCTCCTAGTCCTTGTAATCGATCCCTTAATTATGATACCTTAAAGAGATATGAGGTAAAATATTAATCCTTTGAAAACCTTGTCTTGTAAAGCTTATTCTTTAGAGATATATTCAGAACTATAGTGCTTATCGAATATAATTTTACCAACTTGTCATGCATTGCTTTAGATGTGCCCAAATCTTCCACAAAAGGAATCAAATGATCCTTGATGGATTCAATGAGGATCCTTTGAGCTCTTGCTTATCCTTTCATATACTTAGCCCATTCTTGAGACTTATCTTTCTCTGGTTTTGCAACTTTGCCTTGAACATGGTCCATGACTTATTTTTCTACAAGTATCAAATCTATTCTTTTCTTCCATGCTTGAAAGTTTGTTGTACCATCAAGCTTATTGCCTTCCTTACAAAATGAAGTTATTTGATTTGAAGGTTGAGCCATAGAGAATAATCTAATACTTACTTGATATGATAATGTCTTAAAGTACCTTGATGTTCTCAAGACTTTCAAGGGACTTCAAAGATGTCCAAGAGTGATTCCTTCTAAGATGCCTCCAACAATAGTGTCTTCAAGTTGCTTCAAAGAGTGTAGATGATTTTCCCATGATTCTTTATGCTTCCTTGTATGATTTTTTCTATAAATATGTCTTCCAAAGAACCTTTTGAAGAGAGTGAGATTAATTTTCTTCTTCAAGATAAAAAGCTTTCAATGGAGGAGTAGTAGATTTCCTTCAAGATAATCCTTTTGAGTCCTCTTTCTTGTAGTCTTCCTTGTATCCTTCTCTTATTTCCTTTCTTATATCCTTCCCTAGTGTCTTTCCTTGTTTCCTATTGACGGGTGTTGGAAATCCATCAATCAAAGGGGTATCCCTGATGTGAAGTCCCAATTACACCTCACACAATTTGGAATAGGAGCCCATTTTTGGGGTATCGGCCCAACTGCCATATATTCTTATACATTTTCCTTGGCTACGAAGTTCAACATAAGAGAGTAATGCACAGGTAATCTTAGATCAGCAAGTGATTGTGCCTTGTGAATGTTTAGTTGTGGATAATATCAAGGTCCATCTACAGAAAGGGAAGAGAAAATTTGGCCCTTTAAAGACAAGTAATATTACTAATCTTGGAAAGGCACGCGAGCATATACATATGAGTTAATTGTTGGTCAACCAGTGAAATAGTTCACGAGGAATCAATGATTGTTAAAGCAAATACAACACACCTTCAACGGTATAAGTACCAAATCTACTAAAATAGTTCAATTTCCTTAGTACAGATGAAAACAACACACATCGCAAACATTCAAAGAATAGTCTTACAATATTCATGAAACATGCATGAAATTGTGTTGGCTCAACGATCTTGTGAATTAAGTAAAAGTTACAAGATACATCAAGACAGTGAGCACCACTAGACCCAATATTTGAGCATTAGAGCAGTCACATTCTCCTCCAAAACAACTATCTTCCTCTCCAATTTCTGGTAGGAGGAGCCAAGGTGAAAATTCCTTTGAATTAACAACGAGGGTGTATATATAAAAAATTGGGTGATCATTCACCTCCCTTGTGACTTTTGGACTACCCTCATGATTTTTCAACTTCTCTATGACCTTTTGACTTCCTACATGACTTTTCACATTACATGGATGACTCTTGGACTTCCACTTTTCATTACATTTATCCCATATATAATTACATAATCCACAAATGATGTGGACAATAATGTCTCGTGACTGAACATGACATGACATTGATGACATGGACTACATGATGATGTGGCAGTGCCAAGTTGTCCTTCTTGTTGCTTTGTCTTCATTAAAACATGTATCCAATACTTTGTCTTTGTTGGGTGTGGAGCTTGATTATCATCTTGATTTAGAGGTATTTGTTTCAGCGATGTATACCCCAGGAAGACTATACACCCCTCAACGTAGGGGGGGACTTGCCCCACCCCTAGTGGGGGTTCGGGGAGCCCATCCCCCCCGACTGGGAGGTCCAGGGGCAGTGCCGTCGAAACTAAAAACAGATGTAAAATTTCCTTGTAAAATATTGTAATTTCGTAGTCAATATGTGTCGTTCATTAGGCGGATGATCTAACAGTAGAAGTTATGTTTAATTTAGGGTTTTTTTCCCTATAAGGAAACCCCTCTATTGTATGAGGTAATAATATTGCAGATGTGTGTTGAGAGTGTATTCTGAGCGAGAAAGAGAAAGGGGGACTATGTGAGAGAGTAGAAGATATTACAATGGATCTATTGTAGGCTGTGTCTCTTCATTTTGCTGGATAATATAAAGGAAGAATTGGATTTTTCTCCCTAGACGTAGCCCAAGCTGGGTGAGCCACATATATCTGTGTCTCTCTTGTTTTATATGTTTTATGTGTTTGTATTTCCACATATTTTTTTGTGTTCCATTGCTTTGTATTATATAATTTTCTAACAAATGGTATCAAAGACGAAGGTCCATTTGGCCAATAAATTCACAAGAAAGAAGGGTTTCTGATTCGAGTGGGAGTAATGGCGGAAGAAGTCAGGTTTAGGGTTGAGAAATTTAACAGCCAAAACTATCCGTTGTGGAAGACGTAGATGGAAGATTATTTGTATCAAAAAGAACTGTACCTACCATTGAGCGGAAAAACAAATAATTCATCGAGTATGAAAAACGCAGAATGGGAGATTTTCGATAGAAAGGCACTTGGAACAATACGGATGTGCCTCACAGTGTCGGTAACCTTCAATATTTCGAAGGAAGTGACAACAGAGGGTTTAATTACGGCATTGGCCAGAATATATGAAAAACCCTTAGCGTTAAATAAGGTATTTCTTATGAAATGTTTATTTAATATGAAGATGTTGGAAGGTGGATCTGTTGCTGACCATTTAAATTAATTTAATACGGTTACCAGTCAGTTAAGTTTTGTAGGGGTAAACTTTGATGATGAAGTTAAGACTCTGTTATTTCTATGCTCATTGCCAAAAAGTTGGAATGGTTTAGTTATGGCCATTATTAACTATGTCTTTGGATCTAGTACTTTAAATTTTGATGATGTTGTCGGTGTTATCCTTAGCGAGGAAATGCGACAGAAAATATCTGGTGAGACATCGGGTAATGCTTTGAGTGTAGAGACTAGGGGAATAAAAATGGAAAGAGGAAAGAGCAAAGAATATCATAGTAAACCAAGGAAAGACAGATCCAAGTCTAGATTGGGGATAATGTGCTGGAAATGCGGGAAGAAAGGACACTTGAAGAAAGACAGTAAGTCTCAGAAGGGAAAAGAAGGAGACACAGCAAGAAAATAATCATGAAGTGAATGTGACAAGTGATGTGTTGCAACATGCTTTTATTATTTCTTTAGAAAATGTTATTGATGCCTGGGTGGTAGATTCAGGGGCCTCATTTCATGCCACACCTGATAAGAAACATTTTCATGACTATGTTCAAGGAGATTTTGGATAGGTTCGTCTAGGTGATGATAAACCTTGTAAAATCATTCGAATGGATAAAGTTCTTGTAAAGCAGTAGAATGGAACCCAATGGTTATTGAAGGAGGTAAGGAATTTTTCAGATTTGAAGAAAAATCTGATTTCAACAGGGCAATTAGGCGATGAAGGTTCTGTGACAACTTTTACTGATAAAATGTGGAAGGTCACTAAAGGATCCCTGGTAAACGCAAAAGGAGAAAATTTTGGTACATTGTATTTATGCAATGGTATTTCTAATTGTGTTAATGCTTTAAACTCCACAGGAGAAGATGCAGCATTATGGCATTATAGGCTCGGACACATGAGTGAGAAAGGATGAAGATCCTTCACTCAAGAATTTTACTGCCATGTTGGAAGAATATTGATTTGGATTTCTATGAGAATTGTGTTTAAGGAAAACATAAGAGAGTCAAATTTCTTAGAGTTGGGAAAGAAAAGAAGAGAAAAAAATTAGAGCTTGTGCATACATATGTATGGGGACCCACTTAGGTATCATCTCTCGGTGACTCTCGTTATTATGTTACTTTTATTGATGATGTGACTAGAAAAAATTGGATTTATTTTATTTTGAATAAATCTGATGTATTTGATACTTTCAAGAAATGGAAAGCTCTGGTTGAGGTTGAGACAGGAAAGAAGTTGAAGTGTCTCGGATCAAACAATGGAGGTGAATATTGTAGAAAAAAGTTTGATAGGTGTTGTTCAGAGCATGGAATTCGCAGAGAGAAGACAGTTCCAAGAACACCATGGGAAAATGGTGTGTTAGAAAGGATGAACATGACAATCATGGAGCATGCAAGGTGCATGAGATTGCATGCATGATTGCCTTTACAATTTTGGGAAAATGTTGTAGATATTGTTGTTTATCTAATAAATAGAGGGCCTTCAAGTTCCTTAGATGGTGGTATTCTAGAGGGGGCATGGCAGGTAAAAAGGTAAACTACTATTTTTTAAAGCCTTTTGGTTGTGAGGCCTTTGTCCATATTAATAAAGAAAATAGAACAAAGTTGACGCAAAATCAAAGAAATGTACCTTTATTGGATATGGTGTTAATGATTTTGGTTATCGCTTATATGCTTATGAAAATCACAAAATCATTAGGAGTAGAGATGTAATATTCAATGAAAAGGTCTTGTATAAGGATCAATTGCAGGAAAAGAAAACAAAGAATACACAGTTCTTGATGAGATCACAGGAAAGTAAAGGTGCTTGAAAATAATAATAATCAACAGCCACAACAACAAAAACCACCAAAATAGCAAAAAGCACCTCAAACACCTTAAAGTGGTCTCAGAAGATCTACCAGGATAAGTAGACCCCCTGAACGATACTCTCCTTCATTATATTATGTATTTTTTATTGATTCTGGTGAACCGGAATGTTATGAAGAAGCAATGCAGGTAGAAACCCGAAAGAAGTGGGAGCTAGCCATGAAAAAATGAATGGACCCCTTGGTACATAACCAGAATTGGGACTTAATCAGGTTTCATGCAGGTAAAACAACATTTCAAAGTAAATGGGTTTACAGGTTGAAGGAAGAAAATGGAGGAAAATAGAGGTACAAAGCTAGACTTGTGGTGAAGGGGTTTGCACAGAAGAAAGGTATTGACTTTGATGAAATATTTTCTCATGCTATTAAAATGACTTCAATCAGAACTATGTTAAGTCTTGTAGTAGAAAAATATTTGCATCTTGAATAGTTAGATGTAAAGATGGATTTTCCCCATGGAAATTTGGAGGAAGAGATCTATATGCAACAACCACAATGATATGAGGTCAAAGGGAAAGAAAATTAGTGTTCAGGTTGTAGAAGAGATTGTATGGCTTAAAACAAGCTCTAAGGCAGTGGTATCTAAAATTTGACAGGTTTATGTTTGAACAAGATTATATTAGATGTCACTCTGATCATTGTGTTTATTTGTAAAAGAAAAATGATGGCAGTTATATTATATTGTTATTATATGTAGATGACATGCTTGTTGCAGGGTCTAACATGCAGGAAATAAATGTTCTCAAAGGAAAATTGGAAAATTCAGTTGAAATGAAGGATTTGGGAGCTGCAAAAAAAATCCTTGGTATGAGAATAACTAGAGACAGGAAAAATCACAAATTAACATTGTCTCAAAATGAGTACATACAAAAGGTGTTGAAATGATTTAAAATGCAGAATGCAAAACCAATTATTACACCTTTGGCTGGAAATTTAAAGCTTAGTAAGGAGATGTTCCCCAAGACCTAAGAAGAAATGGATTATATGTCTAAAGTTCCATATGCATCAGCAGTTGAAAGATTAATGTATGCAATGGTCTGCACAATGCCCGATATTGCACATGCAGTGGGAGTTGTAAGAAGGTACATGAACAATCTAGGAAAAAAACATTCAATGGCAGTGAAATGGATTCTCGGGTATTTTAAAGGTACCAAAATCAAGCATTATGATTTGGTGGTTCAAACATTACTCTATAGGGGTGTGTTGATGCAGATATGGTAGGTGATAGAGATAACAGGAGGAATACTAAAGGGTATATATTTATTGTAGGTGGAACAATTTTCAGTTGGGTTTTGAAAATGAAAATTGTTGTTGCACTTTCAACAATGGAAGCAGAATATGTTGATGTTATAGAGGCTAGTAAAGAAATGATTTGGTTACAAAGATTTATGGATGAATTGGGTAAGAAGCAGTAGATGGGCAGGTTATATAGTGACATCCATAGTGTCATTCATCTTGCAAAGAACTCAACATTTCATTCCAAGACTAAACACATACAGCTCAAGTACCATTTCATACGATCAATGTTGGAAGATGGAAAATTGAAGCTAGAAAAAATACATAGTAGCCATAATCCTGCAGATATGTTAACAAAATTTGTAACCAAGGAGAAACTGAGGTTTTTCTGAGTTTGAATTGGTCTTAAAATATGATGATGAAGATGAGAAACAGTCAGGTCCAAAGTGGAGTCATTGTCTAGCAAATGAAGCAGCAGTGGAGTAGCTACAATCAGTATCCAAGTGGGGGATTGTTTGGTGTGGAGCCTGATTATCATCATGATTCATAGGTCTTTGCTTCAACCAAATGTATACCCCAGGAATATTATACACTCCTCCATGTGGGGGGGACATCTGACGGGATTCTATACTTGAAGCTACATCGTCTTATGTTGACCTTATAAAATATTGTAAGTTCGTAGTCAATCTAGGCCGTTCATTAGACGGATGATCTAACGGTAGAAGTTATGTTTAATTTAGGGTTTTTTGCCCTAGAAGGAAACCCTTTTGTTGTATGAGGGAATCGTATTGCAGTTGTGTGTTGAGAGTGTATTATGAGTGAGAAAGAGAAAGGGGGACTGTGTGAGAGAGTAGAGGATATTTCAACGGATCTGATGTAGGTTGTGTCTCTTCATTTTGTTAGATAATATAAAGGAAGGACTGGTTGTTTCACTATGGATGTAGCCCAAGCTAGGTGAACCACATATATTTGTGTATCTCTTGTTTTATATGTTTTCTATGTTTGTATTTCCGCATATTTTTACGTGTTCCATTGCTCTGTAATATATAATTTTCTAATAGTCTTCATGAGAGATATGCTTTGTTCTTCATAATTTCCCTCCAAAGAGTTGTGAATCAGATGGAGTCTTCATATGGTCTTGATCTTTGGTCTTATGTTGTAATCCAATTTTCCTTGGGCTTCTTTCATGATGATCATCTTATCACCTCAGCTCCTTAGGTGTCTTCTAGCATGGTCTCCTTCTCCATCTCCTTCGCCATCATCCTATCTTGACATAATAGAATACTTGCGACTATATCCACCCATAACAAGACGACAATAAAAAATGATAAGGTACATAAACACATCAAGAGGCTCATAAAAACATATAACATCATTGAAACTACAAACTGGAACTGAAGAGATTTAGGTATTTAAACACATAAGAAGGATCAACAATACGAATATCAAGATAGAAATAAGTCCTTAAAAGTGTTCTTCAATATCATTATCTAAAAAAGTACACTAATCATGAGTATAAGATTCACAAAACACGAACCTTTTCTTCATTGAGTTTCATCATATATATACAAGATATATTATGTTGATATTTCCACAAAAAGTGTGAATCTGTTCTAGAGGAGTTATTACTTTCCTATACATAAGGTGAAGATTATTCTTAACCATAATACAAAGTAATGCAACATAATAAAAATAAACAGCATGATGGCATATAGCTCGAAGTGGCTGGAGTGATGTGGAAAACTATTGGCAAACTGCTATTGTTTTCTGGTATAACCACTTCCTCAAAAAGTGCAACTAACAGCTGAAGATGACATATGGCTTTTTCTCCCAAAAGTGCAAAAATTGTCAACTAAATTTAACATCTGGAAGAAAAATTTATTAATTGACACTTGGAAGCAGCTTCTTCTATTGATATTGCATGTATGTAATTACTCCTCAGTATCATCCTTTGATATTTGAACAAAAACTCCCTCCACATTCTTTATACAAAAATTTAGGAAATAATAGCTACCTGTTGGGTTATTTGTAAAAACCAGATTTTCTATAAAAGGTAGTAGCTATATCCAAAAATATTGAATATAAACCAAAAATGAAATAGGAGTGAATAATATTCTTGTCCTTTCTTCTGGTAGATGTCTTGCATGTCTTTAGATAAGAAAATAATTGAGCTAATGTTGGTTCTTCTACTGAAGGAGTGTCATTGTTTTCTTCTTTCTCTTTTGCAATTTCTGGAACAGAGTGTTGAACTAGTACTTCAGGGCTAACTTCCCCTAAAGTTTCTTCTGCTAGGATCAATTTCCTTTTGCCTTTATGTCTTGAGGAAGAGGCTATGTTTTCCTCACATCTTCTTGCAGCATTTTATTTTTGAACTGACATTCTCAAGTAGCTAAGTAGCCCTGGATATAATGGTCTCAGTGATTTTGAAGGTTTTGCTTCGGAGCTTGACTTTCTCCCTGTCAAAAATTTCAGCAAATGCCCATGCAACAGCTACATTTTCCCCTGAGAATTTGTGTAGAAACCTATACCAACCTGTTGCTTGAAATTTGGGATTTTCTCTGGCATCGACAAACTTGGTTTTTGCTAGCTCAGAGCAGTTAACCTTTCCACCTTTACCCATTCTGCTCAACACCTAAGCTCTTTCTTTACGCATAGTTGTTCAATACTTGAGATAGAAACTGTTAGGTCCCTATATCACTAGTATAGTCCCTTATTATTGTTAGTGTAAACCCCTTATTGTTATTATTGTAACCATGTAACCCCCATTTTGTTATTATTGTGCCCTTAAATTATTATTGTTAGGTCGGCTAGGATTACATTGTGGCCCACTAGGATTACATTATGGCCCCATGGAATCCTATATATAGAAAGGAGGTTTTGTAAATTGTATCATCCAAGAATTGTTCATTCATGTAATGTATTGGAGGTTTCCTCCTCGAAGTGGCTTATTTCTAAGGCGTTTATATCTCTTTTATTCTCTTTTTGGAGCTGGTTTCCCAACATTTGGTATCAGAGCTTTGGATTCTAGGGTTTCGCTGCTCCAAACAGGTCATCGTGGAATTTTCGCTATAAATTTTTTTCTACGAAGTTTCAGAAGCTAAAATTTTTAGGGTGCGAAGCCGAAATCCTGGGGAAGATTTTCTAAAATTTTCAGAGCTTGGTTCGCAATATTTTCGAAGATATGATCTATGGAAGTTAGGTATTTTTTCAGGTTCCTAAACAGGTCATTGTGGAATTTGCGCTATAACTTTTTTTCTACTGAGGTTCAGAATTTGAAATTTTTATGGTGCGAAGCTGAAATCCTAAGGAAACTCGTCAAAAAATTTCAGAGCTTGGTTCGCAATATTTTTGGAGATATGATCTGTGGAAGGTAGTGCTTTTTCAGGCTCCTGAATTTCATCTCAAAAAGGTGATCGTGGGAAAATTTCAATAACTCTCTCTCTGAGCATCGGATTGGAGTGCCGTAAAAAGTGGTCGCAATTACACAAAATTTAGTTTCTTAGCTATCAATTTCAGAGGCGAAGGACAAAACAGTGACACGTGGCAAGTCGTACAAGTTCGCTATACTGAACCAGTCCATAATTAGGTCATTGTGGGAGATTGGACATAACTTTGTCTTGGAGAATCCAAATCAAGTCAGACCTGTGGCATTCAAAAGAGAATTCATAGGGATACTTCAGTGCTAAATTTCAGATATTGAAGAGCCGCAATCACAGAGATAATACAATTTCAATATCGAGCTCCTCAAAAGCAAGTAAAAGGTGTGTATTTTTTTTCCGAATTGCATAAGTCTTGTTTGAAGAATCAAGTTGAATTGATTGCAAGGGAATATCGTAGAATAGATATCAGTATTGGATTATAAAATGGCCCCTAAAAATAATTCAACACCCATTAAGCCTTTGGAAAGCTCTATTATGACTCATGAAGACGAAGAATGGCAACATGACATATCAAAATTACAAGAGCAAGTGCAACAAATTTCGCTCTCGCAAAGAGCAACAAAAAATGACATGGAAGTTTTGAAGAAAGGCATGGAATCTAAGATTGATGGCATGGAGGCTGGAATGGAATCTAGGATGGATGACATGGAAGCTAAGATCGATGAGAAAATGGAAAACATGAAGAATTTTCTAAAAGTAGACATGGAAGATTTGACAAAGTTGATACAAGAAAGGTTTCCTAATGGTGAAAAGATAGTAGAAGAACCTCATGATGAGAAAAAAATAAATGTTAATCATGATTTCATAAACTCTAATGTTCGCGGGAAGAACCACCATATTCCAAAGATGGATATGAGGAAGTTTGATGGAAAGGATCCTGTAACATGGATACTACAGATGGAGCAATATTTTGATCTCCATAACATGCAAAACACAAAAAAGGTACGCATTGCAACTTTACATTTAGAACAAAATACATTTGTATGGTATCGATGGCTTTGCTCCCGTAAAAAAATTGTCACTTGGTCAATTTTGACGGAGGAAATGATAGCACATTATGAGGATACAAAGAGCAACACCTTATTTAGCCAATTAATAAATCTCAAACAAAAGGGTTTAGTGGGGCAGCACATTGAGGACTTTCAAAAATTGAATATAAGGGTAACTGATATTCCAGAGGAACACAGGATTGATCTCTTCATAAGCACTCTAAAGGATAACATCCAACATGAAGTTCGTGTTTTGGAACCTGATTCATTGGAGAAGGCATTCAGGTTGGCAAGAAAAGTTGAATGTAAAATTATGGCGACAAGGAAGCCTACCACTCAATTCTACAAAGAAGGAAGTGTTGCTACACCTAGATTTCCACAACCTACAAGGTTGACACCACAACAATTGGAAGAAAAAAGAGCAAAAGGGCTTTGCTACAGTTGTGATAGCAAATACACTAAAGGTCATAAGTGTGTCGAGAAGAAATTATTTTACATAGATTGTGAAGAGGAAGAAGAAAATGAACAAGAAGAGGATATACACCAGGAACCAACCCAAGAAGAGGAAGAAATGAGTCCGACCATATCGTGTAATGCATTGGCAGGAATTACCACTCCTCAAACTCTCAAGATAGAAGGACATATCAAAAAGAAAAAGGTAATAGTGTTGATTGATTCAGGTAGCACCCATAATTTTATTCATTGTAAGGTAGCCAAGGAATTAAATTGTTTCCTATACCCAGCACCAGAATGTCAAGTGATGGTTGCAAATTGAGGAACTATAAATTTCTCTGGGAAATTCCATAATATCAAGCTAACCATGGGGGAATATGTATTGACTAGTCCAATGTTTTCCATTCCTATGGGAGGTGTTGATATTGTACTAGGAGTACAATGGTTACAATCTTTGGGGACAGTAGCTTTTAATTTTCAAGAACTTTTCTTGAAATTTTTTCAGAAGGAAAGGAAGTTGAATTACGAGGTATTGTAGGGAAGCCAGGAAAGATAATAAGCTCTAATGTCATGAAAAAGCTTCTAAATAAAGAACAACGAGGCGTAATTGCACAATTATGCTCACTAGAAGTTCCAACATCAAAATCATCTATTCCTGCAGATCTCCAACAAGTCTTGGACAATCATTCCAAGGTGTTTGAAACTCCCAAAGGACTCCCACCTTTTCGTGATCATGATCATGCTATTCATTTGATTCCAGGAAGTGTTCCTCCAAACATCAGGCCTTATAGATATCCTTACTTCCAAAAGAGAGAAATTGAACGTATGATTGCAGAAATGTTAGAGGCGGGTATAATTCAACCTAGTCAAAGTTCTTCTCTGCTCCTGTAGTATTGGTACACAAGAAGGATGGATCATGGCGAATGTGTCCGGATTATAGGGAGCTCAATAAGCTCACCATTAAAGATAAATTTCCAATTCCTGTGATTTATGAATTATTGGATGAATTACATGGAGCAATTTATTTTACCAAGTTGGATCTTTGTTCAGGATATCATCAAATTAGAATGAAGACTGAAGATATTCTAAAAACAACATTTCAACTCATGAGGGTCATTATGAATTTTTGGTCATGCCTTTTGGCCTTACCAATGCACCTTCTACATTTCAAGGGTTGATGAATTCCATTTTCAAACTCTTCCTTAGAAAATTTGTGCTAGTATTTTTTGATGATATACTAATCTACAGCAGGTCTTGGAAGGATCATGTTGAACATGTTGACAGGATGCTCAAACTATTGCAAGAGAAACAATTATATGCAAAAAAGTCCAAATGTTTCTTTGGAGTACAAGAGGTGGAATATCTGGGTCATATTGTATCTCACGAGGGTGTTAAAGTGGACCCTAACAAAATTAAAGCCATTAAGGAATGGAAAGTTCCCACAACCATAAAGCAGCTGCGAGGATTTCTCGGGTTAACAGGGTATTATCGCAAGTTTGTTAAGAATTATGGGAGAATAGCAGCACCTCTAACAACATTATTGAAGAAAGATGCATTTTCATGGACTTCTGAAGCAACTAAGGCCTTTGAACATCTTAAAGAGGCAATGTGCCTAGCACCGGTCTTAGCTACGCCAGACTTCACAAAAACCTTTATTGGGGAATGTGATGCCTCGGGAAATGGAATTGGTGCAGTTTTAATGCAGGAAGGAAGACCCATTGCTTTTGAAAGTCGTCCAATCAAAGGAAAGTATTTACAGAAACCTATTTATGAGAAGTAAATGTTAGCAATACTGCATGCACTAAAGAAATGGCGAACTTACCTAATGGGAAGACACTTCAAGGTAAAACTGATCATGACAGTCTTAAACAATTTTTGGAACAAAGACTATCGTCAGAAGAGCAGCAAAAATGGGTCACAAAGATGTTGGGTTATGACTTTGAAATAATCTACAAAAAGGAAAGCTTAATGTTGTTGCAGATGCACTCTCAAGAAAGAATGAAGAGGTGGAAGCATTGCTTTGTGCCATTTCTATTATCCAACCAGATTGGATAACCAAAGCAAGAGATGAATGGAATAAGGACAAAGATGTATGGACACTCATTCAAAATTTGCAGCAAGATCCTAGTACATCTGATACATTTAGTTGGAAAAATTATTCCTTATGGTACAAATATCGCTTATATCTTTGTAAGAATTCCCAACTAAAACAAAAGATTCTTCTGGAATTGCACACTTCTCCTTTAGGAGGACACTCAGGATTTTTAAAAACTTACCACAGGGTGAAGAAAGAATTTTTTTGGGATGGCCTTAAATCCGATATTCAAAAGTTTGTGGCGGAATGTTTGGTTTGCCAGCAGAATAAAGTTGAGACAATTAAGACCTCGGGACTTCTACAACCTTTATCCATTCCAAGTCAACGTTGGGAGGAGATTTTAATGGATTTTATCACAGGTTTACCTAAGTCCGAAGGAAAGAATGTCATCATGGTGGTAGTTGAGAGACTTACCAAGTATGCACACTTTTGTGCATTATCTCATCCATTTAAAGCAAGTACAGTTGCTACTACATTTATGGACAGAATTCAAAAGCTACATGGAAGCCCAAGGGTTATTGTGGGTGACAGAGATCCCATTTTTACTGGAAATTTTTGGACGGAGTTATTTTCTTGTTTGGGTACTCAATTAGCTCATAGCTCATCTTATCATCCTCAATCCGATGGTCAAACCGAGATAGTAAATAAATGTTTGGAAGGATATCTTCGTTGTTTTGTATCTGATAAACAAACACAATGGGTCAAGTGGTTACCTCTCGCCGAATGGTGGTATAACACTTCCTTCCATACTGCAGCAAAAATGACCCCATTTATGGCACTTTATGGATATCATCCACCATCCATCACATCATATTTAAGAGAAAATTCGAAGGTTCAAGTAGTGGAAGATCACATCGAGCATCAGCAAGAAGTTCTCCAACTCTTAAAGGATAACTTGACTTTGGCACAAAATCGAATGAAACAACAGGCAGATCAACATTGCAGCGAGAGAAGTTTTGATGTAGGAGATTGGGTATTTTTACGGCTACAACCATACAAACAAATGTCCCTCAAGCAAGCTAAGAAGTATAATAAATTATCACCAAAGTACTATGGTCCTTACAAGGTGTTGCAAAAGATTGGTTCTATGGCATACAAATTGGAGCTTCCTGCTTCTTCGCGAGTACATCCAGTTTTCCATGTTTCATGCTTAAAGAAGGTTATAGGTGAAAATCTTCCAGTTCAAACAATATTTCCAGAACTCGATGAGGAAGGAAAAATAATATTGGAACCTGAAGTGGTCATGGAAACAAGAACTCGACAGCTACGGAATCGATCAATTTCAGAGTATCTCATCAAGTGGAAGAACTTACCCACTGAAGATTCTACATGGGAGGATGAGAATTTTATACAGAAGCACCCGGAGCTACTCAAGCGTTGAGGACAACACTTTTTTTCAAGGAGAGGGGCATGTTAGGTCCCTATATCACTAGTATAGTCCCTTATTATTGTTAGTGTAAACCCCTTATTGTTATTATTGTACCCTTGTAACCCCCATTCTGTTATTATTGTGCCCTCAAATTATTATTGTTAGGTCGGCTAGGATTACATTGTGGCCCACTAGGATTACATTATGGCCCCATGGACTCCTATATATAGAAAGGAGGTTTTGTAAATTGTATCATCCAAGAATTGTTCATTCATGTAATGTATAGGAGGTTGCCCCCTCGAAGTGGCTTATTTCTAAGGCGTTGATATCTCTTTTCTTCTCTTTTTGGAGCTGGTTTCCCAACAGAAACCCTACACACAACCCTACTATCTTGCTTGAGATGACAATTTTTTTGTTGGAAAACATAACCCTATCAGTTGTAAGCTTGTTGGAGAACTCAGTCATGAAAACAATTAACCTAATCATTTGGAGTCTGCGCCATTAATCCTGGTGTGGTTTGATAAACATGATTTGAAATGATTCAAATCTGAGCGCCAAGTCATCCCATACAACATATCACTCATCCGCATCATTAATAAATTGATACCTTGTACCTTATTTTTCGCTTTAGCCTTTTGAGTAGCTATGGGTTAGCTACACCACCCATATAATCATTCCCTTATAATATTTCTTCTAATTTAGAAATAATTACACTTTTAAAAAAGAATAATATCTCATAATATAGAAGATCTTCAATTGATTTCAAAGGAGAATGATATTTTCTCTGAAAAATACCCCTTGCAGCTCCTTATGCAGTTTCAGGGAAATCACTATTTACTAGGTTTGCTTGTAAAACTAGATTTTTTGAAGAAAATATTTGCCTTACTTGGGTTGCTAACTCCTTTTAATAAATCCTACAATAGACGCCTTTCATCAAGGTAACACCTCTTGTTTCAGCATACCTTCAACATTCAAAGAGCAATATATTTTCACCTGATAAATTCCTCTTTTATCTCCTTGTACAAATTTTTCAGGTAATAGCTACTTACTGGGTTTGCTTGTAAAACCAGATTTTCTGAAAAAGTGTAGCTATTACGGAAAATTCCTAAAACAACTGATGACTCTGACATTTTTTTATTTAACCTTGGATATAAGATATCATGGTGAATGAATAAGACTTCTCAAGCTAAACCCATGACCTTAAATACTCAAAGTAGTTAAAAGACTTATTAAAAGAGAATTTATCCTAATAACTCTATGACACAAATAACTATTGGACTCAAAATTATTTTGGGTTTTGGTTAAAAAATGATAAAAACTAATACATTTTAACCTTCCAGGGCATTCAACCATAGGTTAGGAGATAAGAGTGGATCAAAGACACAACTTACAATGATGACCAGACCTTGAATTTTGTTTTGAAAAATTGTAGTGCTAACAGTGGCTCCTATTGGGGATGAATTCATCCCTATGAGGCTTTAAGGACCATAGTTCCAGTGCCTTGTCCAATCGTTATTTATCCAACCAACAATTATGCTCATTAACTCAATAAGACCAGCATGCCTATCCATTGGGTAATGGAGTCATAGGCTAGTTTTCGATCTTCTGCAACTTATTTCAACATAACTGAAAACTAAATCAAATTGTAATCTAAAATTTAAACCAATACTCGAGTGGTGAGCTTATTTATGTACATCCCTACTTCTAATTAGCTGAAATTCACTTGATCAAGTGTATACAAACTTCCAAAAGAAATTTTTCAACAACTGATTTCTTAACATGTCTTCGCATCCTCTACTAAAAGGTTGAAAAGTATGAAGCATAATCTCTAAATGTGACTCATACATGTTACTATGGACAAGAAGTACTCCAAGACTAATAACAAGAGATACTTTCATAAAACTAAACTCCATATAATCAGCAATAGGATCAGCAAATCGACAAGGAGACTTACTCAAAACAGCTTTGAGTTTAAGGATAGGCTGACACATACTTTTCTTTGATAGAACAATTCTTTGATGAAGAGCTTGTTCTTCATTTTTTTCAAAAATTTCTTCATCGACAATGTATCCCTGCAACACAGATTTATACATTTCAAACATAGGTTCATAGTTGTTTTGTTTATCATCAATTCTCAGCAAAGGTGATAATTCCTCAGAAATTTTTCTGATTTGATCATCATCTTCTTCCTCGGATTCAGATTCATAACTGTCATAGATTGGATCATCACTGTAAACTTTAAGACAAGGTGACATAAAAACTTGCTCTTCATCATTAGGATATTTATCAAACAAAGGCTGATTTATGA
Organism: Pinus albicaulis; assembly: GCA_034641835.2. Classification (NCBI taxonomy): domain Eukaryota; kingdom Viridiplantae; phylum Streptophyta; class Pinopsida; order Pinales; family Pinaceae; genus Pinus; species Pinus albicaulis. The sequence goes on along the minus strand of CM076581.1, from coordinate 481,662,054 downwards.
AGTTTTCACTATGTTCACCTAATATCTCATCATGTTGCTCAATAATCTGTTGTTTATCCTCTTCTTGCATGATAGGAGATTGAATAAAATCATGAGAACAAAAGTTTTGTTGAATACCTTCCGGTATAACCATGTTTTCTTTACATTTATGTTGTTCATCATCACTTTTAATTTGTGTATCAAATTGATAGAAACATTCCAGAGCGAAACATTCGACTGGATACCTATCTTTATAAAAGGAATTAAAAGCATCATGAAACTATTTCAAACAAGTGATGATATTTTTAGGAATATCTCTACAGCAATCAAGGGTTGCACCCTCCAAAGAATATCTAAACAACTTAATCTTTACGTCTTCATGAACAAAATGCAGCCTATGAATGCAGTCATGAAAATCCCATAAAAACTCAACTGGTACTTCCCAATCATGTCCACTAAACCTTGGAAGAGAAAATTTCCATTCACTTCTATCTGGCAAAGGATTAGGAATACCATCTATCTTTGAAAAATTGCAGAAGGCATATCTTTTGGCGAGGATCGCTTCCATTAGAGTGTTGGATCTGAAAATAGTGGAGTCGCCTCTAGATTCTTTGTCATGGAGTCGCCAGGTGAAACATCACAATCTTCTTCAAGTCACCAATTCTTGTTCACCATCAAGAATTTATCATATGCAATTTAAAACAAGAGACTCGGGAGAATACTTCATTTCAAGGCCTTCGTCTCCCGGCAGACGCACCAAAAGATGTTAGCGTTGGAATCAACACTTGGATTGTGACAAGTGCCTGACCATACACATCGTAAGATATAGGGAAATTTAATTATTTGAATTATATAATTGGTAGGTGGTTAAAGCTCTCAATCACTGAAAAGGGTTTCAGAAAAATTCATTGTCACACTAATGAGGGTATTTAGGCTTAATATGGTAGAAAAAGATAAGTTTGTAGTCTATAGCAGGAAGAAATTATGGAATAACAGAAATGACAGTGGGTTTGAAAAGTAGAAACCCACTGCTTTGACAAAAAACAACACAAGAAACAGTCTAATAATATATCAATAAGAGAAGGCTATCATAAGACTTACAATAATCTTATTGAACATCATTAAAAGTCATTGTCATAAGGAATTCTCTTTAACAAGTTATTATGCACATCTCATCAAGAAAGCTTACTATGTAAGCCTGATAAAAATTGATAAGGTACATAAACACATCAAGAGGCTCATAAAAACATATAACATCATTGAAACTACAAACTGGAACTGAAGAGATTTAGGTATTGAAACACATAAGAAGGACCAACAATGCACAAATCAAGATAGCAATAAGTCCTCAAAAGTGTTCTTCAATATCATTATCTGAAAAAGTACACTGATCACATGACTATAAGATTCACAAACCACGAACCTTTTCTTTATTGAGTTTCATCATATATATACAAGAGATATTATGCTGATATTTCCACAAAAAGTGTGAATTTGTTCTAGAGGAGTTATTACTTTCCTATACATAAGGTGAAACTTATCCTTAACCATAATACAAAGTAATGAAACATAATAAAAATAAATAGCATGATGGCATATAGTTTGAAGTGGCTGGAGTGATGTGGAAAATTGCTGGAAAAATTCTCCTTTTTTCTGGCCGTATAACCACTTCCTCAAAAAGTGAGACTAACAGTTGAAGATGGCATCTGGCTTTTTCTCCCAAAAGTGAAAAAATTGTCAACTTAATTTAACATTTGGAAGAAAACTTGATTAATTGACACTTGGAAGCAACTTCTTCTATTGATATTGCATGTATGTAATTACCCCTTAGTGTCATCCTTCGAGATTTGAACAAAAACTCCCTCCACATCCATTATACAAAAATTTAGGAAATAATAGCTACCTGCTGGGTTATTTGTAAAAACCAGATTTTCTGTAAAAGGTAGCTATATCATAAAATACTGAATATAAACCAAAAATTAAATAGGAGTGAATAATTTTCTTGTCCTTTATTCTGGTAGATGTCTTGGATTTATTAAGAGAAGAAAATAATTGAGCTAATGTTGGTTCTTCTACTGAAGGGGTGTCATTGTTTTATTCTTGCTCTTCTGCAATTTCTGGTGTTAGTCATCAATATTTTTCCCCTGTTTATGATGACTAGTTGTTAAAGCCAAGTTTTCTAGCAGCTGATCTCCAATATGTCAAATTTGTCAGCTATAAAACACCCATAAACATTTTTTCCCTCCTAACCTTTTCAACCAGCCCATGACGAGATAAAACCTCATTGTCAAGCCCTATCTAGCCTCAGCCATACAAGCTTGTCCATCAGCTCCAAAGAGAATAATCCAAATCTGTCCAAAAAAGTCTCCCCTAAGTTAGGTAGTGGCGCTTTAGGCGATCCTCCCTTGGCAAACTATCCTAAAACCAAAAGAACCCCTATCTTATATCAACCAGTCCTAGATGACCTTCCTATTCTGCAAATAAAGCTTGATTACACCCTTAAGTCACACCACTAACAAACTTTGATGTCTCAGCAGTGCATATGCCATAGGTCAAACTGATATTAGGTGGATTTATAGTATTTCAATGTCTTTTTCAAGAGTAGAAGTGTACCAGTGTTCCAGAAGACATTATTAAACTTAACATGAGAAGATAGCTACTTCTCATGTGGTTTTGAGCCTGGGATGCAGCTACAGGACAGAGAGTTATTTAAATAAGCTCCTGCAAACACAGTCAAAGGTTAGTGACCTCTGAATAACAAGAAATACTCTGCAGATACTGGCCAGGCTGCCTCTGATTGTTTAAAGATGCATAAAGGTATTTTAAACAGCAGGATTATATGTCTCAGAGAAATGCCCTTCATGGCATATTGTCTATTTTGTCACTTTTATTTGCCTAAGCATGAATAGGCAGTGAAAGGAAAGATAACACTATTTGAACGCAGATGAAATGGCATCACTGAGAAAACCTCCTCCATACATGAGTAGAGGGTTGAATGACTGAGAAAACCTCCTCCATACATGAGCAGATGGTCAGGTCATTGGTGGAAAACCTCCTTCATTTTACAAGCAGAGGGTTTGGCAATGTAATAAAGGCCTCCTTCATCCAATAAGCAGAGGGCCAGGAACAGAGGCAGGGTTTTTAAGTTCAATGGAAAAGCAACTGAAGGCTTATGGACAGAAAAATGGTGTTAAAAACAGAGGGAAAGCAGTGGTACTATAATAATCAAAGAGGTGTGACTTGTCTCCAATCAAAGATCTCCTTCAAAGGAAATCTGGAACCAAAATGAACAAACCCTGCTGAGGTATGTAATTTCCTTGAGAGTTTCCAAAGATCCCTCTCCTTGATCAACAGGCATGAAATCTAGCCATTGTTTTCCTTTAAAAAACAGAGTTGAAATTAGTGGGAATCCATTCAAGGTTTATAAGTTGAGAGCTGGGTTACACATAAGCCAAAGACTGATGTTGATGATTCAAAAAAAAAATTCACTTCCTGTCCATGAAGATCTTTTTCAAGAAAACTCATCAAAATGGACAAGAAGGTAACCTAAGCATGGCTTCTGAAGGAGGCTTTTCAAATAGACACATAGGTTCATCAATGTGTAAGAAGGGATATGGCATGTGTTTCAAGTTCAGGAGAAACACTCAAAGAAAATGAAGCATGCCACTGTTACAAACAAAGGCCTGTTCCTTATGAAAACATGTAAAAAATACCTTGCTGTTGCATTTGATTGTAGGAGGGGTTTTTAAAGGAGTTCCTTTTGATAAACAGATGATGGTAAAACCTAGGTGAATGCAACTAAGATTCACCCACAGTCAAAGAGAAATGTCATGCAAAAGATGCATCTACAATCATTTATTTGTCTTTGAGCAAGGTTTTTCTTTTAAAAAGTCAGCAATAGGTAGAAGTGACAAAGTTTCTTCTTTAATAAGAAACAGTGAAAAGGCAGTAGAAGGGGTTTGTAGCCTCTTAAAAAGGTCTTTTTACTTCAACAAGAACCATCACTATGTTGCCTTTCAAAAGTCAACCGCAGCATCTTGTCAAAGGAATTGTTCAAAGATGAGTCTTTATAACGTTTTAAAATGATAAAATTGCAAAGGCAATTGCTCATGTTTTGACAAAACAAAAATTCTTTTCAAACACATAGACCCTCTAAAGCATTATATGAAAACGTTTGATTTTTCTTTCATATAAGAGGTAGGGAGACTGTTGCAAAGCCTCACTTGTGAATTTCAAAGCAACCAAACAACAATCTCAAGTGGCCCACTGGAGAAACGAAGGATTTCAAGCAAAAATTTCAAGTTTCAGGCTTTCAAGCCTGCACGGCGCGCCTGGAACGGAAAATACACAGTCTTTCTACTGTGGCGCGGCGCGCCTATAGCGCCGGTCACCACTGCCCAAAGGTTGACCCGACAGCTCACACAATGCGGCGCTCTCCCATCTGAACATGCCGCTCACTCAAAAGGCCCTCGAAAAACATCTTTGAAGCTGCCAAATGATCAACGAAAGCCCGTGAAAAGTTTGCAAGGTATTCTCCATTGCTCCTTGCTAGTTTTTGAAAATTTGAAGGGGGTGACAGAGTGATTTTATCCAAGGGAGAAACAGTGATAAGGAGGGTAGGGTGTTTGATAAAAATCCAAGGTTGTTGTTGCTATGATTTCCCAAGATTAATATAGTGAAAGAGGGTGTGTTTATATTATTTTCAAAAGGCCTAAAACTGCCTTCAAACAAAGTGATGAACCATATGCTAATGATAAGACAGAAAACACAGTGGTAGAGTTTTTCAAATTGCTGAAGGTGTCCTAATAGTGATAAAACAAAACTAACCTCTGTCAGCAAAATATAAGGTGAAAGCAGTGTTTGTAAGGTAAACACAGTGTTTGTAAGATGAGAACAGTAAGCCTAACTTAAAAGCAATGGTCATAGTCTGAAATACTTTATCACTTCGAAAGTGTCCTCTTTGAATGGTAAAACAGTGAGAACTAGTGCAGCCTCCTTTGTTCCATGAAACAGAGTATGTTATGAAGATCTTTTAAATCAATTTGAGGGTGTTTTTGTATACCTGTGTATAAGAAATAGTGAATAACAAGAAGAGTGTTGTTTGGAGGAAGGGTGTCTTGTTTCTGTCAAAACACAAAGATCCTTGTTCAAACAAGAAAACACAATTATCTCTTTTTCAAATACCATTGGCCCAAGCACAGTGATAATATTGAGTTTTTTTTCACTTTGACAAATACTTGTTGTTTGGCATAAAGAAGACAAAACAGTGATTGATAAGAAGGATAGAGGTGTGCTTGAGAAAAACATTCCAAAGGCCATTTGAGACAGCTTGGTATTGCAAAGAACTTTCAAAACAAAATACCTCCCAGGCAAGACAGTAGGAGTGGCCTTCACAGGAGGTTTGAGCCTGTTTCCACTGAAGAGGTAAATGCTCATCCATCAATACTGTTTAACTTCCATGAGGTTGGGTGTCTAGATTTTTGTCAAAGGATGCAGGAGGTGAAAATATTTTCCCCTTTGACACATCTTTGTTCTTTGAGATTTCAAGAGAAGCATTTTCAACTGGCAGGCCTAGATTTCAAATTATCTCCAAGGTCCATTTCCAAGGCCACCAAAATCCCTTATGTCGGGGATAAGTGGTTTAAATAAAGCCACCTGGAATCAGAACAATACAAGCCTTTTCTGAAACCTGAGCATAGAGATTCATGTCCATCCATTTTTCCCTTCTCATATCTATTGACTAGTTATGCCCCCTCATGAAGATAATCATGAAATACTTCACTTGCGAGGGAAGATTCTCCCGAGTCTATGTCTATCATATCCGATTTCTCATGCATTTCATGAGGGCCAAATTGTTAAATCTCCCTTTCTTCCTACATAGAAGTATTGAGAAAATGGCCTCCACTGTTCAGAAAAAGCCTCCTTCTCAGCAGACAGCCTGCCTCTTCCATCACTCCCTCATCAAGGTTATAATTCTTCATCAGCTTGAGAAGAAGGAAGTCTCTTGGGATACTTTCATTACACATCCGGATTTCGCCATTGTCCCTTCATTTCATACATCTCCTTCAACTTCCACTCACCATCCTTCGCCTTCTTCAAGCAAGCCTATTTCCAAGAAGCTCAAATTTCCCATTGAACAAGAAAAAGAGCATGATGAGGAAGAAGAGCATGAGCAAGAGGAGGAAGATGATGATGAGCAGCATCATGATGAAACAGGGTAGCAAGGGGACGATGAGTAAGATGATGATGAGCAACATCATAGTGAAAAAGGGCAGCAAGGGGAAGAAGAACAAAGTGAGGCAGAACAACAAGGGGAAGAGGGGCATGATGAAGAGGAACATAATGATGAACAGCAAACTCCTGGGCATGATGATGAGCAGCATGATGATGAACACGTGTAGCATGATGAACAGAGGCAACAACATGATGACGAACAGCAGCCTCATGAAAAAGAATAGCAGCATGATGAAAAGATGCAACACAGTGAGGAGGACAGCCCTAAAAAAGAAATGCAAAAGGACAGTCAAGGCATCCATGAAGAAATCCAAGACAGTGGCAAGAATTATGAGCAAAGTAGCAAGGGTAAAGAGCTAATGGAGCATGTGTTATCTGCCTCTCCTAGGCAAGGGGCCATGTTCTCTTCTCCGAAAGTGGCCAAGCCTCGAACATCAAGGAAAAGGGTACCTAGAGTTGTAACTCCAAATGTCACTCGGGCCCTCCGAAGCAAGGGGAAATTTCCCAAGAAGCCCATTGTCGAATTGCCCAAGAGGAGGAGGACTAAAAGAGTCACCCAAAGCAAAGGAAAGGAGAAAGAAGAAAGAAATCGTGAAAAGGAAAGGGAATTCGACATCATTCAAATCCAAAGTGATGATAGCGAAAATGAAGCCCGGATCCTAAAAAATCTCTTGATCAATAGAGAAAACCAAATTGATGCTTTGAGGACTGATCTTGAGAGGGCTAGAAACTTCAATCACTTTTTGCAAATTCAAAACAAACAGATGAGTGTCCATATGGCGGTATATGAGACACGGGCCATCAAATACAAAAAAGAGGCCTCTAAAGCACAAGTGAGATTGGAAGAACTCATGGGTGAGTTCGATGAAAACGAAGATGAAGATCAACCAAGGAGAAAGAGGCCAAGAACCATGGGGCTCAAAAGAGCTCTTGAGAAGCAAAAGGAAGAAGAAGCTGCCCTTCTCCAATCTACCCCTCTCACTACATTGTTCGCACAAGAGATAGAGAACAATCGAGAAGCATGGCTTGAGAGGGTTAATGATCACTTGGAGAAGAAATTGGATAAGGAAAATAGAGACTTGGACCTTCAATGGAGGATGACCGGGCATTGTAAGAAGCTCAATTAGTTTTCCCAATAGAAATTGAAGGCCGCACAGGAAAAACTCAAGGAAGCTAAAAGGAGGAGCCCGGCACCAAAATTGAGGAAAGACACCTCAAAGCTCCAAATTTTGGCCTCAGCTTCACAGCATGTTTCTGAAAACCCTTGAGGGTCATGCTCACCAAATTTGGGCGAAATTCGACAAATTTTGGTTTTTTGTCATTTTTGGGTTTTTGGCTAAAACTCATGGGCATCGCCATTTCAGTTTGGGGAATCCTCAAAGGATTAAAATGGTATCAATGGATGCCATAATTTCAGGGGCATATACTCAATGATTTTCAGATCAATTGAAGATCATTTTCTCCCCCAAAATCGCGAAAAACACTTGTTTTTTCTACACTCTGCCCCGTTTATCAGTAAGGCCTATTTTTGGGTTTTTACACGTAGGTCTATTTTTGGAGGTCTTTTAGTGGTCATTTTGGAGCAAACTAAACATTTTCAGAAAACATACATTCAGAGCTTTCCAATGAGCCATCACAGGCCTCGTTTTGACATCGGGAAGGCCTCCAAAAGTTGTCGGCAAGTCAGAGGACTTTCTGCTGATGTATTTCTTAAGTATTTTTGTGAAAAATGTACCTTTCAAAAGTGACTTTTCCTCATGTGCGTTTAGCTATTTTTGTACATGATCGGTTATGAAAAGTCAATATATTTCCATTTTTTAGCATTTTTGAGATATTTTGTGCCTTGGGCTTTGCAAAACCTCAAGGACAAAATCAGATATTTTGGATAGGCCAATGATATTGCAAGTTGAACTAAGAGGTTTTCCTCACTTTGGCCTATATATTCCAAAGGATTTCATTGTAAAGAAGGCTGAACTTGATGAATAGAAGCAATATATGGTTATACAAGCTTTGGAAGAAACACTTGTCTCATGTATTTGGAGAGTTTCTTGAGTGCTTTTGGATGATGAAAGAGGACTGTTGTTGGATTCCATGACTTGGTAGAATGGAATAGTGTCTCTCTCTCTGTTTTGTTTCTTAGTTTTCTTTCATAATTCCATGTTCTTGCTTGCTATAAGACAGTAGAGAATAGACTTGAGACATGCCCTTGGAGGCACCTCAAGTTTCCTATTTCTTCATAGCTTCTATGTTTTCTGCCTTCTTAGTCATATCAAAGAATCCTTGATTGCTCTTTGATAACTGAAGAATATTGTTTGCTTGTTTCATTTATGGTTTTATGCATGCTAAGTATGATTCATGGTATGCCCTGCTTACTCATGGCTAGTCATAGCTCCACCTATGAAACCTCTCTTTGATTGATTAGATTGTCATTTGTTGAACCAAGGAGGTCTTGTATTGATCTTGCCCTTTGCTTAAAACTATGCAATCTTGTCTTCAAAGTGCCCAATAGCTTGAAATACTATGTTTAGGCGTTCCTTCATAGTGATTTAAGTTGTTTGTTTGTCTTAAATGTATTTCCCCAAAGTCTGATAGCCATTTCCTAAAGTTAGAGAGTCATATATCTCTATGCATGGCTTGAATGTTTATTTCTATGCATTGATCAGTTTACAGTTACATTTCTCATGATTAATGGTTTTCCCTACCATGTTTATGTCAGCTATTAAACTATTTATGTTTTGAATCCTTTGTTCTTCACAAGTTTAATGTCCATCTCACTCCATTTTACCCAAATATCCATTTTACCTCGCTCAAATCGGCCCTTCAACAACCTTGTATCACCACCTGAAAGCTTTCTTGACCTTTTCGACCCCATAGCCCAGTTGATCTGACATCTTTTTACCTATCTTAGTCTTTGATCAGTTCATCCCTCACAAACCTAAAAACCGAAACCAAAAACCTACTTCATAACTAGCCTAAAATCAAGAACACAATAAGCAAACACACAGATATCCCTCACACAAATAGACAAAGCCCTCTCTGAGTCCAGGAAGGCTAGGTCCTTAGGCTCCAAATATTGGTTTGATGTTACACTGTCATTTGGCTTGCCAATCAGCCAAATCACGGGACCTTAACATCTAGAACAGAGTGTTGAACTGGTATTTTAGGGCTGACTTCCTCTGAAGTTTCTTCTGTTAGGATCAATTTCCTTTTGCCTTTATGTCTTGAGGAAGAGGCTATGTTTTCCTCATATCTATTTGTAGCATTTTCTTTTTGAACCAACATTCTCCAGTAGCTAAGTATCCCTGACTATAATGGTCTCAGTGATTTTGAAGGTTTTGCTTCTGAGCTTGACTTTCTCCCCGTCAAAACTTTCAGCAAATGCCTATGCAACAACTACATTTTCCCCTCAGAATTTTTGTAGAAACCTATACCAACCTGTTTCTTGAAATTGGGGATTTTCTCTGGCATCGACAAACTTGGTTTTTGCTGGCTCAGAGCGGTTGACCTTTCCACCTTTACCCATTCTACTCAACACAAAAGCTCTTTCTTTACGCACATTTTTTCAATACTTGAGACAGAAACCCTACACACAACCCTACTTTCTTGCTTGAGATGACAAGTTGTTTGTTGGAAAACGTAACCCTATCAACTATAAGCTTCTTGGAGAACTCGGTCATGAAAACAATGAACCTAATCATCTAGAGTCTGTGCCTTTAATCTTTGTGTGGTTTGATAGACATGATTTGAAATGATTCAAATATGAGCTCCAAGTCACCCCATACAACATATTAGTCCTCCACATCATTAATAAATTGATACCTTGTACTGTATTTTCTGCTTCAGCATTTTGAGTAGCTATAGGTTAGCTACACCACCCATATAATCATTCCCTTATAATATTTCTTCTAATTAGAAATAATTACCCTTTTTAAGAAGAATAATATCTCATAATATAGAATATATTCAATTGATTTCAAAGGAGAATGATATTTTCTCTGAAAAAATACTCCTTGCAGCTCCTTATGCAGTTTCGGGGAAATAACTATTTACTGGGTTTGCTTGTAAAACTAGATTTTTTGAAGAAAATATCTGCCTTACTTGGCTTGTTGACTCCATTTAAGAAATATTCCAATAGACACCGTCATCAAGGTAATACCTCTTGTTTCAGCAAACCTTCAACATTCAAAGAGCAGTATCTTTTCACCTGATAAATGCCTCTTTTATCTCCTTGTACAAATTTTTCAGGTAATAGCTACTTACTGGGTTTGCTTGTAAAACCAGATTTTCTGAAAAAGGGTAGCTATTACGGAAAATTCCTAAAAGAACTGATGACTCTGACATTTTGTTCTTTAACCTTGGATAGAAGATATCATGGTGAATGACTAAGACTTCTCAAGCCAAACCCATGACCTTAACTACTCAAAGCAGTTAAAAGACTTAATTAAAGAGAATTTACCCTAATAACTCTATAACACAAATAAACTATTGGACTCAAAATTATTTTGGGTTTTGGTTAAAAAATGATAAAAAAATAATACATTTTAACCTTCCAGGGCCTTCCACCATAGGGTAGGAGTCAATAGAGGATCAAAGACACAACTTACAATGATGACCAGACCTTGAAATTTTTTGAAAAATTGTAGTGCTAACATACGCAATGTGTAGTTCAGGATGGCTAGAGTCAAAGGATTGTGCAGTTGAGGGACTGAACGGTTCAGGATGGCTAGAGTCAAAGGATTGTGCAGTTGAGTGACTCAAGCGTTTAAGATGGCTAGAGTCAAAGGATTGTGCAGTTGAGGGACTCAAGCGTTCAGGATGGAGGCTTGAACCTTGAGACTATGCAATGTCCAGTTCTGGAGGCCAAGGCAAAGGGACTACACAATTGAGGGACTAAAGGGCTCAAGATATATGCTTGAGGCTTGAGACTGTGTAGTGCGTAATTATGAAGGCCTAGGTTAAGGGACTGCGCAATTAAGGAACTCAAGAGGTAAATTTTGAGGCTTGTAGTTGCCCAATGTGCAATTTAGACAGTGGAATAGACTGGGATATTCTACAGTTGAGGGGTTAAAGGCTTCAAGATTGAGGCTTGAAGGTTGAAGTTTCACAGTGCATAGTTGTGGAGGGAGGGATGCCAAGTAATTGCGTAGTTGAAGAGCTCAATATTGACGCTTGATGCTTGAGACTGCGCAATGCACAGAGAAGGCTAGTTGGAGGTAAGGATTGTGCAGTTTTGGATCCTAAGGATTGGGACTGAGCACTGATACTGTGCAGAGCATAGTTCCAAGAGGCAAGGTTAGGGCATGAGGGTTGAGACTGCATGATGCACAGTTCAAGAAAGTTGAGTGAAGTCAAGTTGCCTAGGAATGAAATTTTTCGAACAACGCTAAGTGTGGGATCAGTGAGGCTCAAGTGAGCAAATAAAAAACTATATCATGACCGCAAACTCAGAGCACTATACTACAATAAATTGATCACCCAAAAAACCATAACAAAATGATTCCCTTAATGCGACAACAATGCAACATACCTCTCCAAGTGTGACACAAAGATACACTTTGCGATGAACGTGATGGCACTTGTGCGACAGTGCATGAAACTTTAGGAATGAGTGTAAAACATGTATTCATGAATAGTAGGACTCATCAACACCAAATTTACCCCTTGAAACAACCCATAACTTCACTTTACATGATAAGCGACACTTCCCATGCCAAAAGACGACATTTGTTATGTAAAGAGAAAAGTGTGAATAACACTTGAAATATGCAAACAACGGTGAAAACAACACATTCCAGAGACAAGATAACATGAAAATGACACTAATTAAGATGAAAGCAAGCAAAGGCAACAGTTGGAAACATGAAAACAATACTTTTGAAAGTGAAGGCATGCAAAACCGACAATTTGGAAAACTCACCGTAACAAATGTACAATCACAACCAAAAGTGAGAGATTGTCAATAAAATTGTGCACTAACTGTCAACATGGGTTGATCATCACACAGGCACAATATTGATGTATTGTGTTCTCCATGTACAAGTATGTGTAAAATAATACGCTCATGAACTTTTTTTGTTCTGAGCATGTGTGGGCAGGTGACTTTGATACTTACAATTCAAAAGGGAGCCCAAGGACTTAACAAATCATCAACCGACCAAGAAGTGACTATGGAATGACTGATCGTAAGATCCAAATTAGGCTCCAAAATTCAAGTGTATGCAAAATTTTGGATGGTGTTTGTCGCAGCGACAACATTTCCTTCATGCAAATGATGTCCTTCAAGCTATCTTTGATGAAAGTCTTCTCCATGTGGCAATACGAGTGATATTCAAGCTTCCTTCTTCTTCACCCTAGCTCTTAAACACTGTTGTGAAATTGATAAGGGCAGTAGTTAAGATGAATTATATTTACTTGATAATTTCTTGTGAAGTTATGTTCGATTCTTATTACTTTATTACGTTTTGATCATCAAACAATTACCAAAACCATAAACTATGAAGATCACAAATATACAATGAACACAATATATAGACTCCAAGCTAAGGCGAAATTCCTCCAAGGTTAAAACCCAAAAAATCCTTCTCTTCTTAGAGAATCATATCAAATGAGGAATCCAAGACTTAAAAAACAAGACCAAGATCTTCAACAAGACCCAAGTCATCCCTCATCCCAAGCTCTTCCAGCAAGACAAAGTCAACTCAATTCAAAACCTTAAAAACAACTTCTAGCTTCAGAATTTCTGCCCCCAACTTCAAAATTCTATATCCATTTTCAGAACTTCAGACCTGCAACTTTGGCCTCTTCAACATCTTTAGAATTTTTTACATGTGAGAGATTTAGGGAAGATTGTAGGGTTGAAACTTCGATTTTCTTCCTTCCTTCTTTTTCTTGCTTCCCAATTTTTTATTCTCTTGAATTTCACACTTATTTCCTTGGATATTGAACTTGTTTGGTTGGTGCTTCAAATGAGGTCAAGCTCTCTCTATTTATACACATCCAGGAGGTTGAATTACCCCTTTCAAACCTGACTTAAAGAGGCAGGGCTGACTTGGTTTACAAAACTTACATTTTTTACTGAACTAAATTTATTTTTTCATTTCCTCTTCAAAGTCCAAATGGGAACTGACAAAAGGACAATATTTTGACTTATGACAAATATTCTTTTGACTCAATAAACCCTAGAAGCATGAAGAACATGCTTGGCATAGATGACCAAATAATTTTAGCATGAAACCCATGCTTGAAAAATAATATTTTTTTCTTCTTTTGATGTTTACATGAAGTACAATAATATAAGTACAATAGAAATTATGCAGACCGAACCTAGCTACATTTTCTTTCATAGTAGAACAAAAGTGCGTATTCTTTAAAGTGCCACGTGGTCTCCAAAGTGTGTGAGAATTGTAATGATAAACTGATGAGCGGAAATTGTGATGTAGTTACAATGAAATTATTCCTACAATAGAGAATTCATCTTTCAATGTGATGATGTATAAGTTAGTGTCGAAAAAGTGTTGGAAGTTGCACCCAAAGGTAGTTGTAATCTTATGTTAATTTGACTTTGAATTGCTCCCTTTTCAATCTGGTTTTCCTTAATCAAAAAGGAAAAAAGAAAAAATTCCCAAATGTACATAGATTAACTCAACCCAAATAATTCTCTAACCCCTACGAGTATCAATTTCTATATTTATCAAAATGACTTGTTTTGTAATGGTCCTTTATGAATTGTACGTAAAAAGACACCATTAATATTGAATATAATTCATAGTTTATTTTAAACATACATTGTATTTAACAGTAGAGAAATGCAATACACAATCTTATTATTATTGTTATTTGTACATAACAAATTTACCAAGTAAATTTAGTGTAAATATAGTATGCAAATTTTGGAAAAAAACATTATCACTTATATACAATTCATGTTTTTTGGCCAATATCCAATTACTGAAACAAGTACAAATTATCATCATCGTTATGACATTAAAAAAAAAAAAATAAGGTTATGGTCATAATAGGAGTATTGACAAACTTCAAGGATAAAAAAATATTATTAAATTAACAAATAAACAAATTACAAACATTTACTTGTCATAAAGAAAACTGGTTATGGATGTTTTTAACCAATGCCTAATGTCCGAACAACACCCCGTAGGATTCAGGAACCACTACTACAATTGGGTACAAATCCTAGCACTAAACCATTGACAATGGTGTCAGAACAACATAAAAATAAATATATTTCAACATTAGTTTATTCCTTTTAGTATTTTGACATCAATTTAGAGGTGTCGATTTATAATGTTTGTAATTTGGAAACATCATCATGACATCAATTTCTCTTTGTTATTTTGAGAATTTTGATGTCTCACTAACATCCTAGTTGGTATGGTAACGATGTTGGTTAGATATTCCTGGACCAATGCTCAAACTACATCCTTGTTAGGTCATTGAGGCCAAGGATGAATGTGGTGCTTAAATGCTTTGATTCAATGCTAGATGCACTATGTGACATTATTGTGGATCTATTAATCACAGTTGTGCATAGTGTGTTGGTCAAGAGTAGATAAAATGATTTGTTGGAGAGTTCAATGCTAATTCTATGAAGAAAGTACATAAGGGGATGTAACGGCCCTGGTGAAAATTCCATGTAAATAAAGTTAATAAAGGCTAAATAATAACCATGATTATGGGACACTTATTCCAAGTTGAATGCTGGGAAAAACATCCTAGTGTGGGTGTTAATTTTGGTTATTATGGCTAAGGAAATTGGCAAAAGCCATGGAAAAGGCTTTGGAAATGAAAAGTGGCATTTATTGACATTTATTAATGAAAATAATGGAAATTAGGAGAAAAGGAAGGTGAAAGGTCACAGGTTGCATGTGAGGAGGAAAATGAAGGAAAATTATGGAAAATGAAGAAAATAGAGGCCTAATTGATAAAAAGGATTCTAAGGATCAGTTGGTACCTTTTGTCAGTTTTGTTTTGGAGCTCTCTGTATATTATCTCTCTCACACACTCTTGGACACTAAGAGTTTTCTTGGAGCACTTTAGCATATGATCAATAAAAGCAAAGAAGGTAAGAGGAAGCAAATATCAAGCAAGGAAGAGTAGGATCAAGCAACTACAGCGGTATTCTTTGCAAGTATCAATTTTCATGTGTGGTTTCCTTGCTAGATTTGGCATGCATGGTGTTGCATGTGTGTTCTTGGATCTCTTGTTGTTATGGGCATGGGTTTTTCCAAGTGTGACAGTGTTTTTTAGCCTAGTATTTCCATTTCTTGATAGCCATGGTGTGATGAGGTTCTCATGTTTTGGTTGAGTTGGATTGTCAGATGGATTAAAAGTTGAGTGAGGTGGATCTTTGAATGAAATAACACATGGCCTAGTGATCCCTGAACTAGACTCTAGATTGCGGTAAATCCACTGGCCTAGTAACCCCTAAATTAGAATGTGGGAGGCGGTAAAGTTAGGTATTGTGTGCCTCAGTGGTCCTAACAATCCTCAACCGGTGAATGGCAGCATATACGATAAGGCCTAGATGTGGCTGCTCTCCATCAGGCCTGGGAATCCCAGGATGGGATATACGGTAAATCCTAGAGGGTGGAGTCTTGGTTAGGGCCTAGTGATCCGGTGTGGATTGCGATAAAGCCTAGAGACTAGGAGACAGGAAAATTCCTCATGGTGCAGGTGGACAAATCAGTTGGCATCCATGCTTATTTTAGCCTAGTGATCTGGGGGAGATCATGGTAAATCTTGGCATTGCATGTTTATTATTTTGGCCTAGTGATCCGTTGAGGATTGCGATAAAGACGATTTCTATTGATGAGGGTGAGGTGGTTTAGCCTCAAGAAGCCCTGGTCTGTTCTTTTGGTTTGAGTCCCACATTCATGCTTAGAATATGGCACGGGGGTGATTGGCTTAAGAGAGATTTGGCTCATCTAATATATGGTCGGGTGCAACGTGGTAGTCCCATACCGGGTTGGTTTTTGCATTCATTAATAAGAGTTCCTTTCCTTAGTAATTTATGTGTAAATGTGTTGGATTCTATGTAGCATTTATGGATGTTGTATCCTTAGTATTTCTATTGTTTATATGTTGGTTATGAATGTGTTTTATGACAATGAAAGCGTATGGTTCTCATCATGTTTTGATTTGTAAATGAATGAGCAATGAATACGTGACCTAATAGATGATAATGAAGCTAATGATATAAGGCATCAGTGCTTCTTAGTGGTTCTTAGATAAGTATGAGACCCCTATGCTCAGATATGTTGTTTAAACCTGTAGAATGCATATTTGTAACATGTTTGACCAAATTCCTGTCATGGCTAGTAGGGGTCCATTCAAGTTCTTATTCAAGTGATTGCATTTACATTGTTATTTTCTTGTTATCTTTTGTTTCCAGAAGTGTCATGGAGTTCTGGGTAGTGACCTGAGCCTTGGGCCTGAAAAAGTGACACAGAAATAAGGGTTTCAGGCTCATAACTACCTGGAAAATTTCCCAGTCATACGCATGCCCATGATGTACGAGTGACTAGAGGACTCCTATCGCACTCTTTCCCATTTCAAGGGAGCGATTAGGGGATTGATGCACTAAAATGTTATTTTGATTCACAGACTAGCCTCCTGGAAGGTTTCGATGGCTCTTGGGTGTCCTATAGCAAGTGCAGAATGTATTTGTAGTTGTGTGGTGTCGGTTCAACTTCCTTAAGGTGACCTAGGAGGTTGAATTAGATCATAGTAGTCTCTTGTCACATGTTTACCCTCGTTATCTAGTTACTTGGGTAGATGTGGGAAGAGGGTGTTACAGAGTCATATCAGAGCATGGTTCAGCCCTTGGACTAGATGGGTGGTGTGCGTTGGTCATGCATTCATGTCGGTTGCACATGTGTTACTCATCCTTGTGGTCTATATGCTTGTTGCGTATGTATGGTGTTATTCATGGTTGTAGTGATGTCTCCATGTAAGATTTGATGGTATTGTCGTGAAATGTGTCGTCATGAGTGTATGCTTGGTTAAGTGTTATTTATGCTTGCATATTGCCAGTGTACATTGATATGGTTGTTGTTGTCATGCATGAGTTCAAGGTATGTGATTGATATGGACATGCATTGATGACTGGACTCTGGTTAGAATGATGTTTATATGCTGACATGTCTACATGTTATATATCTATATGTTGTTATGATTATGATTAAATATGTATTAAGTTGATTTGGTTGATCTTGTAGATGAGATATCCTCCCCGAATTATGCTAAGGTACGTTTGTTTGTTTATGATTTGGTTTATATGACATAAGATGCCTTACAGGAAAGAGGTCAAGATGAATAGCAAGATGGTAGATTACAATTCACGAGATTATCCTTATGGGTAAGATGAGAAGCGTGGTGTTGGGAACACTTATAACTTGGAAGACACATTGAGAAGCTTGAAGAATGAAATAAGGAGTTGTGAGGTTGGAAATGAAAAAATCATGCAAGCACAAGAGAAACAAGCGGGTGTTAATGTAGTAATCCTTCAAATTTTGTCAAAATTGCAGGACAGGGGCCACTTCGGATCAGCCATGGGCATGAGGAAAGAACTAATGGGGAATATGGCAGTAGATCTCATGGTGGGCACTAGTTGGATAGAGATGACACGGTTAGAGATGCCATATTATCTGATACTCTGGATAGGAGAGGTGATGGATAAAGGTATTATTCTATTTCTTGTTCTAACAAGCATTATGATCATCATCGTTATCATCCTTATAGGAGGAGTGATAGGGGATACTTGTCAGATGAGTTTAAAAAAGAAAATCCACCTACTTTTGATGGAGATTTGAATAAGTCAAAAGATGCAGAGACTTGGATACTTGGGATGAATAAGTTATTTGAGTTGCACCAATACACAGATAATATGAAGGCCAGAGTAGTTATATTCAGCCTGAAAGGTAAAGTAGATATATGGTGGGAAGATGTGAAGCAGGTCAGAGACATCAAGACAAAGGAATTGAGTTGGCATGAGTTCAAGAGGATTTTTAGGAAGAAGTAATTGATAGAAAGGTACTACGAACGTAAATCCAAATAATTCTATGATTTAAATATGGGATCGATAACATATGAAGAGTATATGACTAAGATGAAAATGCCAAAGTTTGGATAATTGTCAGTGGATTTCCATTAGCATTTCAAGATCAGATTGAGTGTTGATGAGCCTCGGTAACTTGAGGAGGTTATTGGGAAACTTAAGAACTGTTACGAGTAGTCAAAGCGTAAGAATGAATCTCAGCAAGGATGAAAAGGAAAAGATAAAGAAAAAGGTAAAGGTAAATGGCAACCTGAAATAACAAGGCCTGAGAATGCATAAGAGAAAGAGAATGTTGCACCATATAAGAAGTTCAATGCAGTTATACAGGGACATGGGTCATAACCGAAGAATAGATTTGATGGTATAGGATGGTTAGAGTGTTGAACATGTGGTAAGGAGAATCTTAAAAGGGATTTTCCAGAAAATCAGGGTGGTAGGCCTCATATCTATAGTGCACATGAGGCACAGACTGTTGGGGATGTTGGACAGAGCATTCCTCGTATCTATGCAGCCTTGGATAATAGGAAAGAAAATCATCAAGCATCTATCATCGAGATGGATGGTAAGCTTTGTGATCAATTTGTTTTTATTTTGATTGACCCTAGATCTAATTATAGTTATGTTAACCCTGACTTGTTGGATAAGTGTGGTTTGAATAAAGAAGTGCATGTAGAATCTTGGTTAGTGCAGTTGGCTATAGGTACCAAGAAGCGAGTTCATCAATGGGTAAGAGCTTATGCATTTGAGGTGAATGGTATGTCTATTGCAACACATTTGAATTTATTTCTGTTGGATTTGTATAACATGCTTTTGGGTATAGATTGGTTTTGTCTTCATAGGACCAAAGAAAAAAGTTATCACAAAGCCATTGAGTGCTTGGATGACAATGGGGAGCATAGAATCTTACAGTGTAAGAAGAAAAAAACATTAGTTAGGATGGTGATAACTATGTAGGAAAAACATAGTCATTGAAAATGGTGTGTGTTATTTGCAGTGCATATTTATAGTGACAAAGGTAAGGACGATGAGGAAGCAGAAGTGTCGAGAAGGTCCCCGACATTGCAACAGTTTCGGGATGTATTTCCTGCAGAGGTTTCAGAGTTGCCACCTCATAGAGAGGTATATTTTTTTATTGATAGGGGTAGCACCAGCATCAAAGGCACCTTACAAGATGAGCACTCCATAGTTAGTAGAGTTGAAGTTGCAGTTAAAGGAAATGCTTGACAAAGGATACATTCGGCTAAGTGTATCACCGTGGGGTGCACCGGTATTGTTTGTGAAGAAGAAGGATGACACTCTTATGTTATGCATTGATTAGAGGAAAGTGAAATATGTTGCCATCAATAATAGGTATCCATTGTCGAGGATTAACGAATTTTTTGATCAGATAAAGAGAGTAGTAATGTTCTCGAATATTGATCTAAGATCCGAATATCATCAGGTATGCATTAAGGAAGAGGACATTTACAAGACATCTTTCTGGACTGGGTATGGGCATTATGAGTTTGTTGTAGTTCCATTTGGTTTGACTAATGCTCTAGCTACTTTTATGTGCTTGATGAATAGTCTATTGCGTCCATATTTGCACAAGTTTGTTATTGTATTCATTGATGACATCTTGATATATTCTAAGTATGAGGAAGAACATGTCGAACACTTAGCAACAATATTGATATTTTTGAGGGAGCATCAATTGTATGACAAGCTCATCAAGTGAAATTTCTTTCAGATAGAGGTATATTACTCGAGGCATGTGGTTTCCAAGGAAGGCATAACAGTGGATCAAGAAAATATAAGGGCTAGCATGGAGTGGGCAGCTACTAGGAATGTGGATGAGGTAAGATCATATATGGAGTTATCAGGTTATTATAGGAGGTTCATCAGGAACTCCTCACGGATTTCTTATCCCACCACATCATTGCAAAGGAAAGGTAAGAAATTTGAATGGACAAAAGAATGTACAATAATCTTTGAGCATTTAAAACAGTTGTTGACAAATGCTCCAGTGTTAAATATTGCAGATCCAGACAAATATTTTGTGGTATGTACAGATGCTTGCAAGAGGAACTTGGTGGAGTCCTTATGCAGGAAGGACAATTAGTGTGTTATGAGTCGCGGCAACTAAATGAGCATGAGAAGAATTATCCGACACATGATCTTGAGCTAGCATCGATCATCCATGCATTGAAGATGTGGAGGAAATATATTCTTGGAAGAAGGATTGTACTAATGAGTGATCACACTGGTTTGCGATATCTTTTTTACCAACCGAATCTGAATGCTAGGAAAGCTAGATGGTTGGCCACGACCAGTGAGTTCGATTTTGAGATCAAGTACATCAAGTGAAAAGATAACAAGGTTGCAGATGCTCTTAGTGGGTAGATATAGGTAAATCACATTGCAACTATGAGTTCCCATGGGACATACTTACAGGATCAGATTTTACAGGAAGGTCAGTAGGATGATAGAGTGTTCATACACAAGTTATAGTAGGGTACAGGTACAGGTGCTCAGGATGTGGACTATCATCCCTTAGCAAATGGCTTGATCAGATTTAGAGATAGGATATATGTTCCAGACAATAGTGAGCTTAAGAATATTATATTGATGGAGTTTCATGTGAAACTGTATTTAGTTCACCCTGGCTACCAGAAAACACTGGCGACAGTAAAGAATTTTTATTATTGGTTAAATTTGAAGAAGGATGTGGCAGAGTTTTTGGCTATATATTTGGATTGTTAGTAAGTAAAGGCAGAGTGTCGGCATCCAGGTGGACTACTACAACTAATTGTGATTCCAGAGTGGAAATGGGAGATCATTTCCATGGATTTCATTCAATTTTTTCCAAGGAAATCTAGACAGCATGATTCCATCATGGTTGTGGTAGACAGGTTGACTAAGGTAGCACATTTTATTCTAGTGAAGACTACGTATTAAACTAGTGATGTGGCACATATGTTCATCATAGATGTGGTCGGATTGCATGGTGTTCCAACAATATTATGTCAGACAAGGATGCAATGTTCACTTCCAAGTTTTGGAAGGATTTTTTTCGAGTTTAGGTACAAAGTTGACCTTCAGTACAACTTATCATCGGCAGACAACTGGATAGACTGAAAGGGTCAACGGGATATTGGAGGAGGTGTTTAGGTTGTATGTGATGCATCACTAGAGGATATGGGCAAAGTACTTTCTGTTGGTCAATTTTGATTACAACAATGGTTACCAGGAGTCACTGAGGATGAGTCCATTTGAGGCATTGTATGGGCGGAGTTGTAATACTCCCATCAGTTGGAGTGATCTGGTGAACAGGGCATTGATTGGACCAGAGATGTTAGCAAAAATGGAATAGAAAATGCAGGTAATCAAGAAGAATATAAAGGAAATACATATAGGTAGAAAATTTATGCAAATCGGAACAGGTTGTTTAAGGAGTTTCAGGTTGGGGAATAGGTGTACTTGAACATCAAGCCCAAGAAGAGCTCTTTGAGGATTGGTTTGTGTGCCAGTTAGCACCTTGGGTTTGTGGACTTTTCAAAATTATTGAAAGGATTGGGTCGGTTACCTATTGGCTTGCATTGCCTCTGACAGTGAAAGTCCACGATGTTTTCCATTTTTCATTGCTTAAGAAGTATGTTAAATATGTTGATCTTGTGATTGACTGGTCTGTATTGCAGGTGGATCTAAATGGAGAATTCTAGCTGAAACCTCAGTGTATATTATAGAGAAAGGTGTTCATGCTCCAAAATCGATCAATCGAGCAGGTTAAAGTGCAATGGAAGCACTTTGGGCCCAATGAAGCTACATGGGAGATGGAAGATCAGATGCACGTTGTGTATCCCTCCTTATTTGTTGATTGAGTGAATGTTGTGCCATGTGTTTGGGTATATGTTTTTGGTATATGTTTGGTATGATGTTTTGGTATAAGTACATATGTATATGGATGTCAATACCGCGATGATTTGTGTTATAAAGCTCCAATAAGCGGTATGGTTTCATGTCCTTATGGTTTTCATGTTGTTATGTTTGTCATGTTGGATTGCTTCTCAGAAAATTGATCCTTGTAAATACTACTACAAGCTAAGTTATAAATCTCCATGGATAGTATGTTTTTCTTTCAGCATTATTGTTGGTTATAGATGTAACTGAACATCGAGGACGGTGTTCCCCCAAGGGGGAGGGTTCCGTAACATCCCTAGTGAAAACTCCTTGTAAATAAAGTTAATAAAGGAAAAATAATAACCACAGTTATGGGACTCTTATTTCAAGTTTAACGTTGGGAAAAAACATCCTAGTATGGGTGTTCATTTTGCTTATTATGGCTAAGGAAATTGGCAAAGGAAATGACAAAGGATTTGGAAAGACAAAGTGGCATTTATTAGCATTTATTTATGGAAATGATGAAAATTAGGAGAAAAGGAAGGTGAAAGGTCACAGGTAGCATGTGAGGAGGAAAATAAAGGAAAATAATGGAAAATGAATAAAATAGAGGCCTAATTAATAAAAAGGCTTCTAAGGATCAGTTGGTACCTTTTTTAGTTCAGTTTTGGAGTTCTCCCTCTATTCTCTCTCTCACACACTCTTGGACACTTGGAGTTTTCTTGGAACACTTCAAAATTGGATCAAGAAAGCGAAAGAAGGGAAGAGGAAGGAAAGATCAAGCAAGGAAGAGTAGGATCAAGTAGCTACAATAGGATTATGTGCAGGTATCGATTTGCATGTGTGGTTTCCTTGCTATATTTGCCATGCATGGTGTTTCATGTGTGTTATTGGTTCTCTTGATTTCATGGACATGGGTTTTTCTAGGTGTGACAGTGTTTTTCAGCCTAGCCTTGCCATTTCTAGATAATCATGGTGTGATGGGTTTCTCGTGTTTTGATTGAGCTAGATTGTCGAATGGATTCAAATTTTAGTGAGGTGGATCTCTGAAAGAAAGAACACATGAATTAGTGATCCTTGAACTAGACTGTGGATTGTGGTAAATCCACTGGCCTAGTAAACCTTGAATCGAACTGTGGGTTGCGGTAAAGCCAGGTATTCTGTGCCTTGGTGGGCCTAGGAATCCTTGACTAGTGAATGGCAGGATATATGGTAAAGCCTAGAGGTGGGTGCTCTCCACCAGGCCTAGGAATATCGAGATGGGATATATGGTAAATCCTGTAGGGTGGAGTATCAGTTAGGGCCTAGTAATCCAGTGTGGATTGCAGTAAATCTTAGAGACTAGGATATAAGAAAATTCCTCACACTGTAGGTGGAGAAATCTGGTGGCATCCATGCTTGATTTGGCCTAGTGATCTGGTTATGGTAAATCCTAGTATTACGTGTTTATTGTTTTTGTATAGACCTCCAATGAGGATTGTGGTAAAGTCAGTTTCTATTAATGAGGGTGAGGTGGTTTAGCCTTGGGAAGCCCTAGTTAGCTCTTTTAGTTTGAGTCCCACATTCATGCCTGGAATATGACACAGGGGTGATTGGATGAAGAGATATTTGGATCAACCAATCTATGGTCGAGTGGAACATGGTTGTTGTTATCACAAAACCTGACCTGATAGGCTGCTCACCAAGAGGACTTTGTGTAACTGTTTCAGACCAATATTTTGGCTGAGGCTTAGCCTCCTCAACCTGAGAGGGCTCTCTCAAAGGTTTATGATTTTTAATTAATGGATAGATGGCTAACTCTAAGGTAAAAACATAAAATGATATAACTAGTTGTATCACAGATTAGCAAACATTCATTGGGCCATGGATTCAAGATAATCTTCAACAAAACATCACAATCTATTAAGCATGGGAGTCAAGGTATTTGGAGTCTAAGTCAATGATTAAAACAGTGACACAATGAAACACACAGTCCATTTGCATATGAAGGAAGTTAAAGCATTGTTAAATGAATTCTAAGAATCACATACAAATACCATTGCAAATATAGATATTGAAGAAAGCCATTAGAACAGTGATGAACATAAACTCCTTATGAATCTTGAGTTGTCAAAACAGATCTCTTTATTAAGTTAAGAAGAAACAGTGACATACAATAACACACAGTATTTGTTAATAAAAATGCCCAACCTCTTGGATTTTGACCTTATGCTCTTTATAGAACATTTACAAGATATGATTCTCTTATCCTCCACTAGATACATCGAATTCATAGTGTTTGACACCTTTCCTAATCTGAAACATGCTATTAATTACAAAATGACAGCTATACTGCTTTTGAAAAGTCCTAATGCTAATAGGACTCAAACTCTTAAATATCCTTCTAACAACCTTATCTAGTCTTTAATTCATGCTTTGACACCTGCAATCCCATGAATTCGAATTTTGATGTTGACCATTCACTTCAAGTAACCACGCTGTGAGTAGTAATGTTTTCCTATAAATTATGAAACATGTCTCCTGCTTTTCAGCCTTTTAATTTTATTATCAGATTCGAGCACTTTGATCATTGATGGATCAGGTTTACATGTGTCATGTTTGCCAAATATTCCCATAATTCTCTAGTCTTCCAGCTATGCAAAAAACCAAATCTGAAATGATGCAAAAAGGTAAAGGATAAGCCTGCGCTACGAAAGTAGCTTGTTTTCGTAGCGCTTTTTGTAGCTCGGTGTTAAACTTCCTTTTTCAATCATTTTTTACCTGTTATCTTTAAAGGAGCCTTCTCATGCTATATCCACACTTCCAACAACAATTTCAAAGCCAAATTCATCAGAGTTATCCCAAAAGATTTATGAAATTGTGCAAAAGGACTACTTCAATAGTTTCATAACGCATTTCAGAAGATTTGCACTATCTACGCTACGAAACTGCTGTGCAAGCAGTTTTCTCAAAACAGTCTTCAAAATTTATAACTTGTAGATGTTTAAACCTTATGAGGGTTGTTAAAATCTCAAAAACATAGTAACTTGACCTCAAAAACATGATCTTCATCAAAATTTGTCTTCACCTTAATGAGAAACTGACTTATAAATTTATCACTTTATTGCACTGTTCAATTACTCTATTTCACTGTTCCTTTAGCTTTTCTTGAGATTTTGTTAGCTGAATCTCCAAATCTTCAACTTGTCTTCTTAACTTCCTGTTGCTAGCTCTCAAATGAGTATTCATGACTCTCACAAACTTTGCTTCTTTTATGGCAGGGACTGTCCAGGTGAAGAACTGGTCCTCATTGCTAGGTATTTCTGGTTTAGAAACCTTTTCACCTTCCCAAACAACTTTCATCCTCTTGAACCTTGTTTTCTCAATGGCATGTTTTCTAGCTCTTTTCTTCAACCTGGAAATTTCATGGTTTGTTGATTTTAATTTCTCCTCCATTCTTTCATAACTGATTTTTCTGTTTGTGTTGAAGATACTCTATTTTTGGTATGCTCTAATATAGGTGAAGAAAGGTCTATTATCTCTTCATAAACAGTAGCTGTTTCATTTATTTTCTCAACCTCTACATTAAGCTCCTGTATTCTCTTTGACTATTTAGTTGCAGGCTTCCTAGCCTTGAAAACAAATGTTGCATCTTCATCTTTAAACTCCAGCTTCTTCGATGATTTCGCCCTTTTCTGTTTGCCTTCATCAACTCCTATGAAGTCAGCTTGAACTAAAGGAGACTCTTATATGTCTATTACATGCAAAATATCATCTAAGTTCCCTTTCAAACCTGGGCTATCACTTGTTTCTGAAAGTATTGTTTTCCCTTTTGACTTTGCAGCTTGACTTCTAGTAATTCTCTGTGGAATTTGCTTACCAGATGTCTGTTTGTGTGTAGCTTCTTTGATTTCTTGTAACCCTTGTTTTATAGGTGAAAGGGTTTCTGCAATGACCACTGGTATCCTTTCTAATTTGTCCTTTACTTGTTTCCTAGGCTTCAATTTCACAAACCTTTTTGTCCTTGTAACTACAGCTTTGCTGAATTTTGTTGGTAGAGATTCTTTTGCCTTAGGGTTATTGACTGGAGTTTGAGCTTCTATTCCAAATCCACATATAAATAGAAAAGATGGCCAATCTCTATTAATATTTTAGAGCTCATTCAAGACCAACAGTTTGATTAAAACATGGTGAAACAGAGATTTTTCACACTCTTCAGATTTCACTTGAACCTTATTAGCCATTTTAGCAATGATTCTATACAGGAAAAATGGTAAGTCTAGAGATATCATACCTGTGAAGTGTAATAGAAGTTTGAAGTGGTAGGATTAAACTTTGTGGTACCTGCCCTCGCATGTGAAATATCTCTAGATATTGAAGAGTAGTTTAGCATAGCTATCTTTAATGCAGTTTCTGGGAATTGCATTATTTAAATCCATCTCTGTATATTATGGCTTTAAAAACACCTTGCATGCCTCCATATTAAATATGAAACCCTTAAACCATGTTTCTTGTCCTCTAGGTATCTCAGTCACTAGAGCTATAGTTTCAAGAGTTACTGACATGTTCAGCATTCTCACCTTTGTATTTGTACCATTGAAATGCAAAGAAAATTATTTTGATACCTGATTGTGTCCACCTTGCAGCTTTTCACAGAACTTTAAACACCCTACCTTTCTGAAAGCATCTAACACTGTTTTGTCTTCAATTAGAACTCTTGTGCTTTCAGGTTCAGACCTTAAACAATGTCCTGACCTATGATTATTTTTCTCCTCTGTCATTCTTGCCTTCAGAAATTTATGTTTGCTTCCTTCAGAATTTAATGATCAACCTCACTTGATAGAAGGATCAGCCTCGCTTGATAGTAGACGAGAATAGATTTGGTGTAAGATGACCATAAGCTTAAACTCTAAACAAATATGTTTCACTGCTTGTTATGAAAACTGGAACGAGTAACACATATCAGCCTTTTCAAACTTGAAACTTCTTTTCACAAATGACACCTCTACGGTAGTAATGATGGGTATGAATGGTTAAACATTTTGGAAATGACCCCTAATTGACTCATTATGATGTCATTATATGATAACCTAATGGATTCTGACAGTTTTTATGTTTTGACATGACATTTCTAAGAATCTGCGCTTCTGTAGCGCACCTAGTGCAATTTTGGTGAAATGCGCTACGAAAGTAGTAGCGCTTTCGTAGTGCGCAACTGTTTTTTTGAACTGGCCATGCTACGAAACTTCGGTTTTTTGGCTAATTGCAAAGGATTTTTCCAAAATTTTAAAACATGATTTCTAGATGAATGATGAGACTTTTTTAACCATGGGATGAGACTTAAAGACCTTATTTGGAAATGAAAACTAACTTTTTAAGACTTCTAAACCTATCACCTAACTTTATCAAGAATGAAATGACTCAAGACCTATTTGACATTATGACTAAAACAAGGTAAACTTTTAAAGTTTAGAAAAATAAATAAATAAATAAATAATAAATAATAAATTTATGGTGATAACAGTAGTTTCATACCGAGTTGGCTTTTGCATTCATTAATAAGAGTTCCTTTCCTTGGTAATTTATGTGTAAATGTACTAAATTCTACGTAGAATTTATGGTTGTTGTATCCTCAGTATTTTTGTTGTTTATATGCTTATTATGAATGTGTTTTATGACAGTGAAAATGTATGGTTCTCATCATGTTTTGTATTTGTAAACAAATGAGCAATGAATACATGACCTAATAGATGATAATGAAACTAATGATGAAAACCATTAGTGCCTCTTAGCGATTCTCAGATAAGTATGAGACCCACATGCTCGGATTTGTTGTTTAAACTTGTAGAATGCATATTTGTGATATGTGTGACAAAATGAATGTAATGGCTAGTAGGGTTCTATTCAAGTTCTTGTTCAAGTGATTTCATTTACATCATTATTTCGTTGTTATCTTTGATTTCTGGAAGTGTCATGGAGTTCTAAGCAATGACCTGAGCCCTGGGCCTGAAAAAGTGGCACAAAAATCGGGGTCACAGGCTCAAAACCACCTGGAAAAGTCCCCAGTCGCACGCATGCCCATGATGTGCGAGCGACTAGAAGATTACAGTCCCACTCTTGCCCATTTCAAGTGAGCATTTAGGGGATTGATTCACTAAATGGTTAGTTTGATTCAAGGGCTAGCCTCCTAGAAGTTTTTGATGGCTCATGGGTGTCCTGTATCAAGTGCAAAAGGTATGTGTAGTTTTGCGGTGTCGGTTCCACTTCCTTAAGGTGACCTAGGAGGTTGAATAAGATCATAATAGTCTCTCGTCACATGTTCACCCTGTTTGGCCAGTTACTTGGGTAGATGTGGGAGGAGGGTGTTACAGGGGAAAAACGATACAACAACTGATGTTTAAAAAGTGAATTTGTTGCTAGCAACAAGTCTAGCTTGGCATCTCAAGCAATTTATGTGGAGACTAAATTTTCAAAATCATCAGCTAGATATGATGCCATTTCAAAAAATGTGGAAGCTGAAAATAAGCCAAAGGTTCTCATTACATCCTCAAAGAGAGTGATAGAAGTTCATCCTCAAAAGATAGAGGGTGCATTGTGAGAGTTCTACTAGAGATGGTTGGAACAATATTTCTAGATGTAAAGCATGGTCATTTTAAGGGACAAGATATAGTTTTGTCAAGGGTACCACGTAGACACAATTATAGCCCGAAATTGGTTTATAAAACATGGAATCACATATTTGTAGGATCTTTGAATCAAGAAAATAAATAATTCTCGATGGAATGGGTTTACATTTTGATAATTAAGAAAGTGAAGAAGAAATTTTCATATGAAATGCTTTAGATCTCCCTTAATGCCTATATTTTTGGAGTCCTTCATGCTTCTCCCAAAACTCTACTATGACCTTAGGAAATGCCTTGGAAAATATTTTGAAAGATTTGATCATTTGAAAGGTTTATTTTTTTACTTATGGAGATGATTTTAAGAGGCTCCCCTTTGAAATATTGTTTATGATAATCATGGAGCACATTCTTGCAAACAAGTAGTACATGTGCTAAGACACACGGATGCATGTAAGTTGATTAGATTTATGATTCTGAAATGAATAAGGCCAAATTTCCTAATTGTACAACAATTACAAAGGTGGGATGTTTTAACATGTCACTTGGAATAATCTTTGCAAAGGGAATAGATACCATTTTATAAGGGAAATAATGGGATCTATCATACATTATGCTAAATGGAACAATTCTTAAGAGTTTTGGGAATCTAAATCATGTGAAGAAGATATACATTAGTGGAAATGTTTTTCTAGAAGAGTTCCAACTTCACTTGATGGTGGATTTATCCATGAGACAAGTTTCAATTTTTCATAAAATCTAGACCTTTTGTGTTATTCTATCCTATCATCACGCGATAACTATTTGATAGTGAGAGTTAAATTTGGGGTTGCAGTCAGAGTAATAGTAATGTAATAAACTTTCTTTTGGACAATAATACATGTAATAACAATGGTCATAACCTTCACTGCACAATGATAAAAAGTAATATTCTAGCAGAATTTGAGGGCTAAAAGAACTACTACTACCAATGCATAAGGGAAGTAATGGGATATGCCATGCATTATTCTAAATAGAAAAATTCTCAAGAGATTTGGGAGTTGACTCATCTTAAGAAGATGTATATTAGTGGAAATATTTTGCTAGAAGAGCTCCAACTTCACTTGATGGTGGACCTACCCATGAGGCAAGTTTCAATTTTTCATAAAATCCAGACCTTTTGTGTGTTTCTGTCTTATCATCATGTAATAACTATTTGATAGTGGGAGGTAAAGTTGGGGTTGCCGTCAAAGTAATAATAATGTAATAAAATTGATTTTGGAAAAGAATACATGTAATAGCAATGATCATAATCTTCAGTGCACAATGATAAAAAATATATTCCAACAGAGGTTAAGAGTTAAAAGATCTATTACAGGTGTGTGGAGTGTCCCTACTTGAGATAGAGCAGATCAGTGTAATCAAATATAATTGAAGGATAATATATATATATATATATATATATATATATATATATATATATATATATATATATATATTGTGTGTTTCTATTTTATCATCATGTGATAACTAATTGCTGTGATAACTAATTGATAAAGTGGAATAGTGGGAGGTAAAGTTGGGGTTTCACAGAGTAATAGTAATGCAATAAATTTACTTTTGGAAAAGAATGCATGTAATAGCAATGATCAGAACCTCTAGTGCACAATGATAAAAAAGAATATTCCAACATAGGTTAAGGGTTAAAAGATCTACTACATGTGTGTGGAGTGTCCCTACTTGAGATAAAGTAGATTAGTGTAAACAAATATAATTGAATGATAATATGTGCGTGTGTGTGTGTGTGTTCCAATCCATTACATCAACGTTCATCATATCACTAGTGGGAATTGAACCTCAGTGGGGAGGATCCCAATCATTCTTTCCAACCACGTGAGATAAGCCAATCTAATTTTGATAGAAGGATCAACCTAAACTTAGGGTCCATGCAACCTTTAAGTATGTGCAAAGGAGAGTTATGACCTCTATTTTTAATTGTCATTCAATTTGTAAAATGGTTGTCCCATTGCTTAGGGGTTTCTTTATCTAAGAATATGCATTGGGAGACCACCTTGTCCTTAGAATAAGATCTGAAGAACCACTTGTCTTTGGAAAGGGTAACCCATTTTGAAAGAGCCATGATCATGGATGTTAGTGGGCTTGTGCAACCTACTTGCCTTTGGCAAGGAAAACCCCTTTTGAATGAACCATGATCATGGACATTATGGGCTTGCACAACCATGTTTGGGGTTGCTTGGAAAATTTTGTGTGATTTAGGGCCTTTCGAGGTTGGATAATACATCAAAGACTCCTTTATTCCTCCAATATTATGAATAAAAGCCACTTTTGAGGGCTTATGCCCCTTAATGGTGTACATGTGACAAGAATTGCCCATATTTTACGTGCTTTAATTGGATTAATTGAAGAAGAGGACTTGTTACCCATCCATAAACTAGATTAGGGGATTTCAACCTTAATTAATATTTTAATGTAAAGGAATTTGAGCACCTCATCTATAAACATAGGTGTACTTCCTCTCATTTTATCATGGTTAGATTAGGGGAAAATCCCTAGCAAGTCTAAATTTTCTTCGATTTTTCTTATAATCTGGATATGTATTGATGAGTAGAGTTATTTTCTTGGGGATTATATTGATGTGGATTTTGATCTCTTTCCCACGGTGATTTATGGTGAAGTTTGGATGAATGCATGATAAATCTAGTAGGTTAATTTCATTTATCTTGGTAGGTGTTTTATTAGATGGATAAATCATGTATTAAACATGTTAGCATAGTACCTTATTTCATTATCCTTGTTAAAAAAGCCCTACTTCCAAGTCTTTGAGGTAGTAGCAAGTTAACTCCTTCCATTGATTCATTTTGGAAATTGAAAGCCTTGATTTAAACCCTAGGATAAGTGGGTTAACTTATGTTATTTTTTTTTAATCTCGTATCTACTCCAATCTCTTCAAGTTTGTTGTTCCATAACTCCATATGCCCCAAAAACATATTGGCAAGCTAAGGCAATAGTCTTCCATCCTCCCATCATGTTATTCTTTTCAAACAATCATTTAAACCACTTTTTAAGGGTTTTAATTTCTTGGTAGCTCCCTCTTTATGTGTGTTTGGGGACCTTTCCCTTTGAACTAAAATCTTGGATATCACCCTAAAACTCTAGAAATATTATCTTCCACCTTAAACCTTAATTATGTGATCTCATGATTGGTGGTAATTGAAATAAAATCCTTAGGTGGCTCTTGACTTGGTTTGACTAAGCCATTTTAACCCTAAGATCTACTAGGGGGAACCCCCTTTGAGTTGAATGAAACTGAACCAGAAGCAAGAGGAGGATTGGTGAGTTGAAAGTGGTCCCCTCTTAAGCACAATGGGAATTTCTCTTGAACTTTCAGACTTTATATTGAGAAGTGTGAAATTTCACTATAACAAACCCATTCCTTGCAATTTTTCCCAAATATCCCTTTAAATTTATTCACATTAACCCAAATGCAAATACTAAACTTTGATGAGCTTATTCTAAAAGTCTAGCTTAGTTTCATTAATCATACAAACATTTCCTAGAAATCTAACAACCAAGTGAAAAATATATTTGAAAAATCTTATCAAAACAATTACATAAGTATAAACTAGATATACTAAATAATTCTATAGTTGCAAGGCATTTTAATAACTTTGAACCAACTTCAAGTTCATGTACAAAATACCCAAATTTTGGATTTTTCATTATTCTAGAGAGCATCAAAATTTTCTTCTATTTCATCAAATGGATATTCTTTCTTGGACTTGTTTTACCAGTTATTATCGAGTTTAGCTTCCTCATCATTACGATTGTCACTCGATGAATTATTCTCATTTTTATAATCATCAATTTCAACTTCTAATTATATTGAATCTCAATAGTAAAATTTGTCTTCTTCTTCTTCTTCTTATATTTACACCAATAAGCTAAAAAATATCTATATATCGAAAAAGGGTCATGCAGAGAGATTTTTTGTAATAGACCCAACCCCCTAAGTGACAATAGGAAGGTGGGGTGTTAGGAAAATTTCATTTAAGAACTAATACAAATTATTTTTTAAACTCATGATTGTATTCTTCTCCGAGAGAGCATTCCAATGATTGTGTTCTTGGTAGATTCCAAGTCCTAGGCACATATTTATGGCCTCATGAAGTTTTCTTGGGGACTATTTTTCTCTCTACCACATTAGCATCTATGTAAATGACATTTCGACAACTTACCATGTGGCACTTCTATGATATCACATACCCTATATGTATTACCTCTAACTTTCACTTTCACTAAGGTAATCTTCTATGTTTATGGCTTATCACACCTTCAGGAACTTCTTATCGCATCCACATAAAAAAATAATTTGCTTATGTAGTATATTACACTCGAAACCATTTTCTTATGTGACATTCCACATGGAAAGTAAATTTCTTCTATGGGAAACACCACCATAAATATTTAATTCTTGTTGCCACAACTTCATCTTTTCCAAACCTTGCTTTTCACACCATAAAGGTTTTTTGGTGTGACATTTTTCACCACAAAAGTTTTGTGGTGTGAAAACCATTGGATACATTAAACTACCAATGACATAGGCATGTGGAACATAGAACATGTCCACTTTCCTACATATTACACCTCCACAATATTATATAAACATATTTCTTCTAATTCAACTTAAATTTCATGTTTACTTGATCTAATTTAATCTCCATGCCCAACATAAAATGTGTAGCACCAAGATATTTCATGTCAAATTTAGAGGACAATCGAATTTTACTTCCTTGATGATTTCCATGTTGTTTCTAATCAACAACATGCCATCCACATACAAGACCACATAAATAAATGATCACCTAATAATTTTAAATACACACAATGATCATATTTGTTCCTTGTGAAACCAAGTCCTAATACATAAGTATCAAATTTTTGATACCACATCCTTGAAGATTACTTTAACCCATACAGGGACTTTTTGAACTTGCAAACTAGCTCTTTATTACCTATTGCTATAAAACCTTATGGTTGTATCATGCATACCTCTTCTTCCATATCCCCATTTAGGAATTTTGTCTTGATATCCATTTTTTCTACTTCAATATCAAAAGTAGTAGTAGTAAATAAAGGAAATATAATAGAATATAACTTAGCAAGTAAAAATATTTTTTTACCAAAGTCAATTATGTCTACTTGGGAATAACCTTTTTCCAGTAAGTAAGCTTTGTATTTTTCCACTTTACCTTCAACATTCAACTTATTTTTAAACACCCATTAACTACCAATGGGATTTCTTCTAGCTGGTAATTCAACTAGATCACAAGCCTCATTCTTGTCCAAGGTTGCCATTTCCTCGAACATGACCTTTTCAAGAGTTTACCATCTTATGAATTTATAGCCTTCCTAATTTTTATAGGATCATTATTAGTAATATATAAATCAAATCTTAAACAAATTCTAGTGGAGTATACCTTTTGGGTTCCCTTCTGTCACAAACTGATCTCCTCAAAACCAAAGTATCTAGTTGTTCTTATTATGAATCATGTTCCTCTACTAGGTCAGATTATTCATCTTGCAACTCAAACTCCACTTCCTCTTGTTAATTTTCCCTTGGTAGGACTTCTTGTTTGAAAACATCCTTAACCTCTCTAAAGAAAACATCGCAATTGTAAAAAACATTCCTAGTTTTGGGATTATAAAGCTTATAACCTTTTAAACCATTTTTATAACCAATAGAGATGCACTTTTTAGTTATATTGTCTAGATTACTCATATTTTCCTTCAGAATGTGTACATAAGCATCACATCCAAAAATTCTAAGATGTTAAAGAGAGGGTTTCTTACTATCTCATGCCTAGTGCAGAGTTTTGTCAACCAATGTTGATGAGAGTGATCAATTTACTAGGTAACACATGGTACCCACTGGCTCTTCCCATAATTCGTGTCCTAACCCAACAACATTGAGCATGCCCCTTTCTTTTACATCATTGTCAAGTTCATCCTTTTTGCAGCTCCATTCTCTTAAGGTGTGTATGCTGTAGTTTTTTTCCTTGCTATATTTCACTGCTTATAGAATTCCTCGAACTCATTCTTATAGTATTACCCACCATTGTTTATCCTCAACACCTTGATTTTATTCTCTATCTAATTATCCACAAGAGCCTTGAATTCTTTAAAATTTCCAATAAATCATTTTTTTTAGGGAATAAATCCATGTATTCCTTAAGAAATCATTTATAAATGAGACATAGTACAAATATTTTCCTAGTGTGGAATAGCCACGAGTCCATGCACGTCACTATATACTAAATCTAAAATTATCTTAGCCCTTATAGCACCTATTGAGAATCTTATCTAATTATATTTACCATAAATATAATGTTCAAAGAAAACAAGATATATAGTGCAATCATACATACCTTAAACCATACCTTTATTGTGTAGTGTTAAAAGGTCCTTCTCTCCAATATTCCCTAGTCTTTGATGCCTTAGCATCATCTTTTCTCAAGAAAAATAAGGGTTTTGACTTCTTTATCTCCACCCTTAGGAACAATGGAACTATTACACCTATCATTGACAATTTTTCCCAATAGCTTGTACAAAGCTCCAATTTAAACTCCCCATAGCAATACCATTACTCCTTGAACCATTCTATGGGTTTCCTTTCCAAACATTGTAGTTAAGCACATCACTTATCCCACTTATAGTTATTAATTTTCTAAACAACCATGAAATTTGTAAAACACTAGGGAATTTTCTAACCCTTCCATTCACGAGGATGAATTTGACTTTCCCTTGTCTTATGATCCCAATTATCGAGTCATATCCAATTAAAATGTCACCTCCATTATACCTTTAATATTCTCAAAACCACTCCCTACTTGGATTCATATGAAAGGAGGCACCTAAGTTAGTCAACCATATGTCATGATATACATTTGTTCTTGAAGAATCCAAGTACACATCCCCTCCTTCTTGTAAGGAGGTCTTCTCTTCTTTGGAAGGGCCGTCATTATATCCACTCCCACTCTCAACAATTTTTTATCTACAATTCTTCCTAAAATGCCCTTCTTTTCCACATTTCTAGCATCGCTATACAAACTTTCCTCAAAATGTAGATCTACCTCTAGATTTATATCTCTCACTTGATGACTTGTTTTTCTTTCTATATATAAATGTCCTCTTACATATAATAAATTTTTACTATGAATTTCAATGCTTTTTTTGCCTCCTCTCCTCCAACAAGGATGAAACCATATCATCAAAACTTAAACTGGTGGAATTATTACATGTGGCTACAACTAGACTATCCCATGAGTCTATTAAAGAGCATAGTAAATCGATACACTTATTTTCATTGAAAGTGTTAGTATTTCCAAACGATAACTAACTATCATAGTATTAAAAGAATTCATATGCTTTTTCACCGAGTCTCCATCACTTATCCTTAGGTTTTACAACTTCTTCCATAGGAAAATTTTGTTTAATATGGACTTGGACTAATATGAATCCCATAACCTATTCCATAATTTGTTAGTTATAACTTTTTCTGAAACATTCAATGATACTAAATTTGAAGACAAAAC
Organism: Pinus albicaulis; assembly: GCA_034641835.2. NCBI lineage: Eukaryota > Viridiplantae > Streptophyta > Pinopsida > Pinales > Pinaceae > Pinus > Pinus albicaulis. The sequence continues at coordinate 481,625,698 of CM076581.1, read as the reverse complement.
TAGATTATGCCCTTTAATTATGGTCCAACTTTGTCCATTATTTTGTTAACATTCCCATAGGTATACTTCTTTGATCCACAATGACCCATTGATCTTTGTCTACCAAAATATCTTCCATCTTGAGTTTCCATAGCGTAAAACTTTTCCCATTAAATTCTTTATCCCTATTTATGAACTACTCACCATTATTTTCTAACATAAGAATGACACTGTAAAATATCCCATACAACAAAGTTTATCACAAACCCTTAGCCACAAAGGCATCCCCATGAAGCCCATAACCACTCTAATGTTAAACGTAAGTTTCAAACCTTATATAATAATGAAATGCATACACAAATTCATAATAAATAGAAAAGTAAACAATGGTAATCACAAATTACCCAGATATTTACACTACAAACCCAAATCCGAAAAATTAGCAAATCATTTAGAGTCACACATATATTTTTTTAGGAATATTCAAGTTCATTATTTACAATACAATATAAATGGTCCCACAACATACAAAACCCATAATCCATTAATCTAGAATAGATTACAACCATTTTTCCTTAACTAGAATTAGAAAGACATGGGAAAACCCATTATGTTCCTCAAAACCGCCAAAAGCAATAGTTTTGCGTTGTAAACCACCACAAATGAACATAAGAAACCACCCAAACTTCTTCTTTTTTCCAAGGGATACACCCCCTCCCCCCCCCCCCCCCCCAAATGGCCCCAATGTCACCCCCTTGTTGTGCCCACTACATGCAACTTGCACATGGGGCTATTCATGAAATTAATAGATCACATATCAATGTTACAAGTTGGCCTTATTTCTCATAGATTACAACCCCTTACAACATAGCCATCGAAATTATTCTACCAAGACTAGAAGAATTCTCTCATATTACTTGCACCTTAAGTAAAGCAAACAAGGGTGGAGCGAAAGCCAAATTTACCTGGTATAAGTCACAACAAAAGGCATTCTAGGATGTAAAACACTGCAATCAGCACTAGTCCTCACTCTACCATACCTACAACAAATATTTGAGATTGAGATAGATACCTTTGAATTTGCTATCGATGTATTCCTAACTAAACATGGACATATGGTGGCCCATTATAGTGAAATAGTATTTGATGTTGTCTATAGACATCCCACCCATGACAATGATATGTACAAGCATGTTGAAATTGGAATAATCATATTTTGGGAAACGAAATGGTCATCCACAGTGATCAAAAGTTACAAAAATTCATGCAGACACATGGAAATTTATGGAATGATTCTCATTAGAAGTGGTCCATGTACTTGCAACAGTTCCACTTGAATGTAAGGTATAAGAAGGGAAACAAAAACCATGTTGCAAACCACCTCAGTCAGTGCCTAATTATGTTGCTAACTGTTGATAAATCTAGGACATCAAGGTTAATTGATTTCTCTACTTATGATAATTACTTGCAAATGCTTTTTACTTTCTTAGATTAAGGTCTTCTCTTCCTTATATTTTTAGTGTTATTCCTCATCAAACAACTACCAATGTATAAACCATAAAGAGACAAGAGACACAGAATATATGTGATCAGCGAGGTCCAAAACCTCTCCCACTTGAGAGGAAAACTCGAACTAATTCTTCTTATTATAGAGACTTCAATTGATGAAGACGAAGACCCTACTTGACACTCCAAGACCAAGACACAAGCTCCCTTGATGATATCCTTAGTCCATGATCCTTCCGCTCCTTCCTTCTTCTTGGCTTTTTCTTCATCCTCGACCTCCTTCTGCTCCATACCTTCGGCCTCCTTGAATTAGATGTGCAATCCTAGTCCAAAATCCTTCTTCTTTATACCCTTGATTATGATAGAGTATCCTCTTGGATTGTCTCGGATTAGCCCTTCTTCCAATTCATCTCCCTAGGAGGAATGAAATTTTCCTTGGCTCCCACTACTGCAACAAACCTCTTTCTTCCTTACACGTGTGGAGGTTTACAGCCCTTAAAACGAACCCAAAAATATCTCTAAGGACTTCGCTCTTCCTTCTCCTTATCTCACTAGTTGGGAGGCTTCTTCTTTTACCCCTTTGCACTTATTAGTACAGTCTTGCATGTTTCTGAATTTTTTTTCTCTAAACTGAGGCCAAGTTGCCTATTTATAATGGTTTCCCCCTCAAATTAGCCGACTTGAAGGAAGGTGAGCCGACGTGACATTTGGAGGAGGTTATTTATTCTATTTTGAAGTCGACTTGCTAGGATATGCTTGTGCTTGTCTCGGATGGTCTTTTTGACTCCTTCAAATACTTATACAAATATGGAACATGCCCACGAAGGGTCCTTGATACATGACATTGACTAAAATTGAATTTTATAACTAGATGATAAATCCTAAAGGCTCTTAATGGGAGCCATTACTAAAAATAAAATTCCTTGCTCATGAAACCCATGAGACAAGCATTACAATAATAATTTTATTTTTCTTCTTTACATCAAATACATAAAATCACAATTACACATGCTCTTATGAAGACCAAACCTAGTTACACTTTTCAAAACTCCCTCTTAACTAGGGAGGTATTCATAATGGTACTTGGTCATTATCAATCTAAAGACTTTCTCATAAGAAGATTCGGATTTTTAACCCATCTATTTAACATCATATCAACCAGCATTGCCACATAGTAAGGCCTTGACTAACAGCTTTATCTCTCCACAAGATCAGACCACAATGTTTGCAAGACCAATGACGTATAGACACACTCATCATTGTCTCTCTCAGGACATACTCCACTCACGTTCTCTGAGTGCGTTTTACCAGGAGTATTCCTATCTTGGGTTCTCAGTGTTCAACAAATATCGGTCCTTTGTGACTACTCTTGTCTTGGATGCCCTACCACATCGTCAAAGAGAATTGAATGCCAAATTTTTACCCAATCCTCCATTATGTCTCCCCAAGTGAAGACAAGAATGATGTGTCTATCTCTCCCTCTTAATTAGGGAGGACATATCTATTCTAATAAAGGAATGTACTCATTCCTATGAATGGAATGTACCTAAGTCCCCTCTTAGCTTAGGAATTATGTTTTCAAGTTTCTTTGAAGTAGAAACTTGTGTCCAGGATCCCTCTTAATTAGGGACCTACAATAGCTCCTTAGGTGGAGCTGACGGGACATCCAGCTTCTTGAAGAACTCCTCCTTTGCGATGCCATTAACTTATTCTCGTTATTTAGGAGTGTTCATGTTTTGGGACATCTACATAGGGCACAAATCATCCATCACTTTCATCTTTGAGCCATGTCCTCATTTATTTCATCGAAAAGTGATCCATTGGCCCATATTTGGTCTTCCTTCATGCCATGTTGCCCTCTTCATGCCATGTTTCCTTAAGGATCTTTCATCCTACTACATGGTCTACAGTAGTGGAAGACATCGATGGCTCTTCCCAAGGCAGTCCTGCATAAGCCCATCCAAATATCATTCAAAAAATAGGAAATGAACTTTAAATCAAAATTACCTTTGTGATGATCGTTCATCGTTGCATCTTCCAGTTTGCATCAGCATCTTGCATACATGTCGGCACATCTCCCAAAGATATATATATTTTCAAGGGTCTCTTTCTCTTTCCAAACTCCATAAAATTCTTCATATCTTTCATGGAGATATGCTAGTCAAATATTCTTGGTTCCTCGATGTTGATTACCTTTTCCATGGTTGAATATCCCATGATCTCTTCCTTCATTTCTTCACACATTTCATTTCCAGTAATTTCCAATCAAAATTCCTTCAGTTGTTGTCAACCACCTCATATTACATATGAGGACATATTATGTTGATTTCATCTAGACAAAGTGTGACTCATGCCTTGCATCCTTTCAGAGGAGGAGATCCTTTTACCTTTTGATCATTCTCTCGAAGTAGAACATTCATCCATGTTGCCAGCAACCATACGACATGACTCTTCAATATTGAATACAAGCATACATACCTCATTTTCTTCGAGTCATCCAGACTTTCTGCAACAACTTCCTTGATTGAAAGAGCTTCAATCCCTTGATCTGATTTACCTTTTTTTTATGTCATTTTACCATCATCCCATGAATTCCACAAGTTTGGAATTCTTGATGAAACACTTGCTTCCTTCCTTGATCGCTGAACCTTCCGATGAAGATTCTATCAAAGAATATTGAGGATCTAGAGTATCCCCATTCAACAGATGTTTCCTTTTGATTGATGTATGATGAGCTTTGTTCTAGATGACCCCTTTTCTTTACATAATTTCCACTTATGTTTCTAATGAGGTTCCTAAGAGCTATATCCTTCATAGTTGACTGTCATAGATTTCAACTTCAACTATCTTTCATGCTTCTCTATGATGATGTCCCAAGCTCTTGCTTCTAATGCTTCTGTGATGCCATGATGCATCCTATCATGATCTTCTAATGATAGTTATACTTTACAATGGGAGAACTTGAAAACAGAAAATTGAAAATAACTAGGTGAGGAATACTATCTCAATCATAGTGGAGATATTTTACTTCCTCTTTCTTGGATTGCTTCTTTTCAACTTCCTCCACATCCTTAATGATATGGGATTCTTCTCTTCCTCTTTTGTTATTTTCCTTCTTGAGCTTAGGACTGTCTTTTATATAGTGCCCGTATTCCTAACACCCATAGCATTTAATATTAGCCATGTTATTCTTCTTTTTCGGAGGACCAAACTTTCCAAATTTTCCCTTCCTTTTTGTCATTGTAGCATATGCCTGATTTTTCTCACCTGATCCCACATTCGATTTTGCCTTTAGTATTGATTCTTTAATCATGCATAGTAAACACAGTTCATGGAATGTAGTGGCTTCTTTCTTCCCATAAATTCTTGAAGTAAAGTTACCCCACTCCTTCGATAATGCATTTAGTACTACTATAGTCATCTCTCTATTAAACATGACTTCTCCCATATCTTGAAGTTGATCCTAGATTTCAGATATCCTCATAAATTATGAGGCTATTCCATCTTCCATTGACATCCTCGGCTTGTAGATTTCTTTCCTTAATGAGATGATTTCTCCATTAGTGCTTACGAAATATAATTCTATTAGTTTGTCATAGATTTATTTTGAAGTTTCAAGTTTAGATACATATAGGATGAGAGAATCCTTGATGGATTCTATGAGAATCATTTGAGCCCTAACTTGAAATTTCATATACTTCTCAAGAGCTTGAGCATATTCCTTTCCTGGATTAGTGATAGATCCTTTAACATGTTCCATAACCTCATTTTCAATGAGATTCAAATTTGTCATTTTCTTCCATGCAATATAGTTTGAAGCCCCGACCAATTTGTTGCTTTCCTTGCAAAAATACATTTTGAGAGATTTAGATGTGGACATAAATATACTTACCTGATAGGATGTTAATTATTCTTGCTTCTTCCTTGATGTTGATGATGATATAAAGAATAGAAAACTTCTCCTTGATGAAAATAGTTTTCTTCAATAAGGTTCCTTGGTATCATAGAGGGGGAGATTCTTTTGGATCCTTTGATGGTGGTGTATTGATGAATTCTTGATGATGTCTTCAATGGTAGGGATCTTGCTTCAATGAGAGAGAGATTTCCTTAGAATCTTGATGACAACATTTTTTATCTTGCCTTCTTCATATTCAAGATATCTCAACGCCCTCAGTGATGATTGAGTGCAAATCCTAGAAATGCTCCTTGGGTTTTGGCTTTCCCTGAGATGTTGTGATATTTATCATTGAATTTGTTTATTTTTATGAATAGACTTCAAGCTACCTTGATTTATAAATCTCTTCAATTTGATGATGGTCTTTGTGGTCTTTTGATAATGACTAGAGGATCCCACGAATTTTGCTGGTGTAGACTTCTTCTTTGATACTTCGATGTAGATCTTGACATTAGTTTGTTATCCTTCAATTGGCTTTGATGTATTTCTTTAGATTTGATCCTTGAGTGTCCCTTGACAAGATTCCCTTCCTTGACTTTGTCGCCTTAGCTGCTATACCATGTTGAGAAATCTAGGGCATCAAGGTTAATTTATTTCTCTGCTTATGATATTTTCATATGAATGATTTTTACTTTCTTAGATTAGGGTCTTCTCTTTATTATATCATTAGTGTTTTTATTCATCAAACAACTACCAATTCATAAACCATAACGAGATTAAGAGACACAAAATATAGGCGATCAGCAAGGGCCAAAACCTCTCCCACTTGAGAGGAAAACCTGAACAAATTCTTCTTCTTATAGAGACTTCAATTGATGAAGATAAATACGAAGACCCTTGAACTACTTGCCACTCCAAGACCAAGACACAAGCTCCCTTGATGAGATCCTTAGTCCACGATCCTTCTACTCATTCCTTCTTCTCAGCTTTTTCTTAAACCTTGACCTTCTTCTGCTTCAGACCTTCAGCCTCCTTGAATTAGGTTTGCAATCCTAATTTAGAAACCTTCTTCTTGATACCCTTATTTAGGATAGAGTATGATCTTGGCTTGTCTCATATTATCCCTTCTTCCAATTCCTCTCCCTAGGAGGACTGCAATTTTCCTCTGCTCCCACTCCTACAACAAACCTTTTTCTTCCTTGCACGTATGGAGGTTTACAGCCCTTAAAACAGACCCAAAAATATCCCTAAGGACTTCGCTCTTCCTTCTCCTTATTTCATTGGTTGGGAGGCTTCTTCTTTTACCCCTTCACACTTCTTATTGTAGTCCTGCACTTGTCTGAAATTATATGCTTTGAACTGAGGTCGAGCTGCCTATTTATAGTGGTCTCCCCCTCAAATTAGCCAACAAGAAGGAGGGTGAGCCGACATGTCATTTGGAGAAGCTTATTTATTCTATTTTGAAGTTGACTTGCTAGGAAATGCTTGTGATTGTCTTGGAGGGTATTTTTGACTCTTTCAAATACTTATACAAATATGTAACATGCCGAAGAAGTGTCCTTCATACACGACATAGGCTCAAATTGAATTTTATGACTAGATGAAAAATCCTAAAGGCTCTCAATGGGAGCCATTACTAAAAATAAAATTCCTTGCTCATGAAACCCATGGGACAAGCATTACAATAATAATTTTATTTTCTTCTTTACATAAAATACATAAAATCATACTTACACGTGTCCTTATGAAGATCAAACCTAGTTACACATTTCAACACTAACCATAGTTCTTAACTCCTATGGGCACAAGACCTATCGGCAGCCCCAACTATATGATAGCTACCCTAAATTCACCCAATTATATGATATCTACCTTGACTTCATTGCTACATATTAGAGACTAGTCATATGTAAACAAGTTCTATACTTTCACCTCTAGGATTCCCTTTTGTGCTATCTAGACCATCTTTGTGTTCCTTCAAATGAACATGAAAATCTAATTTTGGGGGAACATCAAAATGGAATTCTAGGTAATTTGGTGTGGAGAAGACAATAGTAGTAATTCATAATTATTTCTATTGGACAAAACTCTATTAGTATGTCAATGTTTATATCAAATTTTGCATCATTTCTGCCATCACCACACCTCTTATTAAGAAGCACAGGGTATACACTCCTTTACCTACCCCTGACAAGCTCTATGAGTCAATATCCATGGATTACAAGTTATATTTACCATCCATGAAGCATGGTAACAATTATGTCTTTGTGGTTGTTTATTGGTTCTCTAAGATGTCTATTTTGGCACCATGTAAAAAAGAGTATAATAGATAAATCCATTGCTAAGTTCTTCTTTGAGTGTCTTTAGGTTCATTTTGGGATACCCCATGCCATTATTTCAAATAGGGATGGTATGTTCCTTAAATCCTTCTAGTCTATCCTTTGGTCTCTAATGGATACCAAGTTTGTAAAATTGACTGCCCTCAACCCCCAAGTAGATGGGCATGGAGATGGTTATTAATGTTATTATGCATATCCTATGCATATATAAATCCAAGCGTCCATGTACATGAGATTAAATCCTCCCGTATGTTTAAGATAGCTATAACATAGTCTTCCACATTTATATTGGCCACAACCCCTTTTAGGTGTGCATGGGGTTACAGTCATTAACCCCCATTGATGTAGCATTTCCCATTGCATCTTCATGAGAAGTGTCCTCCCATACTAAAACCATGGAAAATAGAGTAACCAATATTTTTCGAACATGTCCAATGCCTTAAACAACAATTTTATGATACCCTATCAAAAGATAGTTATAATTACATGTGATGACATGACCAACATTGGGTTCCACACAATTTTTAGGTTGGTGATAAGGTGTGATTTCATTTATAGAAAAAGAACCAAATATACCCCCATGGTAAACTCATAACACTTCAATATGGTCCTTACACCATCACAAAGGCTATGGGTGAAAATTCCTTTGAATTGAACATTACCTCTTTCCTTAATTTGCGCCTAGATTTTAACATGGAGCTACTTCCACCACATTCTCCATATCTAATGGACACCTTGAAGGTGGTTATCCATTTGTCCCCTATAGAGCTCAATTTTAATTACTTTGAGTAATATATAGTGTATTAGATCATGGAAACCAAGACAAAGTGCACATTCCAACAAAGTATACAACTCTATCGAGTTTTCAAGGTAGGATAGCTTCTTCACCAAGGTAAATGGCTTACTAGGAGTCAAATCCAACAAAAGTTTCTTCTTGTTGAATTTACAAGATCGGTCTAGGATATAATCTCTTACGCTACCAAACCAAGAATCTTAACAAAGCTAATTTGCACAACAGAACAATATAAAGTAGTAAATCACACATGCACATGTATAAACAACTTTTTACAGAATATTGTACAATTATGTACAACAACCCAATCTTTGTTATATTAAACCAACTGAATAATACAACAGTCTAGGGCTCCCATATAAGGGATAATGGCCCTCAATTAACTACAAGTACAATAATACAAGATACAATGACAGTCTTTTTGCAACCTCTATGTCATCTCTCTTCTTGTCGTTCCTTCGCTCTCGATTTATGCTCTAGTTGCCCCTTAGTCCATCAAGGGACAGCACATAGAGTCTCCAGGAGGGCTGCCACCTATCACTGCTACAAGTTGCTTCTACTACAATGAACATAGGATGATCCAATCTTCTCTTATAGGCTAGCCAACACTTGAATTCCAATTTTCCAATCTAGTATCTTCTTTCATCCATCAAAGAGCTACACATTAGGCTTCAACCTTCACCCAACCTTCAACTGTCAAGTACCCATTATAACTGCTTGTCCAATGATGCCCAATACAATCACTATAGGATTTTCTCCTTGTTGAGGTTTCCAACCACCCAAGTCGACCTCAACACATGGCTCCTACAAGATGCAAATATGTCCACACTTGGGCACCACCCAACTAGAAAAAATTCAACATTAAATCAACACGCAACATACCTTAATTTTGGTTCAATTATGTTGTAGGTTAGCTTCAATGGTTAGGGAAATATGGCAGACATATCATCCCTCTTAATTCCACCGAACTGCCACATAACAATTGGGGCTCCCCTCCTTTTAAGTGTTGTTGTTGTGTGTTTAAGTTTTGGGTTGTTACTAGCCCTTTAAATGGACTTGCGACACTCTCACCAAGTGATCTAGGGTTGCGGTCCTCCTTTAGTGACTCAAACAGACCTGCAGTACCCTTATTTGGGTTTTTTCAACACAAAACAAACTTGAATACTACCTAGAATTTCTCCCTAAGGTCACGACCAACTTCTGCTCCTACTCTTCCTCTAAAATAGACATAAACAGATCCCAAAATAGTCCTATATTCAAATTCAATATTCTTCCTTGAGTTGCAGCTTCTTCAGAATTTGATTTGCTATGAATGTTGCACACTTGGATGTCTAAAATGAATCACATCACATTCTATTTATATGCATAAGAAGGGCTCCACGAATTTTTCAATGGACATGTCTTTTGGACTTAACATTTCAAGCCTACATGACTTGACTGTCCAAAAAATCCAATGTCAACTTCAAAAATTCATATCTCATCAAGGACATCTTAGAATTCGATGATTCTCAAAGCGTTAGATTCTCGCAGTTGTCCTCTATCATCTCCATCCATCACATGTCCAAAATTCCTCATGGTTTTTTCCAAAACATCTATGGGTGCAAAACGTCAACCTTGGGTTCTAAGCCCACAAGTGAATCTTGTGGTGCTCCAACCTCCCAAACTTGAAGCCTAAGGCTTGGAGTACCTCCTAAGCTACTCAAAAATCAACCTTCCCTCTTAGTGAGGGATTTACTTCCAATACTAGGAAGTAACTCATAATCACCATCCCTACTCACATTACTCACCCAATTCGTGGCGCTCAGAACTGCAACAATCCCTGTATCATGAACTACGCCTCTCTCGGAAGTGTCATTGTCACTGGAAGCATCTTGCTTCTTCTTCTTCTCCTGAAATGTCTTCCACTCCCTCCATGATTCCTTCTTGGAAGTTGGAGTATCACCATTTCTCCCCACTGACCACACACTCTTCTTGGGTTGCAAAGTCTCCCTCTAAATCTACATGCTCTTGCTATAAATCGACTCCCTCTTAGCCTCTGGAACCTGTACCTACTCCTTAGAATCATGCACCTGTACCTGCTTCTTTGGACCCTGCACCTGCTCCTCCTGCTTCTTCTTCCCATGATCCATAGGCTTTCCTATCAACCTATATAGACCATGCTCTCTAAATCCAAGCACAATGCCATCGGAGTTAGAGCATTTGGGCTTGAGTCTTGCCTTCACATTCTGTAACAAGACCTCAAATCCCTTCTTCTCGATCATCAAGATAGATATCACACTATATTAGAGTTCTGGTGCAAACAGTACATCCTGGACCTGCATCATCCGTCCTGTCTCCATTCTGAATGGCACAACTCCCGATCTCCAGATCTCCTTATGAATTTTGTCACCCAAGACCATGTGCAACTTCGAGTCCCATTCATCTAGAGTCTCAAAAACCTTAGGTGACCCTATCATATGTTTCGTCGCACCACTTTCCACGTACCATCCATCCTCATTAATAATTCCTTGCAAGAAATGTGAGATCATAGCAAATTCCTCCTCCTTCAAGCTCCTAGTGAGAGCATCTATCTTAGTAGAAGTGGCAACACCAGTGAACTACTTCCCTTTCTTCTTCTTTTCATCTCCCTTCTTCTTCATCAGACATCTCGACGAAAAATGATCCATCTCGCCACAGTTGAAACACTTGAATTTACTCATGTCCTTCCTTTGCTTACCCTTCATTCGTGTTGCAAGTGCCATGTCATCATCTAAAGCCCTCTTATTCAGATGAAGATCCTCGTCTCGCAACTCCTCCTGAATGAAGTCGTCCCACAGCCTATTCCAGTCTAAAAACTTCTCTCTAGCAACGATCCCTTTGATGAAAGGCTTCCATTCCTTGGTGAACCCTTTCAAGGTAATCCTCACCATATCATTCTTTAAAATAGTCACACCAATGGTAGCAAGCTCATATTTTACCTTATACAATCTTGTCAAATACGAAGTCACTCCTTCACCCTACATCATCTTGGTGGACTTCAACTTATCCTCCAATACCAATACTTGATTCTCATTCTTATTCTGGAACAAATTCTGAAGAGCCATCCACATCTCATGTGCAGTGTTCTTCCCAGACAAATGAGGTATTATGGGATCATTCACACCATAAAGGATGATCAATCTCACCCTCATATCCAAATCCTCGTACACTTCCATCTCCTTTGGTTTAGTTGGCTTCTTGATGGCTTTCTCTACGAACTCCCAAATCATGTTTACCTGCAAGACCAACCTGATCCTTTCCTTCCATGGACTATAGTTGGACAACCAGTCCAACCTGTCCTCATACCGAAGACCAACCTGTAACTTTGACATTGTAATGAGCCCTTCACCTACAATGTGACCAACTCCCTCTTAAGATGTACTTCGTTATGCACTCTGATGATTCGTTGTCTTCAAAAGTAGCTTAGACACACTATGTTACCATGTTGAATTTCCATGATCTTGGGTCTATGATAGAATATTATAATCTCTAACGCTACCAAACCAAGAATCTCAACAAAGCTAATTTGCATAGCAGAACAATATAAAGCAGTAAATCACACATGCACAAGTATAGACAACTTTTTACAAAATACCATACAAATATTTACAAAAACCCAATCTTTGTTATATTAAACCAACTAAATAATACAATAGTCTCGTGCTCCCATACAAGGGATAATGAACCTTAATTATCCAAAATTACAAGAATACAATGACAATCTCGCTGCAACATCTATGGTGTATCTCGTCATGTCGGTCCTTCACCACTAATATTCTCTCTAGCTGCCCCTTAGTCCATCAAAGGACACCATATAGAGTCTCCAGGGGGGCTGCCACCCATCACTGCTACAAGTCACTTATGCTATAATGAACACAGGCTGATCCAATCTTCTCTTCTATGCTGGGCAACACTTGAGCTCCAATCTGCCAACCTAGTAGCTTATTTCATCCATAAAAGAGCTACACATTAGGCTTCAAACTTCACCTAACCTTCAACTGTCAAGTTCTCATTATGACTACTTGTGAAGGGATAATTTGGGCTATTAACATGTTTCCCTCCACCAGTCCAATGATGCCCAATAAAATCACTGTAGGATCTACTCCTTGTTGAGGTTTCCAACCACCCAAGTCAATGTAGAAATTTTAACACAACTCTAATACCATGCAGAAACTATACAACAAGCATGTATATCTTGGATTTTCCTTATCTAAAAATTATATGCCACTGTTAAATACATAATCCTTCTACTAAAATATTTGTGGAAATTGAATCGCCAATTGCAAACACATGAAGACAGATCAATCACACACAACACAAATTTTTTTAGCGGGAAAGCATAAAGCTAAAAACCCCACTATCATATATTATATATATATCATGGATCATGAAACAATCTCGTAAAAAACTCTAATCCAAGAGCTCTCTGTACAATATACAATCGTCTCACACTGTCATACAAAAATTGGCATATTCATGCACCAATTTACTGCCTCCTGACAGCCTACCTCCACTGCGCAATCCTTGATGGTAAAAAACCTCTGAATTCTAGCCTGCCTTAACTATGCAATACTCATAGGCATCTCCAATGTGTGTTTGGTTGCAAGAGTGCACCCACTAATGTCACAACTGATAGTCAAATTGCCCCTTTCACCTATCTCTCAACTTGGTCTCCATTAGATCTGACATGCATGTAGTTAACAATAGTAAATCTTCAGTTGCATGTGATATCACTCCATGTGAATTAATTTAGTATTTAATTCACTAATCTCTCACTAGTGTATCTTTAGTTACAACTAGCACAACTGAGTTTAACTCACTTAACTGAGTTAAACTACTTTGCAACTCACATAACTACACATCCAACTCTGTTACAACTTTGTATCACTCAGTTATAACGAAGTCCACTTGCATGTCCTACAAACCAACCTTAGAAATCGAAATTCCTTCAGTCAACTGGTTTTTCACATCAGTTAAATGAAACCAAGTGCTTCAAGAGAATAGATTAATATTTATTGTCCAATTATTATTAAGAGATAATAGTAATTGGCATGCATTCTATTTTTAGACATGCGATCTACGAACAAACTTCACACATGCATTCCAAAAATAGAACTCCATCCATAAATAGAATTTTCTCAACCATCTATAAATAGACTCCCTTTATAAATATAATTTTCTCACCATTCTAAAAATAGACATACACCTAAAAATAGCCTGTGTGGGCCCCACCTAGTGTAGGTGCTTAATTTTCACTAGGATCAAGGATGTTGTTTTTGTTGGGAAAAATACTGAGAGGGGGGGGTGAATCAGTATTTACAGCATATTCAAAACTTTTACTTTTTCTTTCTTCTAAAACCCATACGCTACTTTCCTGAAACAGACTCGCGTATATACGCGGATACCCTTTATTAAACTAGTGTATACACAGAAATATAATTAGATCATTTGTTCTTCACTTAAATCATTCCATCATTCAATCATCAGATGTTTAACAAACAGTAAACATGTGCAGTAAGAACAGAGTAAACCATCACACAAAGCATCACACATGAACACCAGGATTTTTAGGTGGAAACCCAAGTCGGGAGAAAACCACTGCCGGCAGCTTGCTCAAATTTCTTCAATATTTTATTATATAGAGAAAACATCTTACAACATATGTGGGCCAAGCAGATTTACCTCTCACACGCAGCAATTCCACCGCGTCGCTTACCAAATTTCTCCCGGAAGGGAGCTCCAACCCCCACTGCTTACCGTGCCTCTCCCCGGAAGGGAGCTACGACCCCCTGATCTCGTTTACCAGCCTCACCTGGAAGGGAGCTACCACCCCCTGACCGAAGGCTACAACCCTCAGCACCTCTATGGACCACGTTTCATCAATTTTCACACTGGATCCAAAGCTTCCTTTAGGACACCACTTGCAGGCCACATTTCATCATATTTTCAAACCGGACCCTTTCCATACATCACCACCAGATATTTATCAACACGTATCGGAGAGCAAACACAAAGGTAACGTATCGATATTTATACCTTGCTTCAAAGAAACCCTATGTTTGCCACGCTCTCTTTACCGATGTCGCGTATATGCGCTTTTCGTCCACACAAACCAGCGTATACCTCAAGATCGGAATCATTGCGCATACGCGCTTTATCTTCAGCGAAGCCGCGTATATACGCGCTTCCTCTGCGGCGAAGTAGCGTATAGATCTTCAATCATTATAGAGCAGCATACTTCTTCAGATCAGATATCCAGTTCAGATTTACCCTTTTTCTTCAGACAGATGTTCGCCTAGATGATCTTCTCATCACAGATCTAAGCCTTCCATGAGCAGATCTAGTAGATACAAGTGCATTTCAGATCTAGATCCCCTTCTTCATCATTGGTGCATCATCCGTTCAAATTTATCATTCAAGTGTAACCCTTTCCATTCAGATTTAATTCAGAGTGAAGTATTCATTCAAGCTCAGACATCTTGCACTCACACTTCGATTTGCACACAATGAATTCTTCTTTATATAGGTTTATCCTTTTTCAATACCATGAGCCCCTTTTTCAATACCATGGGCCCAAACAATACCATGAGCCCAAAACTACCTGGACGGGGTCAATTAGGCGGATCATTACCCAATACAATGGGTCAATACCATGGTGGTTACCCTTGGTTTTGCAATTTTTGAGCGCTTTAGCCCATACGCGACTTGGCACGTTCTTTTCCGCGTGCATACGCGACTTTACCTAGGCCAATCCGCGTATACCAAGAGACATCCTTTTTTTCATCATAGAATTAGCACATGCTGAATTCCTTTCTTCATTGCCTTCTGTATTCTCTGTAGATACATCAGATTTAGTTCATCAAACCATATTCTATCAAGCACAACTTCATCAAGTAGGTTGTCATCATCTTCATCAAGTGGGTTGCCTTTCAAGGACAACACTCAGCATCATATTGTCAACAAACATCATATCACATCAGATTTACATCTTTTACCAAGTCCATCAAGTCAAGAATAACTTCATCAGGTGAATTGCCATCAAGGACAACACATGTCAACAGTCACATGTCTTCATCTTCATCCAGTGGGTTGCCATCAAGGACAACACTCTGCATCATATTTCCAACAATCTCCCCCTTTGGACTTGATGGCAACCACGATGGTGTTTGGTTACCACAGCAGATAGGTACATTAAGAATATAATGACACCATGTCACTTTCTCCATTTGAGACCATTCAAACACCATGTCACTCTCTCCCTTTGACATCAAGGGCAAAGGGCGGACCAAAGCCAACATATTCTCCCCTTTTCTCCGCATGTGGAAGAAGCGTTCTACAGATCTGATATATACTGAAGTGACCAAGCTCCCCCTGAGTTCATGCTGAATCTTCAAACAAATTTTCAATGAAGTACATGACTCTATGAACTTCCTATCACCAAAGACTCATACTTACATCAAAGATCCATCCAAGTGGATTTACATATGAGACTCAACTACCCAACCAAGTGGGTTTACACATTTGACTCAGCTACCCAACCAAGTGGGTTTACAAAATTTGACAAGTCCTTTACATGACTGAAAATTACAATTTTACATCATGGGTCTCAACATGACCTTTTCATCAAAATACAAATATGACTTTTCATAATCAACACCTAGACAGTCCTCAAGAAAGAGAACATTTTTCAGAATCAACATAATGCCAACAATGCATTATACTCAGCAACACTAATGCTCCCCCTGAATCTGTGCATCCAATCATCCTTTTCATATGACTAAGGCTCCCCCTTAGTTTGTGCATCCTGAACACTTTCACCAACAAATCATCAAGGCATCTTTATCAAAACATTAGAAATGGAATTATGAGAACTGGAATAACACCAGAGATACCAAACAGTATCACAGATACCAAACAGCACTGCAGCTATGCTGAAGAGAGCTGAACCAACCAAAAATTGCCAGCAACCAAACATACGTGGTTTTCTATGCAGGAACTCGCGTATATACGCGACTGTGTTTCAAGAAACCCGCGTATCCAATGCCATCTTCTAAATTTATGCAGATTTGTTCTTTTGACTGGCAGAGAACACTCCCAGCTTCTGTCTTAGATACTCGAACGCTTCCCTGGGCAGAGGTTTGGTAAAGATATCAGCAATTTGTTCCTTGGAGGGAACATACTCCAACTTCACAGTTTGCTCAAGCACTTGTTCACGTAAGAAGTGATACTTGATGGGAATGTGCTTGGTCTTTGAATGCATAACAGGATTCTTTGAAATACTGATGGCACTTGTATTGTCACACTTAATGGGGACGGGAGGAGTACATTTGATTTGAAAATCTTGTAAGGTTTGCATCATCCAAAGGAGTTGAGTGCAACAAGATGCGGCAGCCACATATTCTGCTTCTGCTGTAGATAAGGCAATAGAATTTTGCTTCTTGCTGAACCAGGATACTAACCGGGGTCCCATATAGAATGCACCACCACTAGTGCTTTTCCGATCATCCACACTTCCAGCCCAATCTGCATCAGTGTAAGCATGAAGAGTAAGATCAGCATCCTTTGGATACCATAGACCAAAGTCTTGAGTTCCTTGTAGATATTTGAATATCCTTTTGACAACCTGAAGGTGAGACTCTTTTGGATTAGCTTGGAATCGTCCAACAATCCCAACAGCATGCATAATGTCTGGTCTGGTCCCAGTGAGATAAAGTAGACTTCCAATCATCGATCTGTATTCTGGTTGATTCACAGTCGGAGAATCATCATTAGAGCTGAGACTGCATCCGGTTATCATTGGTGTACTTACAGGTTTGCATTCTTCCATGCCATACTTCTTCAGAATTTGCTTAAGATATTTTGCTTGTGATAGGAATATACCATCTGCAGTTTGATGCACTTGCAAGCCGAGAAAGAATGTTAGTTCCCCAAGTAAAGACATTTCAAATTCTTGCTACATGACAGAGGCAAATTTTTGACTCATAGATTCTTCTTTACTCCCAAAAATGATATCATCAACATATACAACCACAATCAATAGTTTGTCATTTTCAACTTTTGTGTATAAGTTGCTATCAGCAGACCCCTTTGAAAATCCTTGTTGATGAAGATATTTGTCAAGACGATAGTACCAAGCCCTTGGAGCTTGTTTGAGACCATATAGAGCCTTTTTAAGTCTACAAACAATATTTGCATCATTTCCCAAAATGAATCCTTCCGGTTGTTCTATATATACTTCTTCTTCTAGATCACCATTAAGAAAAGCAGATTTAACATCCATTTGATAAAGTTTGATTTGTTGATGACTTGAAAAAGCAAGAAACATTCTTATGGCTTCAAGTCTAGCTACAGGAGCAAAAGTTTCTTCAAAGTCTATACCTTCTTGTTGAGTATACCCTTTGCAAACCAGTCTAGCTTTGTTTCTTACAATATCCCCATTCTCATTTAACTTGTTCTTTAAGATCCATTTAGTTCCAATGACATTTTTATCATGTGGTCTTGGTACCAAATCCCAAGTGTCATTCTTTTCAATTTGATCAATCTCTTCATTCATGGCTTGGTTCCAGCATTCATCTTGGCTAGCTTGATTGACATTGAGTGGTTCAATTGTGGATAGGAGTGCCAGATTACTAGAAGATCCCACAAGTGTTCTCCTTGTTCGTACACCTGATTCCTTGTCTCCCAAAATTTGAGATTCGGGATGATTCTTTTGAACATATCTGGATGGAGCCTTTTCAGAAAGATCATTTTCAGGTTCTTCATTGGATCCACTGTCTATATCATTTCCATTTAGTGCAGAAGGAAATAAGTCACCATCATCTTCATTTGTTGTTTGTTTTTCTTCTTTAGAAGCTGCAGGAGACTCATCAATAACGACATCAATACAATCAACAATCTTTTGAAGCCTTTCATTATAACATCTGTATGCTTTTCTTGAATATGAGTAACCAAGGAATATTCCTTTATCTGATCTAGGTTCAAACTTGCCAAGTTTTTCATCATTATTTTTGATAAAGCATTTGCTTCCAAAAACTTTAAAATGCTTTACAGTGGGAGATTTGCCATACCAGAGTTCATATGGAGTTTTATCACTGTTTACCCGAACATGTGCTTTGTTGTGAATGTCTACTGCTGCACGAGTCGCTTCTGCCCAGAAAGTGTTAGGTGATCCAGAGTCATCAAGCATAGCTCTAGCCATTTGTTGAATTGTTCTATTCATTCTTTCTGCAACGCCATTTTGTTGTGGAGTACCAGCTACAGAGAACTGTCTCTTTATGCCATGTTGTTCACAAAATTCAAAGAATTCATTTGATGTATATTCTCCTCCTCGATCAGATCTAAGACACTTGATTTTTAAATCCAATTCATTTTCAACCAGTGCTTTGAAATTCTGAAATTTTTCAAAAGCTTCATCTTTGTGTTTAATGAACCCGATCTGACACATTCTAGAGTAATCATCAATAAATAGGATATAGTATTCTTCCCCATGTAGAGAATTTTTCCTCATAGGTCCACATATGTCAGTATGAATGAGTTCAAGAGGCTTACTTGATGATCCTTCTTTGGCATGAAATTGTACTCTGGTTTGCTTACCGATTTGACAGGATTTGCATATGATATTTTCTGGTGGATTAATATTGGGAAGATCACGAACAGCTTGAAGTCTGCTTTCTTTGTTGAGTTGAGAGAAGCTCAGGTGCCCCAACCTTCTATGCCATAGCCAATTTTCTGAAGATTTGCTTAGGTAACATTGATCTTTGTATCCCTTTAGTATATACAGGTTGCTTGGATTTCTTTTCCCTTTTATAATAATTTTACCTGTATCAAGATCACGAACCACACATTCTTTTGAACTAAAAACAACCTCTGTTCCTTGATCACACATTTGACTTACACTTAACAGATTATACCTTAATCCATCCACATACATGACATCTTTAGCCTTCACCTTTTCTTTTAGAAACACTGACCCTTTTCCTTTAATTATAGCAGGAGTATCATTTCCAAATGTAACTTTCTTTTCTTTTTCTAGAGCATTATATGAAAGAAGTTTGCTCTTGTCACCTGTCATGTGTCTTGAGAATCCACTATCAATGTACCATTGATTTTCTTCACCTTCTGAAAATAATGCAATCCCACAATTTTCAACCGGTGTTTCTTTCTCTTTCCACACTTTAGAGCTTGAGGGAACATGCTCTTTTGGCTGGACCTTGCTCCTGCATTCAGATTCTTCATGACCAAAGTTATTGCAATAAGTACATTCAACTTTGTTTTGAAGAGGAGAAAAGTTGTTATAGTTGTTCTTCTTTGGTTCAACATTCATCCTTATCTTTCTTGCTTCTCTTGTCATGATGGTTTTATATGCAACACATTGAACAGCTTTATGACCAAAATTGTGACATGTGAAACATTGTCCATTGAAGTAGAAATTTATGTGATCATGAAATCTTCTATTAGAATTTACCTGTTGGTTGTAGCCATTTTGAAATATCTCCCTGTTAGTGTTTCTTGAATTGAGATGATCATGCTTTACCTGTAAAGATCCTTTGTTCCCCTGGTGAGTGGCTGAATGTAGAGAACCAGCTGTGGCTGCTTTTAGAAAATTTGGTGCTGATGTCTGGGAAGATTCCCCAGTATATCCAAGACCTGTTTTTATAAGAGGAGACCGTTGTACCTTGATAATCTCATCCAAGGTTTCTGAACCTTTAGCAAATCTAAGATTGAGAGATTTCACTTTCTCATTATTTTTCCTTAGACTTACTACTTCACACTCCAATTCCTCAATGCGTTTTTTCCTTGCTTCAAGCTGATTTTCAAGAGTCTCTATGATTATGTTCTTTTATTCGTGGCTTACCTTGAGTTGAGTGTTTTCTTCAAGAAGATTATTGTCTTCTAGAGAATCCACAAAAGTACCCTTTTCTTTTCTAGATTCTTGTTCACATTCTTTCACGATTGCCCATACTTTTGCACCAAGATTTAGAAAAGCTTTTGTTTGTACACTTCCCATTGTGAAGGATCTCCTTCAAGCGATCAAGCTTCTGCAGAAGGACCTGCTTTGATACCAATTGTTGGGAAAAATACTGAGAGGGGGGGTGAATCAGTATTTACAGCATATTCAAAACTTTTACTTTTTCTTTCTTCTAAAACCCATACGCTACTTTCCTGAAACAGACTCGCGTATATACGCGGATACCCTTTATTAAACTAGCGTATACACAGAAATCTAATTAGATCATTTGTTCTTCACTTAAATCATTCCATCATTCAATCATCAGATGTTTAACAAACAGTAAACATGTGCAGTAAGAACAGAGTAAACCATCACACAAAGCATCACACATGAACACCAGGATTTTTAGGTGGAAACCCAAGTCGGGAGAAAACCACCACTGCAGTTGCTCAGCCTTCAATATTTTATTATAGAGAAAACATCTTACAACATATGTGCTATCACAGACTTGACCAGCACGCAGGCACCCACCTACGCTCGTTTACCGGCCTCTCCTGGAAGGGAGCTCCAACCCCCTGACTCGTTTACCAGCCTCTCCTAGAAGGGAGCTACGACCCCCTGATCTCGTTTACCAGCCTCACCTGGAAGAGAGCTACGACCGGCGAAGGCTACAACCCTCGGCACCACCTTGGACCCGTTTCATCAAATTTCACACTGGATCCAACAACTTCAATAGAACAACACTTCCGAGGGCCACATTTCATCATATTTTCAAGCCGAACCCTTTCCATACATCACCAAAGATGCTTATCAACACGGTCCGGATAGCGAAACATAACGGAACGGATCGGATATTTCATACCCTTTCTTGACTTTAAGGGCTTTGCATGCGCTTTCCTTTCACCAATATCGCGTATATACGCGCTTCCATTCACATAAACCCACGTATACATCTGCACAAACTTCAGAACTAAATTCACAACACATACACGCTTTCTCTTTATCAAATCCGCGTATATACGCACTTCCGCTGTTCCAAACCAGCATATAGATCTTCAGACATTATAGAGCAGCATTCTTCTTCAGATCAGATATTCAATTCAGTTACCCTTTTCTTAGAACTGAGATGTTCGCCTCATTTAGGATCTAGTCTTCTAATGATCAAGCCCAGAATACAAAATTCCATTTCAGATCTAGATACCCTTCTTCATCATTGGTGCATTATACATTCAGATTTATCATTCAAGTGTAACCCTTTCCATTCAGATCTACTTCAGAGAGAAATATTCATTTAAGCTCAGACATCTTGCACCCACACTTCTGATTTGCACAATGAATTTCTTCTCTTTATATAGGTTTACCCCTTTTCAATACCATAAGCCCCTTTTTCAATACCATGAGCCCAAAACTACATTACTTCCGATGGTATTCCTGGATGGGGTCAATTAGGCGGATCATTACCCAATACAATGGGTCAATACCATGGTGGTTACCCTTGGTTTTGCACTTTTTGAGCGCTTTTGCCCATATGCTACTTGGAACGTTCCTTTCTGTGTGCATACGCGACTTTACCTAGGCCAATCTGCGTATGCCAAGAGACATACTCTTTTTCATCATAGAATTAGCACATGCTGAATTCCTTTCTTCATTGCCTTCTGTACACACTACAGATACATCAGATTTAGTTCATCAAACCATATTCTATCAAGCACAACTTCATCAAGTAAGTTGCCATTATCTTCATCAAGTGGGTTGCCATTCAAGGACAACACTCAACATCAGATTGCTTAACAAACATCATTTCATATCAGATTTACATCATTTACCAAGTCCATCAAGTCAAGAATAACTTCATCAGGTGGTTTGCCATCAAGGACAACACATGTCAACAGTCGCATGTCTTCATCTTCATTCAGTGGGTTGCCATCAAGGACAACACTCTGCATCATATTTCCAACAGTTTTCCGGATGCCAATTTCACTGTTTCTTGTTGCAAACTTCAACACTCCCTCTCAACAAGAAAGGAATGTCTTTGCATGCGACATGCGACTCCATGCATTCGCCCTGTAACCATTGCATGCAGCATTTCTCTAGTGTTTCTCGCACATGCAACTCTTGCATGCAACACTTCTCTAGTGTTTCTCACACATGCAACTCCTACATGCAACACTTCCGAAACTGAATAGCCTCCAAACAACTAAATCAATATAATGCATCTGTCATCAAATTCTTTTGACTTCTGCTGGTACCAACTGCACATGTCTTCAGGAACCACTGCATTGTTGACCTTTGCATCCATGCACTCTGCACTTGTTGTCAACTCTGATCCGCGCTCTAATATCTGACACTGTCACTTTGATTTCATGTCCTCATGATATCTGACTACATCAATCCAACTGATCTTGCTGCTCTGTGGGCTCCTCGTAGCCAAGTTCGATTCACGAGATCCACACCATCTCAATGAATCCTACCCATAAATTTCTTCTCAGGATTATTCATGCATGTCGCCCCACCTCTCACCTGGTGGTATAGCTGCATGCACTCCCTCTACCCATGTGGCACGAAATTTCTCTGCATGAGTGGTTTCTCCCACTCCATGATCCTCATCTTGTGGTTGCTCCACATCCCGAGGTTCACTCTTACCTGCATGCAAATCCTGCTCCCTCTCAAGCGTCAATTGCATGGCTTTCTCACACTTCCCAATAGTAGGAAGCTCAGTATAAATCCCATCTACATTAAGTCTGTAGAGATTCTTAACTTGAATCCCAACCTTCTTGGCTTGCCCTGTTGCTTTGTGTCGCAGGAAAACTTTTCCTTCACTAAAGACAACATCATAGCCTCTATCCTCTAACATTGCGATTGAGACTAAATTTTTCTTCAAACCTGGAACATGCATAACATATTTTAAATGAAAGAGTTTACCTTACACCCTCTAAAAGGTAATTGTACCAATTTCGGTCACACTTTATCGTCCATCGTCGCCCAACTCAATATGCATCTGGAGGTCTTTCTCCACCAAGTCACTAAAAAGTTTCTTATCTCCTGTCATGTGAAAGGAAGCACCATTATCCAAGTACCACCCTGATCCCAATGCACTAGATACCATGAATGCAATCAATGAGAAGTCAAGCTCAAATTGCGAGGCAAGGGCCTCACCAGTTGCAACTCCAGCAACCATCTTGTTCTTCTTCTTTTGTGGACAATTTGTGGCAATATGTCCATACTCGTGACAGTGAAAACACTTCGCTTTGGACATGTTGTGCTCCTTGCCATCTTCATTGGCCTCAGATTTAGAATGGATTTCTTCCCCTTCCCCTTCTTCTCCTTGGCAGTCAAATCACAATCCTCTTCATCATCATGCTTTGATGAAGAGCCATCTCTGGTGTTCCGCTTGAACTCCTCCTGCACTAGATCCAACCATAGTCGTTCCCAATCCGTCTATTTTTCCCATCCGTTGATAGCGTCTTGATAACTGTTCCAACTCTTATGAAGTCCCAAGAGAGCCAAGCTCACCATATCATCATCAGCAACACTTACTCCTACACTCCCAAGCTCATCCCTGCATTGGACAAACTTTGTTAAGTATACCGGAATAGTGTCATTATTTTCCATCTTGATCTTTTTGAGTTTATCTTTCAGTGCCAATTTCCTATGGTCGTTGTTGCTTTGGAATAGATCCGTCAAAGCCTTCCACATAGCATATGGAGTGGCTTTCTCATGAAGGCTTGAGACAATATGGTCTGGCACACCTTCCAACAGAATCCTCCTCGCCCTTGCTACTTTCTTTTGACATGCATCAAGTACAGTAGCATCTGTCGAAGTAGGCTTAGGAACATCCATGTCGATGAATTCCTTCAAGTCATTATCTTCGAGCACTACCTCCATCTTGTCCTTCCATGTAATGTAGTTCGAGCTACCCTCGAGTGCATACTCTAGCTGCAAGCCACTGAAAGCCATTTCGATGTTTACTCAACTGTCGCACCAAGAAATTCTTGCAGCAAATTCAAATTGTTTCCACCAACAAACTCAACTATTGCTTCAAAATTGCAATCTTCTTTGCTCCGATACCATGTAGAAATTTTAACACATCTTTGATACCATGCAGAAATTATAAAAAAAAGCATATATATCTTGGAATCTAAAAATTGTATGCCACTTTCAAATACAAAATCCTTCTACTAAAATCTTTGCGGAAATTTAATCGCCAATTGCAAACACATGAAGAAAGATCAATCGCACATAACACAAATGTTTTTACCGAGAAAGCATAAAGATAAAAACCCCAATATCATATATTATGTATATATCATGGATCATGAAACAATATCATACAAAGCTCTAATCCAAGAGCTCTCAGTACAATATACAATCGTCTCACACTGTCATACAAAAATTGGCATATTCATGCACCAATTTACTACCTCCTGACAACATGCCTCGACTGCGCAATCCCTGATGGTCAAGAACCTCTAAATGATTGAATTCTAGCCTTCCTTGACTGCGCAATACTCATAGGCATCTCCAATGTGTGCTTGGTTGCAAGAGTGCACCCACTAATGTCACAACTGATAGTCAAATTGTCCCTTTCACATATCTCTCAACTAGGTCTCCACTAGATCTGACATGCATGTAGTTAATAGTAGTAAATCTTCAGTTGCATGTGAGATCACTCCATGTAAATTAATTTAATATTTAATTCATTGATCTCTCACTAGTGTATCTTTAGTTACAACTAGTTACAACTAGCACAACTGAGTTTAACTCACTTAACTGAGTTAAACTACTTTACAACTCACATAACTACACATCCAACTCTCTTACAACTTTGTATCACTCAGTTACAATGAAATCCACTTGCATGTCCCACCAACCAACCTTAGAACTTGAAATTCCTTCAATCAACTAGTTTGCCACATCAGTTAACTGAAATCAAGTGCTTCAAGAGGACAAAATAATATTTATTGTCCAATTATTATAAGAGATAATAGTAATCAACATGCATTTTATTTTTAGACATGCGATCTACGAATAGACTTCACACATGCATTCCAAAAATAGAACTCCATCCATAAATATAATTTTCTCAACCATCTATAAATATACTCCTACTATAAATAGAATTTGCTCACCATTCTAAAAATAGACATACACCTAAAAATAGCCTGTGTGGGCCCCACCTAGTGTAGTTACTTAATTTTCACTAGGATCGAGGATGTTGTTTTCCGGATGCCAATTTCACTGTTTCTTGTTGCAAACTTCAACAGTCAACCTCAACACATGGTTCCTATAGGCTGCAAATATGTCCACACTTGGACACCACCCAACTAGCAACAATTCAACATTAAATCAACATACTACATACCTTAATTCTGGTTCAATTTTGTTGTAGTTTAGCTTCACTGGTTAGAGAAAGATGACAAACATATCAACCCTCTTAACTCCACCAAAACGCCACCTAACAAATGCAACTCACCTCCTTTTAAGTGTTGTTTTTGTGAGTTTGAGTTT
Organism: Pinus albicaulis; assembly: GCA_034641835.2. Classification (NCBI taxonomy): domain Eukaryota; kingdom Viridiplantae; phylum Streptophyta; class Pinopsida; order Pinales; family Pinaceae; genus Pinus; species Pinus albicaulis. Next base: position 481,599,710 of record CM076581.1, on the reverse strand, counting down.
TGGGATGTTACTAGCCCTCTAAATGGACCAACAACACCCTCACTAAGTGATCTAGGGATGTGAACCTCCTTCAGTCACCCAAATAGACATACAACACACTTATTTGAGTTATGTCTACACAAAAAAACCTCGAATACTACCCAAAATTTCTCCCCGAGGTCATGGTCAGCTTCTGCTTCTACTTGACCCCTAAAATAGACATAAACAGACCCCAAAACAGTCCTATATTCAAGCTTGATCTTCTTCCTTGAGTTGTGGCTTCTTCAAAAGTTGATTTTCTATGAATGTTGCACACTTGGATGTTTAAATGAATCACATCACCTTCTATTTATATGCATAAGAAGGGCTCCACGAATTTTCCAATGGACATGTCTTTTGGACTTACCGTTTCAAGCATACATGTTTGTGGGGTCTTGGTTAAACGATGATGAGGTAGGCTGTTAAGGCACTCATCATAGGTTCAATTCCCTTCCCCGATATGATCAAGGACTTCTCGGAATTCAACAAATATCGAAGCATTGGATCCTCCTCTTTGTCCTATATCATCTCCATCCATCACATGTCCAAAATTCCTCATGGTTTTGGCCCAAACTTCGATGGGTGCAAAACCCCAACCTTGGGTTCCAAACCCACAAGTGACTCTTGTGGTTCTTCAACCTCCAAAACTTGAACCTTAGGGCCTGGAGTACCTCCGAAGCTAATCAAAAGTCAACACTTCCCACATGAGGGAACTTGATGCAATGGGAAACATTTCTTTCTAAGTAGGTATGACTAATCCAGGTTGACATTCATGGCCACCCACCTCTCCCATTGACTCAATATGGTTCTCTATCTTGGAAAATTTTAAAGTCATAAACTTTTGGGTGCATTTTTAAGCCTTAAATGAGTTCTCTAGCCATTCAATGGCCTAGGTTTTCCATGGATTTCCTAGACCTACAAACAATTTTACTTCTTCAATGATCTAATGTGTGCCCCAAATAGAGATTGTATGCAAAAGTTGTGCCTCCAAGAAGTTGATGCATCAACTAACCATCTTCAAATTCATAATCCTTTGTTGCTTTGTATTTTATGGTTAAGGTTATTTACTCTTAGGGTTTAGTACTTTATGTTAAAAGACCATTTTATACCTCTTGTAATGGCATCTTGTGAATGACCATAGACAACAATTCTCTCTTCAAAGACAAGCTACCACCATTTTAGCTGGTTTGGACTTATTTACATTTTATAGTGAATTTTCCTTTTCTTTTCATTAATAGAATATGGTTTTCACTATATCACTATGCTTATACAATATTTATATTTGTCTATTTCCATTAATATTCCCACCTTTCATTTCATTCTCTATACAATCTAGATCAAGTTTGAGCACTTCTAATCCTATTATTGAACTTAGAAAAATGTCCAAAAATATTTATAGTCGAATTTAATTCAAAATACCAAAAGGGGATTAGTTTGATAGGATTGTTGATTTAATTTTTAGCCCATGTGGTTCATGTTTTCTACATTAATGTGTATACAACTTACAACAACTACAAAGGAGACTGAACGACCAAGAAAGAGCCTTGAATAGTTAAAGAAAAGGGAGTACAAAGTGATAAATGAAATTGAAACCAATAGATGGTACATGAATACAAGAAGTTTGAATGGGTAACAAATGAGACAACACCCCCCCCCCCCCATGTGGGACAAATGGTCATTTGAATAAAGAAGTTGACTGGAAAATGGAATCAAAACTATTAAAGGAGTTAGAACTAACAATGAAAATGAACCCCCACGTGGCATAAAAGATAGTTGAGTTAAGAAAGTGAACAATTAAGAAAGGAACTAGATAGCCAAGTGGAGAAATCGAAATAATTAACCTTCCTCCCTCTCTGTTATATAAATAAGATAAACCCAATAGAGAATAGGATTTTTGCTTCATCATTTTTGTAAACATTCTTAGATAATTAATGAATGAGTAGGCATTGTTGGCCAAGCCATTTAGAGAAAGATTTCTCTTTTGAAACTTATGATTTATGGAACTATTTCTACTAGTTTACTAAGTTTTTGAAATGGTGGGAGCATTTTCTTTTACAATGTATACTTTTCTCATGTATGGGCGATTTGTTTTATTTTGTTCGTCTCTTAGATTTTCTATCTACAACCATAAGCATTGTATTGTACTCAATTGTTCATTTTCAAACTTTTCTATGATGCGACTTGTTATTTGAAATTTTGCTTTTATTTTATTATTAACTAAAGGCATAAAGCAATAATATATTAAATGCTATGTTTACCTCATTGGTTATTTTAGTTTACCATGGGAATAATTCTGCACATTGCCATTATATTAGCTGCATCTTATTTGTCACATTCCCCAAAACTTTAATAGTGGATGAAGCTACAACCAACAAAACCATTCAAAGATTGTTATGCCATAAACCAAATGGATTCCCTATTCCAAATAGTATATGTCTAATTGAGACCTCTTGTAACACACCTTTTTAAACCCCAGATTTTATAATTGTAATTTTTTTCTTAAGGAAAAAAAACCATAATTTTATTTAAAAAAAGGAAACAAAGTTACATTTTGTATATGCTTATAAGCATTAAGTATAAGTGACCTTTACAAATCTATAGCAAGAAAATAAAAATAAAAATATAAGGGGGAAGATTAAGTAATGTAAAAATCACTTATCTGCCCTTTCTTTCCTTTCTATTTATGGACCTTCTGCCATTCGCCTGAGTTGGGGCCAACTAGTACCATAGCCATTTCACTCATGGTTATCTCTAGTGTTTCTTATTTACCCGACTCTGAGCTTTTTGAGGAATCAAATTGCTTTGTGCCCATAGTCCCATCCTCCTTCTGTGCCACTTTATCTGGTGTTCATATTCCTAAATTGCTAGTAAATATGCCCCATTTTCCTTGTGGGTAGCATTGTCATTTTGAACTTGCGTACCCCCTTCTTCTTGGTTTGGAGGGTTATCTATGATTTCCCCTTCTTCCTCCTCTTAATGGTAGGGATAGGGAGGCTACCATTTCTTTCTTTTACGATCCGACCCCTTTTCGGTTTTGGGTGCTTTTTTGTCTTAGGGCATGTGTCCGACAAGCATCCAATTTAATATCATATTCAACATTTGAATGAATAATTCTTTTGAACAAAGGTACATGTCACAGTTTGTGGTCCAAGTTGTGAACACCCATTGATGCATAACATCAAATATGGGCCAAAAACCATTAAATATACATATTACCGCCCTAGATTGAAGAACATAAATGAGTTGTTTTAACTCTTTTAGGTGTACCTCCAAGGCAGACACTTGTTGTTGTTTTTCAACCATGTAAGGTCCAAGGTTGAAATGTGGCATATCCGGTGGGTTATGGCCTTTACTCCGCACTGCATCCCTGTAGGAGGTTGATCCTCCCAAGTTCCTAGATCCTAAGGAGACATTACGCAGTCGCAATAAAAAAATGATAGTAGAGTTTTAGACAATACCATAATCCTTTAATTGAGTAAAATCCTGTAGTGTTCTCCCTTCGCAAAGAAGGTGTTTCACAACTACAGGAACCCCTAACCGACTCTCAATAAGCTACTTTATATCTGCCTCAGGACCGATCGGGAGACCTAAATTTGGATCATGTTTCCTCTGTGTATCTTTACAAAAATATGGAAATTCACCTTCTAAAGAGGATCTTCAAAATCCCCCAACGATTTAGGCAGAAATGGATTGTGTGTCTTTACATCTTGATCTGCATCAATCTGGGTAGAATGAGGCTATAAGGGAAGGCTACTTCTCCTGGAAAACCCATGCACAATTTCTTTGCCAGTGTTGGACACAACAAACATGACAACACAATCCATTGATGCCTCCCCTGCCATTATTCAAAATAATTTGTAGATTATTCTTGTTTTCCTACCTTTAACGAACAAGGTTTGTTCTTTTTTCCCATTTTGAGTATAGACTATAGTCCTTACATTCCAAGACTCCATACTTTGTTGGTGCATTTTTTTTTTGTAAGTTAGGCTATACTATATTACATCAAAAGAAAACTTTACATAGGCTTCGGGCTGAGATGGTAAGTGGTGCTTAACCAATCCCAGCCTTAGAGGCTTTCCAAATAGCGCAGGTTTGGGGCTGCCTCCTAGGAGGAAACCAAACCCTTAAAAGCATCAAACATTCAATATTTACAAAGTGTGTCATGACACATATAAAAACAAAAGATCTGTAGTACATGTTGAAATAACAGAAAATAGAAAAGAGCCAAGCAGCCCTACAGTCATGGTGTTCCTTCATCATCCTCTGTAGCAAGGTCCTCCTCCTCGATGCAACATCCATATTCCTGCACAGTGGCCTCCTCCTCAGCGAAAGGCACGCATAGGGGCTTTGTTGCGGGTGTGCAGAGGATGGAAGCGACTAGGTACTCAGCGTCAGGAACTCGCATCCAGACTCTGTCTAAGTCCATGATCCACACATCTGTGTCCTCCATCGAGGCCTCTTGAACTGGGAGAGGCTCGGATCTGCTCGGAGTGGGCTGCTCGGAGTGCGCAACGGTGGACTTCCTGGGGCCTCTTCTACCCCTCTGATTCTCTTGAGCTAAGGCGATCTCATCCTGGTTGCGCTCAAACCGATGTGTTGCTTCCATGTCATGGCTTCCAGAAGAGGAGCCTTCAATGGATTCCAAACAGTGATCCGAACTGCGTTGATAGTGACCCGAGAACACAGCTCTTTGGCTACCCCTGATCGTCTTTTGGCACTGACGCGGAGCCATGGGGGGCTAACGGATAGAGATATAGAGGTTGGGATAAAAGCGGTGATGTGCTCAAAAGGGGAGCACGTAGCAAAGAATCACAACAGGGGGGAGCACAACAAAGAGTTATGCAATAGGGGGGGCATGCAGTGAGGGAGCCTGCCTCAAAAAGCGTGCAGCAGGATGAATCCGAAGAAGCAAGGAATTCTGTAGGGAAGTGCACAGCCAGGGGGTGCACCATGGGGAGCGCACAACCTGAAGGGAAACAACGAAAGAGGCTCCTTGCAAGTTAGCACCAGTAACGTGGCGCGTGAGAGGGAGAGTGCGCAGTTGGGGGTGAGCGGGGAAACTGAGGCAGCAACAGAATGGCAAGGGAGGAGGCAAAGAAGGCTCTAGAGGCCAACTAGAGCAGCATAGGGATGACAGAATGAGAGAAGACTGCACCTTTTGAAGACCTGTGGCACATGTGCAGATGTTGTGCGATTTTGTGGCACACTCACATATTTGAGTTGGGACAGTTCACTTGGGGTTGCATGTGATTCAAAGTATGGAAGAAGATCAGGTGCATCAGAGTTCTCATGCGAATGATTGCTGAGAGGAGGTTCTGCATCAGGTTAAAGCTGGCAGTGCAGGACTTCATCACCCTATGCATGGGATGAATTGGCTTCGCACGTTCGCGTCATGTCACCCGCATCCAGGGACTTTGTTGGTGCATTTTGTCAAACACTTCACTTTCTCTTTATATTCTACCTCGATAAGTTTCATTCTTCATAGTCCACAGGTGTATATCTCATTCATGAAAATCATCAAAAACTTTGCAAGTATCCTTTGCATTCTCACGTTTGTCTTCCCTATTATCAGGCATGTACTCCAGAGTCCACCTGAAACCATTGGCACAACATCAAAGTTGACGAACTTGCGCTGGTAGCTGGACAAGGTTGTGGGGATATTCAAGGTCAAAAAATTCGTGAGTATCCTTTGAATTCTCGCATTTGGCATCCATATTAGATGACATGTACTCTAGAGTCCACTTGATACCAATGACACAACATCATAGTCAACGAACTCACACTGATAGTTGGGCAGGGTCATGAGGAGATTTAGGGAAACAAATGATACATGTAATTCCATCAATCTATTAGGAAACGACCTTTATCTTGAAGGATTTCTAGAAGCTCGAGGCTGTCGTTCCCAAAGTGGGTTTTGAAGGGTACTCTTGACAATCCAAAGGAGTGAAGTCGTTGATGTTGTATTGAGGGAATATTTAACTCAACGGATGGATGCAGACGTAGAAACCCATAATCATGGATGTCATATTCTCCCAACAATCCCTCCTAACAACCCTATGGTTCGCAAAATTATGCTATTTAATAATTATAATTAAGACTTATAATGCTATAATTAGCAAACATGAATATCTTGATAATTTTTATTCATTGCAATATGCATTTTATTTTTAATATATTGCTAAAAGATGAACACGAGAGAAGCCTACATGGATCTTGATGCTCGATAGAAAGACGTGAGGGGGAATTGGGAAGTTTCTTGCTTATACTAAATTTAATGTCTAGTTCTCCCCATTTCCTAGATTTCAAAGTTGGTAGTTGAAGCACCAAATACCAAAATTTATGAGAAAGAATGGGAGTGGTATAGAAATGGTCCAAATGCATGGGAAATGTACCCATTTGGTGCCTTCAAAATTAACCACGCAGTCCTAGACAAGAACCCCAAATTCTCATGTAGGTAGGTTGTGGTTCAATAGCAAGGGAATGAACAAAGTATGCATGTTACTGTAGGCAGAGAAAAAAGGAGATAGTTGTTGCAATGTGAGCGTGGTCAGGAGTAGAGAGATAGAGAAGTGTGTGTATTTGAACTAGAGTCAACTTGTGAAAAGAGAAAACATAACCTAAACATTATAACTTACATTAGTTAAATTTTAACACTCCATGGGAGATTCAACTAAGTTATATCCATAATATGCCTAAAAAATGATATATTTATTCATGCATCATTTGTGTGCTTCGTAGACAACATTCAACTATGTTATTGGAGGAGTTATTCACTAATCAATTACCGAGTTAAAACCTTTGAAGTATCTCTCCCTATCGAGGGTGCTTGTCCTTATTTGTTTAACATAGATATATGTTCCATTGTAAGAAGTGACACTTCACATAGTGAGGTGGATAATCCATAGTTTAAACAAACCTTACACCACGAATTTGCACTTTCCTAATTGCCATATTCTGATTTGTTCTATACTTTCTCATTTCTCTTTTATTTTGTGAAACTATGTAAGAATCATTTGTGTGTTTAATGATGTTACGATATTTGTTCCTAAATTTGTTTCTACATTGGGTAGGAAAGCTATCAATACTTATTGGGTAGGAAATCTATTTTTTGTACTTCCTCACCATGTGGATTTCCCTATCGTTGCCATCATCCTCCATTTTTCATTACAACTGATAAACATCTTTCATTGTAACAAAAGCATTAACATACTAATTAGCGTTAAGTAGTATCTCATTACTTATGACAAGTAGCAATGCATGAAATATGATGATAGTTGCAACAATGGAAGTTACGAATTAATTTTATCTCCATATAAGGAATAACAACCCCTACCAAAATTTATGTAAACAACCATTAATGACAAAACATTCAAATAATTACTTATGTAAGATAGCTAAAGCAAATATCTGATTGCACTACATGTCTATGTATGTTTTGATTGCTATGTATGTTTAGACTTTTAATCATGAGATTGTTACTTTTTCATGCATATAATCTCCATGTCATTAATATAAAAAAATACAAGCAAAGAAAATTATCATCCACACATAGGTACTTTGGCAATAAATTTTTGAGTAAGAGGGTCATTGATGTTATCACATCATCACATCATACCCCAAATAAAGGAGACTCATAGATTATCAATTCAAATCTCATTCCAAAACAAAGATCAAAACAATGGGTCATATGCATTTAAATAACATCCAAACAATAGAGATACTCAAGCAAATTAATCAAATAAATTGAAGTTGTTGGTGGTGTTGATCACATCAAAAGCTTAAATCATACAAATCAGAAGATGTGATTGATGAGGCTTAATTTTTTTTTTTGGAAAGTCCTGAATCCTCTGGGCTTGAGGTTTATTTAGGGCTCAACACAGAGTTGGGTCAAGAAGGTAACCTCATGGTTTAGGAGCTTCTGAAGGCATTCTCCTTATCATACATGGGGTCTTGTGCCAATATTCAAGAAGCTATTAGAGATACTCCATATCATATTGTAATTTGCATGTATGTATATTGATCTAAGATAACAAATTGGTAGACATCAATGCTACATCAAACTAAGAGAATTGATGTGATGATACAATAACATTAAACAAAGCATCATTCATATTATCCATATCTAAAAAAGGGATTCAATTTGGAAGACCATAAAAACAACTTGAAATTCAATGGCCTATGGAAAATGGTTCTCTAGCAAGGTAATCCACTAGGCCAAAGAAGCAAGCAAATATTGGTTAGGAATAAACTCTAGCTTGGTCCATCCATTCTAAGCAAAAAAACCACAATCTAAAAAAAATACTTCACAATTTGTGTACCCACATTATAAACAATGTAGGTTTTGCACTTCCATGTATGTGAGTATTTATCCCAAAAAGACCTCCCTCCACTAAATTGCAGGAAACATAAGCTTTTTTAGGTTCGAGTAGAAAATTCCAAATGGTATTTTTTTTTCCTTTTTTGTGTGGAGTAAATATTGTATTTCCTTATAAAATTCAAAATATACATGGACATGTTGGATACGTTAGATCAGTGTTTCAATAGGAAGACTAAACCATAGCCAAAAGTGCACTCTCTGCAAAGAGGCATAGGAAATCATAATATTCAAAAAGACTAAACAAATAATACATTTTCCAAAAATTGGGTTGGATTGGCCATTAGGATGAACCATGAAATCAAAATGCAAAATAAATTGGATCGTAGCAAAAGACTAAGTTGAGAGATTAGAATCAGGGGTGAAAACCCGAATGGGGTCTTCATTGTTGCCAAGGGTGCTACCTATCGAGGGAGGAATGCCAAGATGTTACTCAATGCGGTCCAAGCACTCATCCATGTCCCTCATGTGATCATGTAGATGCTCTAAAAAGTGTAGGATGTATGCCTAGTGCTTGAAACAATCCATCCAGATTCCACCAAAGAGAAACTTCAAATGCTAATACAAGTCGATGGTGTACATGTATTGGTTAAAACGACCTTGCGTGTGTCCAACATTCGACACCCAATCAACCAGTTCAACGACAACCTCTGTGTCTGAAAATTGCTATCATTGGGAGGCCCCTTCGCATTCCATTTGATATAGCTCTTCCCAGCTGGTCCCTGAGGTGAGATCTCTACACTAGATAGTTAATTCCTCCAATGGATGGTGGGCACATGTGTATCCTTGAAAATATATCTCCCAGTAGTAAGATTCCCCTTGGCGGACACATGCTTGTTGACAAGGCATGGAAAAAGGCTAGACAAGGACACAAAAATTAACTATCAAGGAGGTGAGTGGACAAGAGCTAGGCTCAGGGGGGTGTGCCACGTAAGGAGGAGAAGGGCCCCAATAGAAAAGAGTCAGATGAAGCCAAAAGTCAGAGGAGGGGAAGACAATCAACATGCCACGAGAGAGTAATGTCAGTGCAAGGGAGAATGTGGAGGAAAATGTTGAGCCTGGCAAGGAAGATGAAAAAAGAAACTAGAGCTAGCGAATGATAGACTAGAGGAGGAGCACAAAGCCTTAAGAGTAGATCAAGAAGTGTAAGGAGAGGGACTAGCAAAAAATGCAAGCCAATGGTATAAAAATTAAAGAATCAAAACCACAAACAAAAATCAAGCAAAGAGATAAGTGCAAACTAGAGACAACGGGGACAACTCCTATTGAAGATGATACGGACTTGTGCAGGAACGTAACAAAATACAGAGATAAACATAAACATAGAGCAACATAAATAAATATTCATTTATTTTAATATCAAAGAACTGAAAAATGTTTACATACAGAAGGGAAATAAACTAGATGAGGCGATGGTAGCTTATCTTTGAGAAGATATGTGGCAGCTACATGCCTCTGAACTGTGTTACAATGAAGCTCAAAGGCCTTTTTATTATTGAACAACAAAGGGAAAACCTAAACAACCAAAACCTAGCCCTGGGAGATGGAACACCAAGATTTTGTGGGCCTCATTGGGGTTAGTTGGGAAGCTAACTTCTTGGGGTTGTAACTTGTTCATATGGTTTATGTTTGGCCTGTACAATACCTCGTTAGAAAGGTCTCTTCGAGTACTACATAATTTGAGACAAACCCCTAATTACAGCGTTGGGCCTACTGCAGACCTCAAAAAAACGTCGTTTAGGGGGTCAAAACAACTATGGAAGTTCAAGACCCAAAAAACCGCTAAAAATAGTAAATGCTGCTATAATCAAGGAAATTGATGAAATCGACTGGAAGTCTAGGTGGAATAGGAGGGTGCCAAATAATATCCACCTGGATCAGTCCTCCCCCTTAGGAAGCAATGGTCCCCATTGTGTGCAGAGCCTCCATGAGGTGAGGAAATTTCTGTTGAACCTAGTCCTTTGTGAGCCACTTCCCCTAGTGAAGGAGTTGGCTTGCTTTGATAACTCGACATAGTTGGATCCTCTGCTGGCAAGCGTTCTTGATCTGTGTATCCATGATAGTGTCAGTTGTGGCATGTTAGATACAACTTGGGTTGAGCTTTGTTGGTGTCAGCAGCTTAGCAACGTCAAATGTGTCCAACAATGGGGGAAAGTATGGTTGCAACCAGTCCACATTGAATATTGGGTGTAGGGCAAGGAGCGATGGAATGCTTAGCTCGAAAGAATTGTCCTCTACAACCTTAATGATGGTGTAAGGCTCATATCAGAGCGGGCAAAGCTTGCGGTGGGTCCCAATGAGGCGCTTCTTCTGCAAATGTGACCAAACTTTGTTGCCCACCTGGAACTTGTGTAGCACCTGATGTTGATCATGACGTTGTTGGTACTTTTCATTTTCTCTGTCTAATATGTCATGGAGCTGTTGGTGGATTTGTTGAATGCGCTCAATGAATTTGTTAGTCTTGTCACCTTCGGACTAGACATGAGTTGAATATACTTGAGTAGCTGTAAATGGTATGACAACATCAATGGGACATAATGGTTGGAATCCCAATCCCACTTGAAAGGGGTTGTAGTTGAGCCGTGGAGAGCTCTGTTGTAGTTGTGTTGGACATAGGGAAGGCTCTCATCCATGTGCATGGGTGCTCCAAGTTGTACATGCACGAGATGTTCACGATCATCTTGTTGACGACCTCTATTTGGTGATCAGTTTGGTGGTGGAAGGTCGTGGACTTAGTGAGTTTGGTATCCAACAACGACTAGAGACTTGACCATAATGCATTTAGGAACCGACTGTACTGATATGATATAATGGACTATGGGATCCCAAAGTGTACCCATACTCATTCAAATAATAGTTTAGCAGTGGCTTCTGCTGTGATACTCTTCTTGCAGGGCGTGAGAATGGCCATCTTAGAGAATTTGTCGACAACCACGAAAACACAATCGCTGCCATGCTTGGTGGAAGGAAGGCATGACATGTAATCCATGGAGATGGATTCTCAGGGCCGGCTAGGGGTAGGAAGAGGAGTATATAGGCCTTTCTTCTTGATTGTTGGTTTGGAAATGACACAGGCAGTGCAGGATCTGATGTACTTCCTGACATGCTGTCGAAGGTTTGACCAATAAAAATAATTCTTCTTCATTGACGTTGTCTTCTCTACCCCAAACATGTCCAATGAACTGACTGTAGTGTACCTCCTAAATCATCTTGGCACACTCGCTTAAAGGCAAACACAGGTATCCCAGGTGGCATAACAGTGTGTCCTGGATGTGAAAGTTGGGAACTTTCTTACCCTCTAGGAGCATTTGGTATGTGGTGCCGAATTCTGGATCACTCTTGTAAAAATGCAGCTATCCTGAAGTCTCATGTCCACAAGGGTCGACCACAGTGGTCAACGCCATAACCAGTGGTCAGCTGAGCCAGTCTGCAACATTATTGGTGTTGTCCTTCTTGTACTTAACGTTCAAATGGAATTGTTGAAGATATGTGGACCATTTCTTATGGCGATCGTTTTGCAACTTTCCTTGTGTTTGTATGAACTGCAAGGGTCGGTGGTCTGTGTGGATGACCGTTTCCTTTTCCCAGAATGTAATGCTTCCATTGTCGGAAAACATGCACAATGGAATACATCTCCTTGTCATAGGTGCGATAATTTCAGACTATATCTGAAAGTGTCTCACTGTGATATGCCACCAGATGCCCCTTCCGGGTAAGGACTGCACCAATAGCATAGTTGGAGGTATTTGTCTCAATTTCAAATGGCTGTTGCATGTTTGGTAATGTAAGCAATGGTGCAGAGTAGAGGTGATGCTTCAACTCAGAAAACGCCTGTTGTGGGGATTTAACCAAAAGAAATTTTCTTTTTCTATGCCCTTTATGACTTGTCTCAAAGGCCAAGTGATACGAGAGAATCCCAATACAAGCCTGCGATAGAAATTGACAAGACCCATAAAGTTGTGGAGCTCTGTTAGAGTGGTCGGGGCTGGCCAATCTTGAATAACTTGTATCTTGGCTGGGTCCACATGCATACCCTGCTCATCAATGATGTCCCCCATATATTGAACCTCGATCATGCCAAAAGTACATTTCTCCAAATTGGCACATAATTTGTGTTGTTGCAGAGTTTGGAGGACCTATAGAACAGGGTTTATGTGCTCTTCCCAACTTTGGTTGAAGATCAAGATGTCGTCCAGGTACACTACCATGAACAAGTTGGTGAAGGGTCGTAAGAAAACGTCCATCATCCACATGAAGGTTGCGGGGGCATTCATCAACCCGAAAGGCATGAACAACCTTTCGAAAAGGCCCTCCTTGGATTTGAAGGCAATCTTCCACAAATCAGAGGGTTCAATCGGCACCTGGTGATAATTGGACTTCAAATCAATCTTGCTGAAATATTTGGCCCCCTTGAGTTGGTCCAAAAGGCCATCAATTCGTGGGATTAGATACCTATTATGGACTATGATCTTATTCAAAGCTCAATAATCAATAAAAAGCCTTTAGGTTCCGTCCTTCTTCTGTACCAACACAATAAGGCTCCCACAAGGTGATGAACTAAGCTTGATGTGCCCTTTTTCAGCAACTCTTGAATCTGCCTCTTGATTTCATCATTCTCCAAAATAGAGCATCGATAGATCGATCCATTGGGTAGCGGCGCACCCGAGGTCAAATCGATGGAGTGCTTGACCTGACAGCGTAGGGGTACCCCTTTGGGTGAGGTGAAGATGTCCCTGTGCTCCTCCACGATATTGTCCATATGTTGCTGCCATGCAGAGGGGCCCTATCTGGAGGCTGAGGAGGTGGCCACAATTTTCTTCTTGCCCCGAAGGCGAATCATAAGGAAGACAAATTTATCAGTCTGAGAAATGATCTTACTGCATTTATTAGCAAAGATTAAAGAGATGGCGGTAGGCGGTGCTACGTCCGATATCCTGTATAATTAGTGCCCAAAGTAATAATAATAGTGCGAGGCCTATACTCATAAACAACATAACTCTTCCACAAGTATGGTTAGCCTAATAATACATCACAAACTTCAAGAGGAGCAACATCACACAATACCTCGTTCGTGAAGGGCTTGATGTTGTAGGGAAGGTGACATTGCTGGCTGACGCGAAGATCTCGTCCTTAGTGAAGCCACCTAATGGTGTACGAATGCTAGTGTGGTGTAGTCGATAAGCCTAACCGCTTCACGACCTCTATTGGAATGAGGTTCTTTTGGCTCCTGTTGTCGACAAGGAACTACAACAGATAACCCTTCACCCACATATGTGAGTGGAAGAGACGCTCCCCCTCCTCTAGATCTTCCGGCTCAATCTTCTAGATCTCAGTGGTGGCCACGGTGGCATTGGGTTCCACATCAATAATATACTTCCCTTTTTCATTCCCCTTGTTGGGTTCTAACTCAGAGACAGAACATGCATTTGACTTAGAAGCCTTCAATTCGACCACCAGTGACTCCTTGGCTCGACACTCACTTGTATTGTGAGTGAGGCTCTTATGGAACTCACACCATTTTCCTGTGTCCTTCTTTGTCTTCGTGGTGTTGTTATTTGCTTGCGGCTTCGACGGGTTGTCCTGGGTCACCCTGCCTTGGCTTCATCCTTTGTTCTGCGGTTTAGGGGCGCCTTTCCCTTGCTTCCGATTCGCAGATCCAAAGTCTTGATTCTTCCGTTTAAATTTACACTCAATCTTGGCAACATATCAGTATGTTGCATCAAGCAAGGAGATGTCCAAGAACTCCATTTCCTCCTGAACGTATTTGTGCAAAGAACTGCGGTACTTGAGCACTAGATGTTTCTCAGAATCTTTGATACATAATTTTGTGCGTAGGGTATGGAAAATAGTTGTTAGATCATGCAAATCTTGATCCCTTTGTTGCCACAACGTAGTCCATTGTATGTACTTGTCCTCATAGCTCCCCACAGGGTAATATTGTTCCTTGATGTCGTCTCAAAAAAATTCCTAGTGGGTGCGATGGAAAATAGTGAGGGTTCTCTCTCGTCCCTTTGTACCCAGTAAGTTTCCCACGAGTCCTTGACATGGGGGCAAATTTGAGGGGTACATAAGTAATCTTTACCCTGTTAGAAAAATGATGAACCGAAATATCTCTCCAACATATTTAACCTTCTATCTACGACGTCTATATTTATCTGGCCTTCAAATATGGGAATGTCAAAGTTGACTCGTACCTTGAAGGGAGTGGTGACTCCAGAGTGGTTGTCGGATGAAGATGCATTGCCTGTGGGAATCTGCCGAAGGATATGGGCAAAGTTATCCATCATCGCGTTCCTTTGTTGCTCAAGGGCTTCTTCGAGCAATATTTTGAAAAGATATCCTGCTCCCCCGTCTTTCTTTTCTTTTGCCATGGGAAGTTGTCAGGGTTTACGAGGTTGGTGATGCAAAGGTTCAACCAGTTCGAGACCTAACTCCTTATAACCCAACCTTGTTGGGGACATGTAAAGAAAAACAGAGAAAGAGCAGACCGCTCTGATACCACTGATCCAGACTTATGCAGGAACACAACAGAATACAAATATAAACATAAACACAAAAATGCAGCAGAAATAAATCTTCATTTCATAAATATCAAAGAACTGAAAAATGCTTACATATATAGGAGAAATAAAATAGCTCGGGTGATGATAACTTATCTTTGAGAAGAGATGTGGCGACTACATGTCTCTGAATTGTATTACAATGAGGCTCAAGGGCCTTTTTATTATTGAACAACAAAGGGGAACCCTAAATAACCAAAACCCTAACCCTAGGAGATGGAACACTAAGAGTTTGTGGGCCCCGTTGGGGTTAGTTGGACGACCAACTTCCCAAGGTTGTAACTTGGTCATATGATTTATGTTTGGCGCTTACGACGCCTCGTTAGAAAGGTCTCTCTGAGTACTACAAGATTTGCAGCAACAAACTCATTGTGGACCTTAAAAAATGACATTTAGGGGGTTAAAACAACTTCGAAAGTTTAAGACCCAAAAAAATGCGAAAAATAGTAAATGTTACAATAATCAAGGAAACTGATGAAATCGACTAGAGGTCTAGGTGGAATAGGCAAGTGGCCACCAATATCCAATTGGATTAGAAGAGGTCCAACGCCCACAAGGAATGTTAACCCATATCGTATGCCACAACATGCACACCAGTTTTGCTGCAAGAGAGAAACAACACAACTGTGCCAATAAACTAGGAGGCCAATTGGAATGCGTTATCGAGTCTCCAATTGAGGAGGGGAGACTAGTTATTCCTGAAACAACCGAATAAGACCTAAATTGGAGAGATAAAGCCTAACCTAGGCTCACATAAGTGGGCTGGCTAGAGCCCCTACTTCATGCTAACAATAGCCGAAGGAAAGTTGCAAGAAAGAGGAATGGATGCTGAGTCACTCCAAATGAAAGTATCACCACTAGGGGGAGATCTATGAATTGAATTGAATTAAAAACAATCACCACATGAGCAGAGACATGATAGACTTGGCGAGATGTGGAAACTTCAATGCCATGATAATGCTTAGACTTGGGATTGATGATCTTGTGGCCAACTCGCTTGAGGCAAGATCTCAAGATCACAATTGTCATGAAGGCTCATTATAGAGATGTGCTACCACATCGCGTGATCACTTGATCAAGTAAAATAGTGACAACCAATCCCCTATAATATAATATAATAAAGACATCCCATGTGAGACAATTCTAAATGCTATTTAATCCAAATAATCCTTTAATGGGATTTAAACATCCAAACTTTGCTTAAACAACCTTGTAATACAAATTTTTATTAATTTCTTCTCCTATCAAAAAATTAATACAACCGAGTGATAAAAAAAAGCACATGTTTTCGCAACCGAAAACAAATTTGTTAAGTTACATTTACACATGGTTTCGCATAACTTTGCAAAGTACCCACTATGTGGTAATGCGCTTGTACACCTCAACGTGTGTTTGTTGATGATTTGGCTGCCACGCTGTCAGGGAATGACTGGCACGTGGCAGTTTAAAACACCTGGAGTGGACAACTGATGTAGAAGTGCCGTGCAAGCTTTATTTCGACGGTCACTGGCTTGCCAGTTGGAGGCTTTGGAGAGGGCAGATTCAGGAGAAATCGTTTGGACGTTCTCTGATAATGGCGAAGCGGTGCTGTAGGAATGCCGTCTGAAGTTCTCAGATCTTCCCGAAGTGGACGCAACCTCAGCTTCGGACACACGTGTCATGGCGGGTCGGGATTTTCAGAGTAGATGAAGGAAAGAGGAAGGTTCAGGGTTCGAATCTTCGTAAGCAATGTCGCTGCGCATCAAGGCCGTGGTGGATAAGTTCGTGAATGAGCTAAAAGAAGCTCTGGAAGCTGATATTCAGGACAGGATTATGAAGGAGAGGGAGATGCAGAGTTACATCGAGGAACGAGAGCGTGAAGTCGCTGAAAGAGAGGCCGCCTGGAAAGCTGAACTTTCCCGTAGGGAGGTAAATATCTTCATTTAATTGTAAATCGCTTTCAGTCTTGGTAAGAGGAGGACTTCACAATGGTGGTAATACTTGTTTTTTACCATCCCTGTTTATTGTTACGAAGCCCTCGGCAACGCACTGAACCAGGGTCTGTGTCAGCAGATGGATATTTATTAAATTTGATATTTCAGTGTTTGATTGCGTGTATAAATGTTATTATTAAGTCACAGGGATGGGATTATTCTTGCGATTCGGATGCTGGCGGCGCCTCTGTTCGTGTGCTCTTGGCAATGAACTGGGAACAGGGTTTGTGTGTGCTATTGGCTGCTAATTAAATTCGATATTTCATTGTGCGTTTGGTGTTTATTCTCGGAAGAAATCTGGCCACGGAAGAAAAAAGCTTTGTGAACAAGAACTTTGTAACATTCCGTTCGGTTTACAAGACGACACAGAACGTATTGCTCGCCCACCCTACAGTTTTCGGGAATTCACGATGCGACATTTAACACATTTGCTGACTGTAGAGCAGCAGTGGAATATACCCGTAGCGTTTAGTTTTCCAGGCATTTTCAGTTTGCTGAAGGATGTATGGCTATATTGCTGAAGGATTTATTGCTGAATTCCTAAACTATACGTCCATACCGTCGAAGGCGATCTACACGGTACAACGAACAACCCTCATCTCAAGGAAATGTAGAAGTGCCCTATCTACTGAATGCTGTTTTTAAATTTGTACGCGAGTTCATGCGAGGCGTCATTGAGGTAATGTTGCCGCGGCTTCGTCTCTTTTGCACGCCGATTGCTATTTCTCTTAAATTTTGCTGTTCTTGATTTTCACTGTACACGGACTCGATATTAGTCGCGGTGACGTGTATATTCTGTTAAAGTTTGATGTATTCTGCCAAAGATTGATGTTTCACAGTCCTTAACGCTGAGATTTAGCTGGACTTCGATAACTTAGTGTAAGCAGTGTTAGGTTCAACTTAAATTCGTTATTTTTGCTTCAAAGCTACTGCGATTTAGCAGAAATTCGACAGCTTCGACTAGTTTTTATTGAGACTTTATCTGAAGTGAAGTCGCTGCTAGTTCTGCATCGAAATCCGCTCGGTACCTTCTAAGCGACCAGACCCTTATCAAACAAAGTAGATGCGACCTGGTGGCGCAGTCGCACAATCGCAACACCCTGAAAACAGTCGCATGAGAGGGATGCGACCTAGTTGCACAGTCGCAACGTTCTGAAAAACAATCACATGGGAGGGATGCGACCTAGTCGCACAGTTGCAGCACCTTGGAAAATAGTCGCATGAGAGTTCAATGTTGAAATTGTTTCTGTGGTCAGTTTTGGGCAGAGGCTTTGATTTCCCTTAATATCATCTTGATAATGGGACATGAAACTTCATAACTCGTGGAAACAAATGATATAGGGCAAGTGAAAATTGCCTCATCAGCCAAAGCTGAGAAGTGGGTTTGGATCAATGCCAAACAGTGTTGGGGCATTTTAAAACGAAGACTAGCTCGTCTAAAATGGGAGTAGAGAAGAAAAAAAAGGTCTCAAAGGGAAAATATTCGGGTCCTTCACAATAAACAACATTCAAACAAGTTCTCTTTGCAAGCATGTGGCAACAACAAGTTCAAAGGAAAAGGAAAAGGAAAAGTCATTGATGATTTTGTCTTATATAGTCCCACATCCACACCTCTCACTCGGTCATCTGATCTTTATGTGAAAGAACTGTTAAATGTAAAAAATAGGTTGGAGGTAGTAGAAGCTAAAGAGTAGGAAAGAGATTGCACAATCCATATAAATACAGCTGAAAACCAGGCTTTAGCAGAAAA
Organism: Pinus albicaulis; assembly: GCA_034641835.2. Lineage (NCBI taxonomy): Eukaryota > Viridiplantae > Streptophyta > Pinopsida > Pinales > Pinaceae > Pinus > Pinus albicaulis. The sequence goes on along the minus strand of CM076581.1, from coordinate 481,581,035 downwards.
CAACAAAGTTCTGAAGGAGCAAGTGGCATTGCTACAAGAAGCTCTCCTGATAGGGAAGACAGAATGGCAACGCATGAAGGTGGAGGTGAAAAACATGAAGAAATATGCAGTGGAGAATATAGAGGTGATGAATGTGAAAACATCCCAGGATAAGGGGAAAGTAGTTACTCAAATAGACAACCATGAAGAGACATCAAGAGGAATGGAAAGGAGGTTCCGCAAAACTCTCCAAAATTTGGGCTCAAGTTATTAGCAATTCTGTTAAGAGGGAAGGAGAAACAAACATTTAGATTGACAACATGCAAGATAGAGAAAGTAAGGAAAGACAAGATAGAGCAACAAACATAATTATTAAAGGGGTGAAAGATTATGGGAAAAATGAATGTACTCTTGACCTTGCAAGAGACTTCTTGAAAGATAAGCTTCAATGGCAAGGACAAATAGGCCAATGTTAATTTTGGACAATTAGGTCCAAACTCCATGTTGTGATGCTCAGATGAAGATGCCAATATTTTTATTGGACTCCTCTTTCAGAGAGCTGCAAGATCAATCTAAAGATCATCTTGATTCGATGAGCAGAACATTTATTTTGAATTTATACAAAATATGTGTAGGTCGGTCTGAAGGTTTTAAGCCCCAACACATTTCAATTGGTCAACGTTGGAGGACATTTTCACTCATCTCATCTTCACACATTTCTCTCTCCTCATCTGATTTGTTTGATCACCTTGGAGGCTCTTCTCTTCACACGTGGGAAATTTAAGCAAGCATAAAATTTCTGTTTTCGGCCTAGGGTTTCTGCAGCAGTGTTGACCAATGTTGACTTTGGTCAACGCAAGGTCAAATTGACTTGAAACTCTCCCAAACTTTTGATTTTCTGAATCCGCATTTTTTGGCACAATTCCCGAGGCTAGACGTTGACCTTGCTACTGCTGTTGTTTGCATTGATCGTTCACTGTTTGCGTTGACCTTTGTTGACCTTTGGGGTTGAATGTTTTGGCTGTCCTAGAGGGTTGTGTGACACTTCTGGTTGGCTGACCGTATTGAGACTTTGCTGGTTGAAGCATCCTGTTGACCGCCGTAACGCACCAACACACTTATATATTTTGGCTTTTCTTCTGTCGATCTACTAGTATGTTCTATCAACATTTTACTTTATTGTTTATGTGATTGTTGACTGATATTGGGATAAAAGGTAAAGTTGCATCAAGCATAGAACATCTACAAAAATTTACATGGTTTCAGAGATGAGGTGAAGACAAAGCCCTAGTTTGTAGCAATCACCGAAGAAGAGGACGGGTTCCTCAAACTACAATGGCTTTAAGGTTAATGACAAATTCGCTGGGAAGGAAGACTTCCATGCTTGGAAGATGACACTGGATCTTAATTTGGAAGACCGAGATGTCATGGACTATGTGTAGGGTAAAATCCAAGAGCCTCCATCCACTGCAACTGTTGCTGCCAGATTAAAGTACAAGAAGGGGGAAATCAAAGCAAAGTTGATGATCATGGACTCAATTCATAAGAGTCTGGTTGCCTACATCTCTAAGCTGGGCACATCCAAGGAGATCTATGATAAGTTGGTCAACATGTTCAAGAACCAACAATGCGAATCAAGTCCTATTCTTCAAGAACCAATTGAAGAATCTGAAGAAAGGCAGGGATGAGTCTGTTCAATTATATTTTTCTGAAGTTGACCGAAATCAGGAATAATCTTCTGGCTATTGGGGAGACAATAGCTGATCGAGAGATGGTTCTCACCGCACTAGGAGGTCTCTTATCCGAATGGCATGTATTCAACATTACCATTCTCAATAACAATGTCATACTTGATTTTGACGAAGTACTATCGAGATGTGTACAAGAAGAGATAAGGATGAAGGAATATGAAAATGAAGGAAATGCTGCCTTCACTGCTCGTGCTAAGAAGAATAACTTTGGTGCTTCGAAGAATAAAGGAAGAGCAGGGGCCCAAGGAAAGAAAGACAAATGTTACACTTGTCACAAGCCTGGACACTATGCTAGAGAATGCCCTTTCAAGAAGGATTCTCCCGATGATGATGACAACAACAACAACCAGAGGAATGGCAATCAAAGGAACAACAGGTTCAAAGGGAAGAGAAGGCTCCCTTTCACGGAAATGGGCAACCTTTCAAAAGGTCGAAAAATTCTAGGTATTAGGAATCAAATGTTGTTAATGATAAAAGAAATGAATACATTCTTGTATCTGCCCTCTCTGCTGCATCTCCACCCGACACTATGGATGTCTAGTTGATAGATAATGGTGCCTCAAGGCACATCACTGGGTTCAAGGAAGCACTTTCTGATATGGTTGAGAAGGATGTTAATCTGAAAATTATCCTTGGAGATAATGCCACATATCTCGTGAAAGAGACAGGGATTGTGACCCTCCACTTGTCTCAAGGTCAAGTTCTCCGCCTGCAAGATGTACTATATGTACCTGAGCTGAAGAAGAACCATGTGTCTATATCAGCCATGGAAGACAAAGGTTTCAATGTGGCATTCATTGATGGGAAGGTGCGTATCTAGAAGAAGAGATTCAAGGAAGCTATCATGATTGGGTTTAGAGTTGATACACTCTACCAGGTTGGAGGAAGTCCACTGGGAGCGATGACGTGTGATACTATTCGACAGACTGAACAATGGCACCGGAGGTTTGGATGCCTTCACTACAAAGCCCTTCCCGAAGCAAGGAAGGTGGTGGCGGGGATGCCCTTGTTCACAAATGATCATGAAGGTGTATGTCAGGGTTGTGTCGAAGGAAAGCATACAAGGGGACCTTTCCCCTCAAGTGTCACAAAGACCTCTGATGTCTTGCAATTGATACATTCTGATTTGTCTGGTATGCTGCTCATGACATCCTTGGGAGGATGTTCTTATTATATGACATTCATAAATGACTTCTCTCACAAGACCTGGATACATTTCTTGAAGAAGAAGGATGAGGCTTTCATGTGGTTCTGTACCTTCAAAGCCTTGGTGGAAAATTTGACAGGGAAAAAGATCAAGATATTGAGGACCGATAATGGCACTGAATATGAGACGAATGAGTTCAAGAACTTTTGCAGAGAAGCTGGCATCAAGAGGGAGACCACAACTGTCTATACTCTTGAGCAAAATGGCGTTGCTGATCGAAAGAATAAGACCATTGTGGAAGCTGCCTGTGCCATGCTATGTGACCAAGTTCTACCGAAGTTTCTGTGGGGAGAAGCTGCGAACAGTGCTGTGTACATACAAAACCGATGCCCGCATTCCACTTTGGACCCCAAAACTCCCGAAGGGGTTTTCTCTGGTAAGAAACCTGACATCTCACATTTTAGAGTTTTTGGATGTCCTGTTTATTTTCATGTGCCGAAGGAGAAGAGGAGCAAGCTAGATGATTTTGGGAAGAAGGGAATGTTTGTGGGCTACAACGAAACTTCGAAGGCTTATAGAGTCTATGTGCCTAGTCAAAGGGAAGTGGAGATATGCCACGCTGTTACCTTTGACGAAGATGCTTCCCTAAGGAAAGTAGTCAATCTTCCGAGATTCGAGGAAGATCATGAAGCAAGGCCTAGAAATCAAGAAGAACCAAAGGATGAGGCGATGCCTGATGTTGAAGGACCGATGGATCCTATTGATCCACCTCCATTAATGGGGAAGAGACCATCATGGCTCAGGGACACTCTCGAGGATGTTGAGGGACATATGGCCCCAAGGGGGACATTCCGTGAAAGCAAGAAGCCGAATAGATACCAAGGGTATCTAGTAGCCATGAGTACTATTGTACAATTTGAGCCTGGATCTTTTGAGGAAGCCGTAAAGCATCAAGTTTGGAAGGATGCTATGCACGAAGAGTATGAGTCCATAATGAAGAATGATGTTTGGGATGTGGTTCCAAGACCGGAGGAAAAAGCAGTTGTCACCTCGAAATGGCTCTACAAGATCAAGCATGGATCTGATGGAAGTGCTGAAAAGTTCAAGGCAAGATTCGTTGCTCGTGGCTTCTCTCAAAAGGAAGGTGTAGACTATGATGATATATTTGCACCTATGGTCCGTTATACCATCATCCGATCTATCATAGCTCTTGCCACTACGCAAGGATGGAGTCTTCATCAGATGGATGTGAAGATTGCATTTCTGCATGGTGCGATAAAGGAAGAAGTGTATGTGGAGCAACCTTTGGGGTTCGAAGTCCAGGATCGAGACACCCATGTTTGCAGGTTGAAGAAAGCCCTCTATGGGTTGAAGCAAGCACCAAGAGCTTAGTACGAGAGGATAGATAACTAGCTGATGAAGCTGGGCTTCACTCGTAGTAATGCTGATCCGAACCTTTACTTCAAGGTTGATAGAGAAAAGCCTCTCATTTTGGTGCTGTATGTGGACGACCTCTTCCTAATAGGTGCTGACCCTCTCATTCATCAGTGCAAGAGGGATCTCGCTACTGAGTTCGAGATGAAGGACCTAGGATCGATGCATTACTTCCTAGGCCTGGAGGTCTGGCTTAGATCTGGCGAGATTTTCTTTTCTCAAGGAAAATATATTGTGAAGCTTTTGGAAAGATTTGGAATGGTGGATTGTAAGTCCGTGTCGACACCGATGGAGCTCAATTTTAAAAAGTTGAGTAGCAACGCTGCTGGGCCCGTGCTAGCAAATCCTACTGAGTATCGTCAACTCGTAGGGGCCCTGATGTTCTTAGTGACACCCGTTTGGACGTATGTTTTGCAGTGAACACTTTGAGTCAACATATGGTTGAGCCTCGTCACTTTCACTGGGTTGGTGCCAAGAATCTTTTGAGATATCTTCGGAGCACGATAAACCATGGGTTGAGATACACTACCCGGAGCGTGACACTCATGGATATACTGATGCTGATTGGGCTGGCAGTGTGGTGGATCGTAAGAGCATATCGAGATTCTGCTTCACACTTGGTTATGCTTCGATATCATGGATGAGCAGGAAGCAAAAGTCGGTAGTTTTGAGCACTGCAGAGGCCGAATAAATTGCAGCGAGTATGGACTGTTGTGACACAGTCTGGTTGCGAAAGCTCTTTAGTGAGCTGTTCGGGCATGTGCTAGATACCGCCGTGATACTCTGTGCTAACCAGAGTGGGATTCGGTTGCCCGAGAATCCCGTTTTCCACGATTGATCCAAGCATATTGATATCAGGTACCACTTTATTCGGGATATGGTACAACGAGGTGCCGTAAGGCTCGATCATATAGGAACTGATGAGCAGGTCGCGGATATTCTCACAAAGCCCCTAGGGAAGGTCAAGTTCCTAACCTTCCGTAAGAATCTTGGAATTGTGGAATGACCCTATTCTGAGGGTCCTGTTGGATGATGAGCTCTGGAATCTCTTGGGGGCTTTGGGGATAGCTTCTCGGAGCTAAAAGCATACACGGGGCTAGGCTTGCCGAACCTTGTGGTGCTTCTGCCCCACCGTTATGATGTTTGAGTTGGTTCACTTCTCATGATCTGTGCCCCGTATGCATCCTACCCATTGAGTTCAGGGCTCATGGGAAGTACCTCATTTGGCCAGTGAGGTGGGAAAAGCTAGAGACTAGTAGCAGATACTGATGGACGCATCAGAGATTGCCGTACTCTCTATCTAGGATGGCACGTGTCCAACCACTTGAACTGGGATCAAGTCTAGTGAGGTTTCGGACCTCCTGCTGACTTCGGGTCAGATAAACTAACTTCAGTTGGTATGAGACTCTCTGAGTCCTATAGAGGTTTCGGACCTCTGGGTTGAATCTGTCAGTCGGGAATGATGTCTTTGTGACTAACCCACTTGTTCTGAAATGAAGAAGCTAGTAAAGCAAGTTACGACGGGATGACGCACGATGTTTGGATTGCACAGGTGGATGGAGTTCTCCCTAGTTGAGAGGGAGTGTTAATTTTGGACAACTAGGTCCAAACTCCATGTTGTGATGCTCAGATGAAGATGCCAATATTTTTATTGGACTCCTTTTTCGGAGAGGTGTAAGATCAATCGAAAGATCATCTTGATTCGATGAGCAGAACATTTATTTTGAATTTATTCAAAATATGTGCAGGTCAGCCTGAAGGTAGTTGTGTCGCACACCCTCATTGATGGATATAAATTGGTTAACGTTGGAGGACATTTTCTCTCATCTCATCCTCACACATTTCTCTCTCCTCATCTGATTGGTTCGATCACCTTGGAGGCTCTTCTCTTCACACGTGGGAAATTTCAGCAAGCAGCGAATTTTTGTTTTCGGCCTAGGGTTTCTGCAGCAGTGTTGACTTTGGTCAACACAAGGTCAAATTGACCTGAAACTCTCCCAAACTTTCGATTTTCTGAATTCGCATTTTTTGGCACAATTCCCAAGGCTGGACGTTGACTTTGACTTGGTTGTGTTGACCTTGCTGCTGCCGCTGTTTGCGTTGATCGTCGATTGTTTGTGTTGACCTTTGTTGACCTTTGGGGTTGACTGTTTTAGCTATCCTAGAGGGTTGTGTGACACTTTTGGTTGCCTGACCTTATCGAGACTTTGCTAGTTGAAGCATCCTGTTGACCACCGTAACGCACCAACACGCTTATATATTTTGGCTTGTCTTTTGTCGATCTACTGGTATGTTCTATCAGCGTTTTACTTTATTGTTTATGTGATTGCTGTCTTATATTGGGATAAAAGGTTAAGTTGCATCAAGCATAGAACATCTACACAAATTTACAGCCAAGCACGGAGAGTAGGTAAGCTTAACGGTGAGAGAGGCAGGCCCATAAAAGTCATCATGCCTAGCTTGCGTGATAAAGATATCATTCTATGCAAGAAGCAGCTCTTGAGGGGTTCTCGGTTTTTTCTAGAAGAAGATTTAGCTGTAAGACAACAAGAGGGAAGGAGGGACGAAATGACAAAAGTTAGGACATCGAGAGATGAGGGAAAGAGAGCATGGATTTATAAAGGTAAAGCTGTGATAGTGCAATTTGGACCCCCTTCCAAAACAGGGCAGCAAAACGATAACAAAGAAGAGGCAGCAAACTCTTCAGCAAGAAATGAGGAAGCAAGGTCATTATGGGCAAGCAAGGACAAAGATTCAACTGTGAGTCTTGCATGTCAAAACAAATAGCAATCAAGTCGCACCCAGGTTTCCTTAAGATTAGTTTGTTGGAACTGCAGGGGTTACCCATGGAGATGAGGACCTGGGTCAGTGTAATATTCCTAAATTAGCTTGCAGCTAATTGGAATATTAAAGTTTTGTTATGTGTAATATTCCCAATTAGCAGCAGCTAATTGGCAATATTAAATTTTGGCCAGTTTACTTTTATAAAGTTAATTCAGTTAATAAAGTGGGTGAGAAGACGACACTTAGCCTACGCTTAGGGAATAAACATTCCCTAAAGTCACTTGAGCACATTATTATTTGACAGCATGGGGCCCAAGGGTCGAAGTGGCAGCGTGGGCCCATGACAATGCAAAGAGAGAGGGACAGCATGGCCAAGAGGGACAACGCAGTTTCGGTGGGGCCTAGGTGAGAGCAAGGCTCTCCAAGAATAAAGAGAGGAAGAGGCTCCTTATTCAGGATTTTATTATGCATCTCTAATTTCTGTCTTTTGACATTGAGCACACTTTTGCTATTGAGTGAAGTTTGCAAGTGCTGTTCAGCACACCGGGTGTCTCCGAGCGGAGATCCCAACCTCAGCCCCGAGGGACTTGGAGTGTCTGCTCGGGTGAGGAGTTCTGTCCATTGTTTTGCAGGAGGGAGCCATAGCATCTTCAGCCACGATTACGCATTTTCTTGGACAACGTAGTCTCTTGGAGGGATCACGCAGTTTGTGGTAGAGGCAGTTCCGGGAGTGAGGATATCAGGGATTTCAGCTCGTGGTTAGTGTGGAGGGACCAACCCTTCACTATTCATCATTTTGACACAATAGGAGGCCATCATTTGCAGAGGATCATTCAGGGCCAGCGTATCCCACTAGGATAGCGTTATTCCTCCAGGGAGGTGATTTTTAGAGATCAACCATTCCAAAATTCCTTTTTGGGCTTTTCTAGGTTATTGGAGGAGAGCCCATTCCCAGAGTTTTACATTTTTATGAGCAAGGGAACAACCCCAAAGAGCTTTTCCATTTCAGCAGTAATAGTAGTAAGGCAGCAGCAGCAACAACATTCGGAGATTAGGCAGTCCTTGGTTGAGTAGCCATTCAATGAGCATTTCTGAGAGTATTTCCAGCTTGCCGAGTGCAAGCCAAGGTACTATCATTCTGATCACCATTGTACTCATTGTATCTCTCAGTTACATAATAAAATGGCTCAGCATTTCTCCATATTTTGCATTATTCGTGTGATGTCTCTCTATTTGCTGTAAATGCTTGTTTATGTGGCTTTATATTATTGTCTATTTCTATTCGGAATATTACTGTGGTATCAGAGCATGATCTTTGGCTCAACTTGTGGACATTATTGACAACATATGAAAAGCAGACAGTAATATCTACAACAATGGAGGGATTAAGTTTTGTTGCATCTTTCTTGAGAACTATGAAGGAGCTCTCCAAGGAGATCAATGCTATGAAGAAAGAAAGGCAAAGAGAAACCTCAAGAAGGTCCCAGTACTTCTTATCAACAACAAAGAAGACTGGAGAATCATAGATCTCCTCAAAGACCTACTATGCCCACTATCTTTGAAGAAGGTCACTGGTATAGAGATGAAGAAAGAAGAAACATGGAACCGGAGACTCATGAGACTCTCAGTTTATATCTTGAAGAGGACAAAGCATAGTCTAGAGCATTCAAGGAGAATCTAACTCTCTAACAATTCTTCAAACTCAAAGAAGAAATAAGATCCTATAGCAACGACATGAGAAAGAGGCACAACAGATTCTATTTGCCTACATTTGATGGATCTTCCTCAAGCAGTGTAAAGGCTTGGAGGAAAAAGTTAGATGCATTTTTCAGGCTACATCTTGTAGCTGAAAAAGAGGCTGTTGAGATTTCAGCACTTCATCTTCATGGTGAAGCCAATGATTGGTGGTTTGGTCACATGAAGCATGCAAAGGTGACTAAATATTCAGATTTCTTTCACAAGTTGAGAAAGAAGTTTGATATGAGAAAACCAGAGATATGTCATAAAGAGACATCTCCTAAGGAATCAAAGGAGGATGTCACTCTGGACAAAGAGTCACTACGTTCACCAACAGCTGCAAAAGTACTTGTATTCGGAGGAGAGACACTTGCATCTTTGCAAGATAGTCTTAAGCTCTTGACATATAGAGTCCCATGCATGATTCAGGAGATGCATGAGGAAGAGGAGGTAGATTGTAGCGCTGGTACATTGATAGAAGAGCAGCCATCACTCTTACCAGCAGTTGGAGAGTCCATTGTCGCGGTTGGCGGAACTCTTGTGGTCTTGCAAAAGGTTCCCACACATCAGTTGATCTAAGTTATGCATCCACTTTCATCTCATATTGTTTCAGTACCTCTTACTGAAACTTATGGGGACATGCCATCAGGGCCATTGCATGACCAAGGGTTAGAACAACTTGCTGATTTGAAGCAACAACATATCATTGCGCAGAGAACCCTTGATCTAATCAAGGAGGAGATGAAAAGCTATCCTAGTTTGTCATTGATGAACTACATTCAACCTTTTGAGTTGAAATGTGGAAATTCAGAAGGTGGGATGAGTATGATCCTATGTATAATTGCTGGCTATGAGTTCAACGTTGTGCTTGCTTTGAGACAACACATGTATCACCTTGCAGATCTACAACGCTGTTAATAAGCAGCAGGGAGAAGGAAGTGGAAGAGCTGGAAAGAGCCTCTAATGCTATAACAGCAGGAGGAGATCCACCACCATTTGGAGATGGAGATGAAGCAATTGCTTCAACTAGAGGAGCTCTTGTATCTTTGCAAGAAGTTTCAAAGGATCTCACATATGAAGATCAGGAGTAGCATGTGTCTATGTTGATAGGCAATAAGACAAAACAATGGAGGATGTGTGTTCGAACATTGACCACAGTTTTGGGGACATACACCATGATAGATCACTTCTTTGTGATTAAGACTCTTGACACCAATATGACATTGGGTGTGCATGGGTTGATTACATTGGAGAAGAACACCTTAAACTGTGAGATCTTGTAGAAGGTAGGAGAAGATGAGAAGGAGGGCCAACATCAAGTGATTGGGGACATACACACCCATCCTTTTCAGAAGGTTTATGCACAAAAGCAGAAGGATGATTTGCGTAGTGAGGGCAGGGACAAATCAGTCCACTCACATATACATCCTGCTTTAGGCCTTGATGTTTCATTACATGGAGACATTCCACCAGGGAGACCCCCTGATTGGAAGATGATCAAAGAGTTCTCTCAACATAGTGCATCATTGATATACTTGGTTAAGGGAGGAGCCTTGGGAGGAGCTAGCACAGTGCAGAGAACCTTTGATGGGTTCAAAAGAGGGATGAGCAATTTTATGATAGGGACATTGCCACCTCCCACTAAGCTATTTGTGTTGGAAGATAATGATTCAGAAATCTATGATGGCACAAGCATGGTGTCAAAGGGCTACTCCATATTTTTGGGGCAACAAATGATACTTCCACACATGAGGAAGATTTCTGAATATGACAAGGGGTTATTAACACTCTTGTATGCATGGGCCAAACTATGGAAGTTTTGGATGGGCAATACTTTCCAAGAGGAGGTTGACCTCCAGGTACTTCAATCCTGTCTTGGGCAAGATCAGCTGCAAGGGAGGCAACAAAAGTGGGGTAGCAATACTCCAACATGTGGCTTTGGCATTGAGCATGTCAATGAGGAGAGCTATGGTGTGACAGGGGCTTCATCTTAGATTTCATCAGCGTTGTCATTGTTGGGAAGCATAGATCCATATTGGGAGTCCTAACTATTGGTGGAATATTCCTAGAACCTCTTCACATGTAAGGTTCTTGATGGGCAAGTGATAGATGGGAGATATAGAGTGGTTGATGGAGTCATTTATTTCCATGATCAGATTTACTTGACTAGAGACTCCAAGCTCAAGGAGGAGATTCTACATGTAGCATATGAGACACTCTTTTCAGGGCATGTAGATTTCATTGAATCTTATCATACCATCATGTAGGGATTCTATTGGGAGGATCTCAAAGAAGATGTGCACCAACATATCAGGAGATATGTAGCTTGTTTGATGTATGAGGAGGAAAGCAACCACCTTGAAAGGTTGTCACAATCACTTCCCCTTTTGATGGAGAAATGGGAAGGCTCATCCATGGACCTCTTCACCAACTTGTCTACAATATATGGTAAAGATTGTGTTGTGTTTTGATGCTTATTGATCAACTAACAATGTATGTACATTCCTTTACCATACCTTTGCAGCACATTGCTCCACAAGAGAGCAAGCCTCTCTTTGGATTTCATCGTCCTTTTGGGACTACATTCAGTGATGAGAATGACCACTTTATGGAGGACTTTGGACAAGAATTATTTTGCTTGATTCGTGTTCAGCCAACACCTAATGTCCTCTACTATTTTCAAGCTTTTGAGAAGCTTATGGTAGCAAGCAAGTGGTTGGATGGCCACTTATCATATCATGTGTTGAGACAACTAGAGGCAAAACAACGCTGGTCGCACTTAAGGGACTATTATCACCATCCAGCGTGCTATATGACACATAGTCCATCTTTCTTTTGGATCCCATATGGTGATGACACTCTATTCACTATATGTAGGATGGATGGGGCAAGAGTGATTCTTGGAACCAAAGAGTTGGATCATGAGAGTCCAATTGCATTTTGGCTTCTTAATGACCACATTATTGCAGCCCAAGATCAACAGTTCCATATCTATCATAAATGGAGAGAGAGACAACGTGAGTTGAACAATTTAATCTCTCTTTTTCAGCCATACAACCCCTACACATTGCAGAAGCAGGGGATTGGTGAGTTTTTCTATGAGCTACCAAGGATGGCTCACTTTGCTTGGATGATAGCATGGAGATTGGAGTTTCTCATCGAGATTGAGGCACCCAACATTTACCATCTCCCATGTTTTGAGGAGACCAATGGACAGCATATAAATTTTTCCATATATCTCCCACTTTTTCATGATGAGAGCTATTTGGTTTATCTACCAAAGGCTAACTTGCATACTTGGGAGGAGCCATATCCATTGGAGGTTTTGCAGTATCCTTGCAGTTGCTTGAGGACAAGCAACATTTTGGAGGGGAGGACCATAATATTCCTAAATTAGCTTGCAGCTAATTGGAATATTAAAGTTTTGTTATGTATAATATTCCCAATTAGCAGCAGCTAATAGGCAATATTAAATTTTGGCCAGTTTACTTTTATAAAGTTAAGTCAGTTAATAAAGTGGTTGAGAAGACACGCAACCTACACTTAGGAAATAAACATTCCCTAAAGTCACTTGAGCACATTATTATTTGACAGCATGGGGCCCAGGGGTTGAAGTGGCAGCGTGGGTCCGTGACAGCGCAGAGAGAGAGGGACAACGTGGCCAAGAGGGACAATGCAGTTTCGGTGGGGCCTAGGTGAGAGCAAGGCTCTCCAAGCATAAAGAGAGGAAGAGGGTCCTCATTCAGGATTCTATTAGGCATCTCTAATTTTTGTCTTTTGACATTGAGCACGCTTTTGCTGTTGAGCGAAGTCTGCAAATGCTGTTCAGCACATCAGGTGTCTAAGAGTGGAGATCCCAACCTCAGCCCCAGGGGACTTCGAGTGCCTGCTCGGGTGAGGAGTTCTATCCATCGTTTAGCAGGAGGGAGCCATAACATCTTCAGCCAGGATTACACATTTGCTTGTACAACACAGTCTCTTGGAGGGATCACGCAGTTTGTGGTAGAGGCAGTTCCAGGAGTGAGGAGTTATCAGGGATTTCAGCTCGTGGTTAGTGTGGACCCTTCACTATTCATCATTTTGATACAGGAGGAGGCCACCATTTGTAGAGGATCATTCAGGGCCAACGTATCTCGCTGGGATGGCATTATTCCTCTAGGGAGGTGATTTTCCGGGATTAGCCATTCCGGAATTCCTTTCTAGGTTTTTCTGGGTTATTGGAGGAGAGTCCATTCCCAGAGTTTCACATTTTTATGAGCAGGGGAACAACCCTAAAGAGCTATTCCATTTCAACAGTAGCAACAGTACGACGACAGCAGCAGCAACATTAAGAGATTACGCAGTCCTTGGTTGATTAGCCATTCAGTGAGCATTTCTGAGAGTATTTCCAGCTTGCCGAGTACAAGCCAAGGTGACATCATTTTGATCACCATTGTACTCATTGTATCTCTCAGTTACATAATATAATGGCTCAATGTTTCTCCATATTTTGCATTATTCATGTGATGTCTCTCTATTTGCTGTAAATGCTTGTTTATGTGGCTTTATATTACTGTCTATTTCTATTCGGGATATTATAGTTAGGGCCTATTGCGGAAAGTAGAGACATAATTTGCCTCATAGAAACACATGAGCATGAAGGGTGCAAGACACCTTTGTTTGAAGGGTACTGGAAGATAGTAGTGTGGAACAAGGCAGCAGGTAATGGCAAAGGGCATGGGGGTATGATGGTATTAGTGAGAGAAAAAGAAGGTCGTTTCATTCAGCTAGAAAAAGAAGACCGAAATAAGCAATTTGTTTGGCTTAAAATATCAGAAAATGGAAATCACATCAGAATTGCAACATGCTATTTTGCGTCGCAAGTTTCAAAAATCTACAAAAGTAGAGGGCTTGACCACAAAGATCCCTTTGCAGCCCTAAAAGCAGATATTGCAATATATTCTCAGCTAGGTGAAGTCCTTATAGTGGGGGATTTCAATGCTAGAACTGCAGGTGAACAAGCTAGCATTCTTTGTTGTAAAGAAGACTGTGACACTATCTGGCTTACAGAAGAGAGTAATCATCAATGGGAAAGAATTTTAGAGGATAAAGGCTGCAATCCCTTTGGAGAACAATTGCTTACGCTATGTGGGGCTTTCGATTTAGTCATTTGTAATGGTTTGACTAGATGGGAAAAGTCCAGTAATCTCACTTGCAATACTTACAATGGAGCAAGTGTAGTAGATTATGTAATTTGCTCGCATAGTTTGTGTGAGAAAATGGAGGAAGTGTTGATTGGAGATCAAATTTGGGACTTAAAATCAGATCACAAGCCAATCTATTTATGTTTCTCTTGGACCAGAAAGAAGCAATTAGGGTCAAAAACTCAGTGTGTTCAACAAAATCCCCTGAAGGGCAGAATTCTGTGGACTCCAGAGAATTGTAATACCTTCAAAATAACGCTAGAGAGGCTCTTCGAGAAGGAGGAAATCTCATTTCATGGCCTTCATAGTCATGAATTAACACATCTAATTCAAAGCGCACTTGCTGAGTGCAAAAGAGCAAAAATTAAGAAGTCTGAAACAAATTGATTTTCGGTTAATGCTTGGTTTGACGAGGAATGCAAAAAGGCAAGGAGAATGTGGAGGGAATCAGACAAGGATAACATAAAGCTCAAAGCTTACAAGTAAATATTAAGAAAGAAAAAGGCTAATTTCATGGTTTCGAGGAGAGAAGAACTAATCTTCCTTGGGAAAAATAACCCCAAATTATTCTGGAAGGAGCTCCAATCGAAAAAGGTGCAAACTGAAAACAACATTATAGCTTCTAAATGGTTTGACTATGCAAGACAACTTTATGCAGGATCCCAAGGTTGACCCTCCTACCTTGGTCAACACAGACACAAAACTCTTCACGATGCAAGAGGTAGAGATGGGTATCAAGAAGTTGGGTGTTGGAATTGCAAAAGACTTAGTTGAACTCCAAGCAAAGTATCTAAAGTGGGGCTTAAAAATTCCTTCACTTCACATCACAAAATTTTTCAACAACATCATACAGCAGGGGTTCCCCACAGATTGGACAACTAGTATGGCAATACCTCTTTTCAAGAGTGGTGACATCAATAATCCCTCCAATTACAGAACCATAATGATAAACCCCTTGTTTGCAAAGTTATTTGGAAGCATGATAGAAAAGAAAATCATCAAGTGGGCAGAAGAAAGAGATAAACGTGCGAAAGGGAAAGCAGGTTTTAGACCTTAACATTCCACAGTTGATCATTGTATAACTTTAAGGCACATCATTGAAAAAGTTTGGGAAAAAAAGGAAGAAGTTTTTTGTTGCTTTGTTGATTTCAAAAAAGCCTTTGACACGGTTCTTAGGGATAAGCTTTGGCGCAAAATGGAGGAACTCGGGGTTCCCAGGCATTTGAGAGCAGCTATGCATAGGCTGTATGAAGGGGTGAAAGTCAAAATTAGAACTTCAGCAGGCATTTCAGAAAGTTTTAGAAGCGATATCGGGGTCAAGCAAGGTTGTCCATTGTCTCCTAACCTTTTTGGTTTATATATTGACAAGCTTGAAGAGTGGCTAAATTCGCAAGGGGGTGACGGTATCCATTTGGGCAAGTTCGTTATAAGGCTTCTTTTGTACGCAAATGACCTTATACTGATTGCTAAATCGGCTCTTGGTTTGCAAGAGCACTTACGTTCCCTTGAGCATTTTTATAGAAGGGTGGGGATGCAAGTCAATATTAGCAAAACGAAAGTAGTGGTTTTCTTTAACAAAAGAAAGCCTAACCAACATAAGTTCTATTTTGAAGGCAACATTCTGGAAGAAGTTGCAGACTACAAATACCTCGGAATTGACTTCAACAGAAATTTAAGTTGGGATGGTTGTAGAAAGAAAAGAACTGTGGGGGGTTGGAAAGCATTTTGTGCTCTTCAAAACAGGAGTAGAGAGGCAGAGCTATGGGACTGGAAAACCGCTCTAACTCTTTTTGGGCTTCTAGTGATTCTGGTGATTCTCTTCGGTTGTGAACTGTGGGCCAACAACACAACTGAGATGCAGTGGAACCAAATTGAGAAAATTCAGAAGCGTTTGATTACAAACAAATTCAAAATTAAAGTGCAGTTTTTTATGCTATCTTGTTAAGTGAAACAGGGGCTGATCCTATTGAAGCAATTGCTTTATTTGAAAAAAATTGAGCAAATGGAAGAGGGTAGATGGCCTAAGGTTGTGTTTAATGACAGATTGTGCAAAAGAAAGAGGACTTGGATGAGGCAAAATAACAAATGGTTTAGTAAATGGGGTATTTGCTTGAGCATATGTCCTACAAACAATAAAGAGATAAAAACTTTTGTTATGGATAAGTTCCAAAAAAGCACTTGGGAGAAAGAGCTAAGGAGAAAGATGAAGTACTACATTGAAGAGTTTAACCTCACTCATAATCATCAACAAAAAGCGTACATAGGGGCCAATATTTCATGGAGATCTAAAATTCTTATTGCTCAATTAAGGACTAATTCTCATCAACTCCGTTGTGAAACAGGGCGCTGGAAAAGGCGAAAAGAAATGTGGCAGGAAAGAGTATGTATTTTTTGCTCTTCTGGAAAAGTGGAAACAAAAAAACATTTCATTTTAGAGTGCGAGGCCTTCAAAGACATCAGAGAAAATTATGTAGGGATTCTGGCAGCTAGCTCTTGGGTTAATCTATTCAACGAAGAGTTTGTTGAGAAGTTGGGAGCGTTTATTATAAAACTCCACAGGAAAAGGGCCGAATACAAGAGCCAGATGGAGAAGCAATCTGTCCCATAGGCTATTTTTAGCCTCGTGGATGTTAAAAATACTTTCTTTCTTTCTTACCTTCGCAATGAGTCCAAACACTTCATACCTTTTTTTGATGAAATATAACAATAGAAACCAACTTTTAAATAGAAAGTATACAATGAATGAATACATATGATACATTCTTATTGCAGAGATCGATACAAGCTCCTTTGCAATAATGGCTTACAACTTGCTTCGTCTATTCTAGTCCATTGTTGGTTAGGGTTTCACCCTAAATTCTTAGGGGAATTATTCTAAATAGAAACCTTGGCCAATCTTTAGAGTGGTCCAAAAAAAAAAAAAAAAGCCTTATTTTTTGTTTTCTAAGTTTGAAGATTCTATACATTTCTTTATAATATAATTGGTGATTTCTTAACAATCCTATAAAACTTTGGGCCAGGATTCATTAGATCTTGTATCAATTTTGTTTGCTCATGCTTCCTGTCGACCGAATTTTTTATAAGACCTAACTTCTCTTTTTTTTTAAAAGTTTGTGAGCTCGAATTCCATTTATTAGACATATATTAATTTATTCTTCCTCTTCTTCTCGGCATAGTAAGCGCCGTAGAATGATTTTCTGTGGAATGCATGTCTTAGTGTAATATAACTATGTATGAAAGAGGCTTGGGGCATAAACGAACGGAAGTAGTCCCTTGCTATTGAGCTGGTCATCATGGCTTGTCGAAGGTCCTTGAGATACCTCGATAATCTCCTTTCCCAGACTTTCAACATAAACATTTTATCACTTGAGTGATCCTTAAGTTTCTCTATGTGTCTCCTCCTTCCTCTACCTCTACCTTTTTCCCAGTTATGCCCTAATGTTGAGCTAGGGCCTCGAACCTATTAGGGTTTTCAGCTTAGCTTTGCTTATCTTAGCTCATGCTTTTGTCCTTCTTTGTGTTGTTGATATCTCTTCTACTTCGATAACATTTTGGCATTTAGGAGTGTTCTAGAACTCCTCTAGTCTTGTGGTGAGTGTATTCTCTTGGCCTATTCCTTAGTCATTTGTGGACATTAATAAAATTATGTTGTTTTCTCTTTATTTAATATAAATTCCATACAACTGTTGTTTTCTCTTTATTTAATATAAATTCCATACAACTGTTGTTTGCATATTCTAGTATTCTTGCAAGTTGCACGTTCTTACCGAGCACTGTTTTGGATTATCAGAGTCGTGTATTTTAAGCTTAGCTGTCAATTTGGTGTAGTTTGAGTGGTTGTGAGGAAAATTTACTACCCTCCTCCCCTGGGTTCAAATCCCACTTTCTGACATGTTTGTTCTGAATGAGCTGATCGTTGATGAGCTACGTATGATCTATTCAATGTATTCATGAGTTGTTGACCTGGTTTTGTGCCCTGAAGAATGGAGTTGTCTTTAGTGTGACTTTTTGGACTTTCTGGTGCTGGAATCCAGCGGAAAAATTTGTGGTGAAATCTTGATTTGTTTTATTTAAACTGGTTTTTTGACTGTATATATGGATTCAGCACCCTGAAAAACCCCTAGGGCACTTCGATTGTGCAGGGGTTACCCATCAGGATTGTGATTTCAATAAATTCCTGCTGGATTTAAGAGAAAATAGACCAGAAAAGCTTCTGAAAAGTCTCACTAAAGACAACTTGCTGAAGAATTTAGGACTCACTCCAGGTACCATCCTTAAAACAAGGGGAAATGCCCAGATGGTTTTCCCAGGATATGTTACATGGGAAAAAAAAAATCATCTCAGTTTAATTCTATTATGTCTTCTTGACAGGTTCAAAATGATTTTTATTGTTGCAAACTCAACAGTTTCATACTTTTTCCAAGGGTAAAAGTTGTAATTTTTCCTTAAAGTAAGAAAAATTACATGTTGCATCATCAGCATATTCATCTATGCAAAGATCGAGTAGGAACCAGATGTACTCAGTAGAGTCAAATATCCGCCATCATCATTGTCTAGTAAGAGCAGTAAAATAAATAAATACAAAGGTATGTACAATAATAAACAGTTGTAGTAACCAGCCGCAAAAAACCAAAAAACCAAAACTGTGCAGTCAGTATTTAGACTGCCCCTGGTTCCACCATGTCCTCAATAAAAGGTCGATGATAATATTGGTACTCCAGTGGACCATCCTGTTCAAAAATGTGCCATCTGCCCCAAACTAGCTGCGAGGCTTCTTTGGATAATTGGTCAGCCATTTGATTCCTCTGCCTGTAAATATGAGTAACAGATATACAGTTTCATACTTAGTAGTTGGTGCACTTTTATATGGCATCTTTGCATGGCTTCATTTGCACTTGTTTTAGAGTGACAACGCTTTAATTCAGCAGATTGCTGTGCCTACCTGTACACAGATTGCCCTTAGGATATGCTGGCCTCAGTTTCCTTCTCAATTCTAAATTAGGAAATAATCTAAGCTATTTAGTTCCCTCTCCGAATCACTGAATTTCTGGAGTTGAGACATTTTCATTAATATTGGAAAAGAAAGTCCAAACTGACCTATAAAAACCATTTCTTGTTTCAATCCCAAGATACTCTCTTGGAAATATTATCTAGAATTAAATTAATATATGGATGTACCCTAGGGTGATCTACACCATCTCTCTAAAACATCAATAATTATAAGGTAATCTACAACATCTACCTAAAACACCAATAATAGGGTAATCTACGTTGATTATGGAAGTTAAAAGATGGAACTTAATTTCGAACATGGAAACTTTAAGGATCTATATTGCTGTTGTAAATGTAGAAACCTCGCTGAATCTTTAGAATCCTCAAAATTTTAACTATATGAAAATTTGGTTAAAATTTTCTAAATATCTAATGTTTTCACACATTTTATAAAAATGGGACAAATTTTCAAGTAAACAAGTTCATAATAGGGCGAATACTCATTTTAAATTCGTCAATATATTTTGGAAAAAAACTGGTAAAAATAACCAAATGGCAAATATTCAACCCTAAAATTTTCTTTGATCTTAAATTTTAAGATTGCGATCATACAATTTATATTATGATTAAGGTAGGGTCCGGAGCACAAGAAACTTAATTTTTATTGATAAGGCAACCTAGTGCATCTCTCACTTCAATGGTATGATCTACTAAAATTACAGACATGCATATATTGTGAAGCTTTTGTATGGGTGAGTAAATCTGAACCTTGTTTTATGTTGTAAAATGAAGAACTGTAGATAACAGTAATACTTTAGTTCTTGCTGAACGATTGACAACAAGAGTGAAGCCTCGCAAGTGGAAATGATTTGTCAAGATCTCATTTCCCTTTAAATTGCTAGGGATATTTTATTTTAATTTTTTTATTCTTTTTTCTTTCTGGATTTTATTATAACTAATTACCTATTTGATCTTTATTTCAATTGTGGAAGATATAAAGTTTGTATTGTGGTAAGCAATTTCTCAAATGATATTATTGAGAATAATAAATGGAAAAGTGGGAAGAGATACAAGAATTTGACAATGGAATGCAGTTGTTGGTCATTTAGAGATTAGGCTGTCTTTTGCAGTTTGGTAATCTCTTTTTAGACTGTCTGGCTGGCCTTGACCAAATTCACAATGGAATATATTTTCTTCCTTGTTACATTTCATGATTCGATTTGAGTGGTTCCTAAAAACATTTGAATTTTGACTTGAGGATAATTTCCCCTAACCTATGGGCACAACAGCGGTACGTAGAGAAATACAAGAATTTGACAATGTATTGCAGTTCTTGGTTCTTTAGTGATTAGGCTGCCTTTAGCAGATTGGTAATCACTTTATAAACTGACTGGCTTGCCTTGACCAGATTATATCTCACCTATGCAATTCGCAATGCAAGATATTTTCTTCCTTGTTACATTTCATGATTTGAGTTGATTGGTTCCTAAAAAATATTTGAATGTTAGCTTCAAGAGAATTTTCCCTATCCTATGGGAACAACAGCAGTATGTTGAGTGTATATCAATAGGATTTCAGTGAAAAGTAGTATAAATTTTGTGACAGCTCTGTAAATACAACAAGTCTATCTCAACTAATGTTAACAGAACTGGACCGGTCATCGAATTGGTAGAACCCCCGGACCTGGAACTGGTCAGAACCGGACCGAAATTGGTAAAAAAACCAGACCAAAAAACTGGTCAACCAAAAACACATAAAATACTCAAATTTTAAAGACAAACATATATATTCATGTTCATCCATATAAATCCAAACCATTTATACACAAATAAGCAAAGGTTCTCATTTATATAGCATGTAAGGTTGCACATGGCCAAAACAGCACCCAGTGCAATCCATCTCTGAACCAAAAGTACATCAACAAACAGGCCCTAGATGGCCTTTAGCATAAAAAAAAATCATGCTACAACAAATACCTACATATCATCAAAATCTTTGCCTATATTGGGATCTTTGTCATCAATATCACCTTTTAAGCGTTAAAATAAGATATAAAAAACTTAGCATGTCAAGTCAAGATTTTGTTACTGATGGACACATTTTTAGTAGTATCATGATAGAGGAGTTCAACAATCAATGCCACTAACATCAAGGTACATAGAGGGGTTGGTTCACTTGATTAAATGTTAATTCCATACCCTTGTACACGACAAAATCCAATGGAAACATTGCAATCCCCCCAATCTTGAATTACTAAAAAACTATTAAGTCTGCTGGATTTTGAGCGAGATCTAAAATTCTACTTTCTCCATATGAAATCCAATGAGTTTGGAACCACTCTCAAACATCCTAAGTCAATTAATGGCAACATTAAAAATTTAAGTAAAAGGATGAAAATGAAAGATAACATTACTTTTAATTACATAGCATTAGTAGGAAAATATGGTCAAATACGAGCTTTCCCCGGGCATAAATCATTGTTTTTTTTTTTTTTTTGGTAAATTGCGTTCAAAGGGTCCTTGGTAGTATTTTGTATAAAATTGGCTAGTTCAGTGAAAAATGGCCTGTTTGGTATCGAACTGGAACCACCAGCTCGTGTCAGTTTGGTTCACCGGTCCGAACTGGTTTTGCCTCTCCAACCAGTAAGATTGGCTGGTTTTGACAGGTTTGGTCCTGTTCTAATAACATTGATCTCAATGGTGCATGCAAACTATTTGGAAAATACTCTCAGAAGAAATTGTTACAATTCGATAGTGGTGAGATTGTAGGGAAGAGGATTGCAGTATGGTTTGTTATTAATTGACTATATGCATAGTGTATTCACTTTCATCATATTAAATTTGGCAACTAGGGCCAAACTCTATGTTGCACTGCTCATATGATGGAGATGATATTTTTGTTGGATACCTCTTTCGAAGAGGTGCAAGATTGATCTAAAGATCATCTTGTTTGGATGAATAGAAGTTGGATTTTGAATTTATTTTCCACATGTGCAATTTCTCAAGGTCAGCGAAATTTGTAATGTAGGCTCACAAGTCCCAAAAGATGTCACACACACTCAGTGATGGATATAAAAAGGAGAGACACAAACCTCATTTGATCATCATCTCATCTCACCTATCTCTCTCCATCTGATTGGTTTGTACGAGCCTAAGGCTTTCTCTCTCCTCCGCACGCGTGGAACAACTGGAAATTTCGGACTGTTTTAGGGCTTTTCTGGACAACGTTGACTTTGGGTCAACCCTTGCTGTTTGACTTTGTTTATGGGTCAGAATTTTAATTTTAAGAGGCCACAGCTCGAGTCACAAAAATTGAGGAGAAACGTTGACTTTGACTACTGTTGACCGGAGATTTGACTGCTGTTTTGACTGCAGATTTTGACCAATGCGTTGACTGAATTTCAGGACTGTTTTGGGCTGAGTTTGACTGTGATTGGAGGCCGAGTTTGACTGGCTTTGACCGAGCTTCATTAGAGGTTGATTTTCTGGTTTGACCAACGTTGATTTTGTTGGCTACGGCATCCTGTTGATTGCTGAAAATTGTACTTTCTCTCTTCGCTGAATTTGAAGAATAATAAGAAGATTTGATCAAAGGGTTTTCCCCGCATTGGGGTTTTTCTCTGGTATCCACCAAATTATTGTGTCTCTTGTATTGGCTTGTTTTCTGTCGATTTATTTATGTTCTATCAGCATTTACTGTCATTGGTTATGTGATTGCATAACTGGAAATTGAATTGGGCTAATAAGAAAGATTGAAGTAAATTGCTCTAAGCATAGAACATACCATGGTTAACTAAAATTAACATGGTTTCAGAGCTGAGGTGAAGACAAAGCCCAAGCAAGAGTGAGAAGAGCAATCACTCAAAGTTGAATAGACAAGTACCAGGGTCAATGGCTTCCTCATCATACTTCAAATCTAATGACAAGCTCAATGATAAGTCTGATTATAATGCTTCGAAAATGTCCTTGGATCTGACATTGGAGGAACAAGATGTTATGGATTATGTGCAAGGAAAGATCACTGAGCCTCCATCAAATGCTCTGGCTGCCACTAAAACAAAGTACAAGAAAGGGGAAAACAAGGCGAAGAAGATCATCAAGGATTCTATTCATAAGCACTTGGCTGCTTATACCTCCGAGCTGGGCACATTTAAGGATATGTATGATAAGTTGGCTGGCATGTTCAAGGCCAACAATGCTAATCAAATTCTCTTTTTGAATAACAAGTTGAAGAACATCAAGATGGACAAGGGAGAGTCCATCCAATCCTATTTCATGAGGGTCACCGAAATCAAGAATGATCTCTTAGCTATTGGAGAGGTCATAGCTAACCGAGAGCTCACTCTCATTGCTCTTGGAGGACTTCCTCGACCATGGTATGTATTTAATACCACTATTCTCAATAATAATATAATTCCTGATTTTGATGAATTGTTGATGAGATGCACTCAAGAGGAGACAAGGAAGATGGAGAGAGACCATCCCTCAAATGGAAATGGAAGTGAACCTAATGCCTTCACCGCTCATGCAAAGAAGAGAAACAATGCTGGTCCGAGAAATCAAAATCAAGGAAGAGCAAGTCCCAAGGGAAGGAAGGGTAGATGTTCAATTGTAACAAGTTTGGTCACTATGCTAGAGAGTGCCCCAATAAAAGGGACTCTCCTCGAGATGATGACTACAACAACAATAACAACTTGAGGGGGAATGGAAATCAAAGGAACAACAGGTTCAAAGGAAAGAAGAAGGCTCCCTTTGTTCGAAATGGAAATTGAAATGGTCAACCTTTCAAAAGGTCAAGGAACTCTAGGTATGATGAATCTAATGTTGTTGATAACAAGAGAAATGAATATATTCTCATATCTGCCCTCTCTACTGCATCTCCTCCTGACACCCTGGATAACTGGTTGATTAATAATGGTGCCTCAAGGCACTTCACTGGATGTAAAGAGGCCCTCTCTGATTTGATTGAAAATGATACAAATTTGGAAATTATCCTTGGAGACAATGCCACCTATCCCGTGAAGGGGACAGGGACTATGACCCTTCATCTAAATCAAGGTCAAGTCCTCCGTTTGCAAGATGTGTTGTATGTATCTAACTTGAAGAAGAATCTAGTGTCTATCTCCGCGTTGGAAGACAAAGGATTCAAGGTGGCATTCATCGATGGAAAGGTACGCATTTGGAAGAGGAACTTCAAAGAATCATTCACTATTGGTTTCAGGGTTGATACACTCTATCAGGTTGGAGGAAGTCCGCTGGGAGCCATGACATGTAACACAACTCTTCAATTCGAGTTATGGCACCGGAGGTTTGCACACCTTCATTATAAATTCCTTCCCGAAGCAAGGAAGGTGGTCACAGGTATGCCAGTCTTCAAAGATGATCATGAAGGTGTATGTCAGGGTTGTGTCGAAGGAAAGCATACAAGGGGACCATTCCCCTCAAGTGTCACCAAGACTTTTGATATTTTACAACTGATTCGTTCTGATCTATCTGGTATGTTGTCCGTAACATCCTTGGGAGGATGCTTATACTATGTCACTTTTATAGATGATTTCTCCCACAAGACATGGATATACTTCTTGAAGAAAAAGGACGAAGTATTCAAATGGTTCCGCAACTTCAAGGCCTTGGTTGAAAATCAAATAGGGAAGAAGATCAAAATCTTGAGGATCGATAATGGAACCGAATATGAGTCAAATGAATTCAATGACTGTTGTAGGGACACTGACATTAAGAGGGAGACAACTACTGTGTATACTCCCGAACAAAATGGTGTTGCCGAAAGGAATAATAGAACCATTCTGGAAGTTGTCCGTGCCATGCTTTATGACCAAGGTTTTCCGAAGTTCCTATGGGGAGAAGCTACCAGCACCGCTGTGTCTGTTCAAAATAGATGCCTACATTCTGCATTGGACTCCAAAACTCCCGAAGGAGTCTTCTTTGGTAAGAAGCCTGATGTTTCTCATTTTAGAGTTTTTGGAAGTCCTGTATATTTTCATGTGCCGAAAGAAAAGAGAAGCAAATTGGATGCTTCTGGAAAGAAGGGAATGTTTGTGGGCTACAGTGAAACCTCGAAGGCATATAGAATATATGTGCCTAGTCAAAGAGAAGTGGAGATATGTCATGATGTCACCTTCGATGAAGATGCTGCCCTTAGGAAGGTTAGAGATCTTCCTATCTCAAAGGAAGACAAAGAAGAAGAAGAAGAAGCAGGAAAACAGGAAGAACAGAAGGATGAACCGATGATTGATGTTGAAGCTTTGATGGATCCTATAGATCCGCCTTCTTCAAATAAAAGAAGACCCTCATGGCTTAGAGACACTCTCGAAGATGCCGAGAGACATATTGCTACAAGGTGACATTCTGTGAAAGTAAGAAGCCAAATAGGTACCAAGGGTACTTAATAGCCATGAGCACCATTGTACAATCTGAGCCTGAAACGTTTGGAGAAGCCGTGAAGCATCAAGTTTGGAAGGATGCTATGAACAAGGAATATGAGTCGATCATGAAAAATGATGGCTAGGATGTGGTCCCTAGACCGAAGGACAAATTTGTTGTCACCTCGAAATGACTCTACAAGATCAAGCATGGAGCCGATGGAAGTGCTGAAAAATTCAAGGCAAGGTTTGTTGCCCGAGACTTCTCTCAAAAGGAAGGTATAGATTATGATGATATATTTGCACCTGTTGCTCACTACACCACCATCCGTTCGATCATTGCCCTTGCTTGCAAGGATGGAGTCTACATCAGATGGATGTCAAGACTGCCTTCTTACATGGCTCAATCAAGGAAGAGGTCTATGTGGAACAACCTTTGGGATGCAAAGTTCGAGATAGAGATACATATGTATGCAGGTTGAAGAAATCCCTCTATGGGTTGAAGCAAGCCCCCAGGGCTTGGTGTGAGAGGATCGATAGCTACTTGATGAAGCTGGGCTTTACACAAAATGATGTTGATCCAAACCCAAATCTCAAGGTTCATAATGAAAAACATCTCATTCTGGTTCTCTATGTGGACAATCTCTTCCTGGCAGGTGCTGACCCTCTTATTCATCAACGTAAGAGGGAGCTAGCTTCTGAGTTCGAGATGAAGGACCTAGGACTGATGCACTATTTCCTAGGTTTGGAGGTCTAGCAAAAGCCAGGTGAGATTTTCCTTTTCTCAAGGAAAATATATTGTGAAGCTGCTGGAAAGATTTGGGATGGTGGATTGCAAGTCCGTGACTACTCCGATGGAACTCAACTTTAAGAAGTTGTGTTGAAGTGCTGCTGGGACCGATTTGGGAAATCCCATTGAGGATCGTCAACTCGTGGGGGCCTTGATGTTCTTAGTGAACTCACCTCCGGACATTTGTTTTTGCAGTGAACACGTTGAGTCAATATATGGTCAAGCCTCATCACATTCATTGGATTGGTGCCAAGAATCTCTTGAGGTATCTCCTGGGCATAATCAACCATGGGTTGAGGTACACTGCTGGGAGTATGAGGCTCCATGGATATACCGATGCCTATTGGGCAGGCAGTGTGGTGGATCGTAAAAGCACGTTTGGATGTTGCTTCACCTTAGGTTCTGCTTTGATTTCCTGGATGAGCAGGAAGCAGAAATCCGTTGCTTTGAGCACCGCCAAGGCCGAATACATTGCAGCAAGTATGGCTTGTTGTGAAGTTGTTTGGTTGAGAAAGCTCTTCAGTGAGCTGTTTGGGCATGTGTTGGATACCACTGTGATCCTTTGCGACAACCAAAGTGGGATTCGTCTTTCTGAGAATCCCGTGTTCCACGATCGATCCAAGCATATTGATATCAGGTACCACTTTGTCTGGGACATGGTACAACGAGGTGTCGTAAGGCTCCATCACATTGGGACTGATGAGCAGGTCGCAGATATTCTCACGAAGCCCCTGGGGAAGGTCAAATTCTTAACCTTCCGTGAGAAGCTTGGAATCGTGGACAAACCCTATTATGAGCTATGGGAATCGTGGAATCGTGGGCTTGAGTTGGACTTTGAGCTCTGGGAGCTCCGGGGGGCTTGGGGATAGCTTCTTGGAGCTATAAGCAACCACATGGCTAGCTTCTCCTTACCTTGTTGGTGTGCTATTTCCCCACCGTTATGATATTGAGTTGGTTCACCCTCTCTTTGATCTATGCCTGTTAATTTTGGACAACTAGGTCCAAACTCCATGTTGTGATGCTCAGATGAAGATGCCAATATTTTATTGGATTCCTCTTTCAGAGAGGTGCAAGATCGATCTAAAGATCATCTTGATTCGATGAGCAGAACGTTTATTTTGAATTAATTCCACTTATGTGCATGGTCGGCTAGAATTGTAATGTAGGCTTGAAGCCCCAACAGATGTGTCACACACCCTCACTGATGGATATATATAGGTCAACCTTGGAGGTCATTTTCACCATCACTCATCACACGTTCTCTCTCTGCATTTGATTGGTTTGATCATCATCTTGGAGGCTCTTCTTCTCTCACACGTGGGAAATCGCAACTAGGGTTTTATGTTTTGATCTAGGGTTTCACTGCAGCTTTGACCAGCGTTGACTTTGGTCAATGCTTGGTCAACTTGACCGCAAACTCTCCCAAAATTTTGATTTCTGTAGTAAGCATTTTTTGGCACAAAAATCGAGGCTGGACGTTGACTTTGACTTGGTTGCGTTGACTTTTTGCTTATGCTGTTTTGCATTGACTGGACATCATTGACTTTTGTTGACTTTGGGTTGACCGTTGTAGAGTTGTCCGAGAGGGTTGTGTGACACATTCTGGTTGGCTGACCGTGAGGAGACTTTGCTGGTTGAAGCATCCTGTTGACCGCCGTAACACCACAACACATATATTTTGTTGATCAAGTTAAGTGTATTTTTGGCTTGTCTTCTGTCGATCTATTGGTATGTTCTATCAACATTTTACTTTCATGTTTATGTGATTGCTATTTGATATTGGGTGTAAAAGTAAAGTTGCTTCAAGCATAGAACATCTACGAAAATTTACATGGTATCAGAGCTAAGGAGAAGACAAAGCCCAAGTTTGTATTAAGAGCAATCACCGAAGAAGGAGCATTTGTCAAGGACCCATGGGTACCTCATATTATAATGGCTTCAAAGCTGATGACAAGTTGACTGGCAAGGCTTACTTTCATGCTTGGAAGATGTCTTTGGATTTAATGTTGGAAGACCAAGATGTCATGGACTATGTGCAGGGTAAAATCCAAGGGCCTCCATCATCTGCACCTGTTGCCAACGAGACAAAGTATAAGCAGGGGGAAATCAAAGCAAAGCTGATCATTCGGGATTCCATCCATAAGAGTCTGGTTGCCTACATCTCTGAGCTATGCACATCTAAGGAGATGTATGATAAGTTGGTCAATATGTTCAGGGCCATCAATGCAAATCAAGTTCTTTTCTTCAAGAACCAATTGAAGAATCTTAAGAAAGGCAGGGATGAATCCGTTCAATCTTATTTTCTGAAGTTGACTGAAATCAAGAATAATCCTCTGGCCATTGGGGAGACAATCGCTGATCGAGAAATAGTTCTCACTGCACTTGGAGGTCTCTTCTTCGAATGGCATGTATTCATTACTACCATTCTCAAGAACAATGTGATTCCTGATTTTGCCGAAGTATTGTCGAGATGCACTTAAGAGGAAACAAGAATGATGGAATATGAAAATGAAGGTAATGCTGCCTTCACCGCTCGTGCTAAGAAGAAGAACAATAGTGGTCCTAGGAACCATGGAAGAGCAGGGGTCGAAGGAAAGAAAGGAAGATGTTACACCTGTAACAAGACCGAACACTATGCTAGAGAATGAACACTATGCTAGAGAATGCCCTAATAAGAAGGATTCTCCCGGGGATGATGACAACAACAGGAGGTTCAAAGGAAAGAGGAAGGCTCCCTCTGGTCGCAATGGAAATGGGCAACCTTTCAAAAGGTCGTGAAATTCCAGGTATGAGGAATCTAATGTTGTTGATGATAAAAGAAATGAATTCATTCTTGTATCTGCCCTCTCTGCTGCATCTCCACCTGACACTATGGATGTCTGGTTGATTGATAGTGGTGCCTCAAGGCACCTCACTGGGTTCAATGAAGCACTTTCTGATCTGGTTAGAAGGATACTAATTTGAAAATTATCCTTGGAGATAATGCCACATATCTCGTGAAAGGGACAGGAACTGTGACCCTCAATTTATCTCAAGGTCAAGTCCTCCGCTTACAAGATGTACTATATGTAACTGATTTGAAGAAGAACCTTGTGTCTATTTCGGCCATGGAAGACAAAGGTTTCAATGTGGCATTCGTCGATGGAAAGGTACGCATCTGGAAGAAGAGTTTCGAGGAAGCTATCATGATTGGGTTTAGAGTTGATACACTCTACCAGGTTGGAGGAAGAACACTAGGGGCTATGACATGTGATACTATTCATCAAACCGAACTATGGCATTGGAGGTTTGGACACCTTCATTACAAAGCCATTCCTGAAGCAAGGAAGGTGGTGACAGGGATGCCCGAATTCAAAAATGATCATGAAGGTGTATGTTAGGGTTGTGCCGAAGGAAAGCATACAAGGGGACCTTTCCCCTCAAGTGTCACAAAGACATCTGATGTCTTGCAATTGATACATTCTGATTTGTCTGGTATTCTGCCCGTAACATCCTTGGGAGGATGTTCGTATTATATGACATTTATAGATGACTTCTCTCGCAAAACTTGGATATACTTCTTGAAGAATAAGGATGAGGCTTTCATGTAGTTTCGTACTTTCAAAGCCTTAGTGGAAAATCTAACAGGGAAGAAGATCAAGATATTGAGGACCGATAATGGCACTGAATATGAGACGAACTAGTTCAATAACTTTTGCAGAGAAGCTGGCATCAAGAGGGAGACCACAACCATATATACTCCTGAGCAAAATGGTGTTGTTGAAAGAAAGAACAGGACCATTGTGGAAGCTGCCCGTGCCATGCTATGTGACCAAGGTCTTCTGAAGTTTCTGTGGGGAGAAGCTGCGAACATTGCTATGTACATACAAAACCGATGCCCGCATTTCGCTCTCGACTCCAAAACTCCTGAGGAGGTTTTCTCTGGTAATAAACCTAACGTCTCTCATTTTAGAGTTTTTGGATATCTTGTTTATTTTCATGTGCCGAAAGAGAAGAGGAGCAAGATGGATGCTTCTGGGAAAAAGGGAATGTTTGTGGGCTACAATGAAACTTTGAAGGCTTATAGAGTCTATGTGCCTGGTCAAAGAGAAGTGGAAATTTGCCACGATGTTACCTTTGATGAAGATGCTTGCCTCAGGAAAGTGATCAACCTTCCGAACTCCAAGGAAGATCATGATGTAAGATTTGGGAATCAGGAAGAACCGAAGGATGAGATGATGCCTGGTGTTGAAGGACTGATGGACCCTATTGATCCACCTCCTTCAATGAAGAGAAGACCCTCATGGCTCCAGTATACTCTCGAGGATGCCGAGAGACATATGGCCCCAAGGGGGACATTCCGTGAAAGCGAGAAGCCGAATAGATACCAAGGGTATCTAGTTTCCATGAGTACAATTGTACAATCTGAGCCTGGATCATTTGAAGAAGCCGTAAAGCATCAAGTCTGGAAGGATGCTATGAACGAAGAGTACGAGTCCATTATGAAGAATGATGTTTGAGATGTGGTTCCAAGACCGGAAGACAAAGCGTTGTCACCACAAAATGGCTCTATAAAATCAAGCATGGATTGATGGTAGTGCTGAAAAGTTGAAGGCAAGATTTGTTGCCCGAGGTTTCTCTCAAAAGGAAGGCATAGACTATGATGATATATTTGCACCTGTGGCCCGATATATAATCATCCGATCTATCATAGCCCTTGCTGCTACGCAAAGATGGAATCTTCATCAGATGGATGTGAAGACCGCCTTTCTGCATGGTTCGATAAAGGAATAGGTGTATGTGGAGCAACCTCTGGGGTTCGAAGTCTAGGATAGAGACACCCATGTATGCAGTTTGAAGAAAGCCCTCTATGGGTTGAAGCAAGCCCCCAGGGCTTGGTACGAGAGGATAGATAACTACTTGATGAAGCTGGGTTTCACTCGTAGTAATGCTGATCCGAACCTTTAATTCAAGGTTCGTAGAGAAAAGCCTCTCATTCTGGTGCTGTATGTGGACGATCTCTTCTTGACAGATGCTGACCCTCTCATTCATCAGTGTAAGCGGGAGCTCGTTTCTGAGTTCGAGATGAAGGACCTAGGAATGATGCATTACTTCCTAGGCCTGGAGGTCTGGCAGAGACCTGGCGAGATTTTTCCTCTCTCAAGGAAAATACATTGTAACGCTGTTAGAAAGATTTGGAATGGTGGACTGTAAGTCTGTGTCGACATCGATGGAGCTCAACTTTAAGAAGTTGAGTGGAACGCTGCTGGGCCCGTGCTAGCAAATCCTACCGAGTATCGTCAACTCGTAGGGGCCCTGATGTTCTTAGTGAACGCCCGTCCGGACGTATGTTTTGCAGTGAAAAATTTGAGTCAACACATGGTTGATCCTCATCACATTCACTGGGTTGGTGCCAAGAATCTGTTGAGATATCTTCGGGGCAAGATAAACCATGGGCTGAGATACACTGCCAGGAGTTTGAGACTCCATGGATATACTGATGCTGATTGGATTGGCAATGTGGTGGATTGCAAGAGCACATCTGGATGCTGCTTCACACTTGGGTCTGCTTTGATATCTTGGATGAGCAGGAAGCAGAAGTTAGTAGCTTTGAGCACCGCTGAGGCCGAATACATTGTAGCGAGTATGGCTTGTTGTGAAGCAGTTTGGTTGCGAAAGCCCTTTAGTGAGCTGTTCGGGCATGTGCTAGATACCACCGTTATCCTTTGTGATAACCAGAGTGGGATTCGTTTGTCAGAGAATCCCGTGTTCCACGATCGATCGAAGCATATTGATATCAGGTACCACCTTATTCGGGATATGGTACAGCGAGGCGCCGTAAGGTTCGATCATATAGGAATTGACGAGCAGGTCGTAGATATTCTCACAAATCCCTTGGGGAAGGTCAAGTTCCTAACCTTCCGTGAGAATCTTGGAATCGTGGAACAACCCTATTTTGAGGCTCTTGTTGGACAATGAGCTCTGGGAGCTCCAGGGGGCTTTGGGGATAGCTTCTTGGCGCTATAAGCAACCACAGGGCTAGGCTTGCCGAACCTTGTTGGTGTGCTTCTGCCCCACCGTTATGATATTGAGTTGGTTCACCTCTCTTTGATCTATGCCTCGTATGCATCCTACCCATGGAGTCCCAGATTCATGGGAAGTACCTCTCATCTTGGCCAATGAGGTGGGAAAATCTAGAGACCAGTAGCAAGACCGATGGATGCATCAGAGATTGCCGTACTCTCTATGTTTAGGATGGCACGTGTCCAACCACTTGATTTGGATCAAGTCTAGTGAGGTTTCAGACCTCCAACTGACTTCGGGTCAGTTCAACCAACTTCGGGTTTGGTATGTGACTCCTTTGAGTCCTATAGAGGTTTCGGACCTCTGAGCTGATTTTGTCAGCTGGGAGTGATGTCTTTGTGACTCACCTCTTTGTTCTGAAATAAAGAAGCCAACAATGCAAGTTATGGCGAGATGACGCACAATCTCTGGATGGCACAGGTGGATGGATTTCTCCCTAGTTGAGAGGGAGTGTTAATTTTGGGCAACTAGGTCCAAACTCCATGTTGTGATGCTTAGATGACGATGCCAATATTTTTATTGGATTCCTCTTTCAGAGAGGTGCAAGATCGATCTAAAGATCATCTTGATCCGATGAGCAGAACATTTATTTTGAATTAATTCCACTTATGTGCAAGGTCGGCTAGAATTGTAATGTAGGCTTGGAGCCCCAACATATGTGTCACACATCCTCACTGAAGGATATATATCGGTCAACGTTGGAGGTCATTTTCACCATCACTCATCACACATTCTCTCACTGCATCTGATTGGTTTGATCATCATCTTTGAGGCTTCTCTTCACTCACAGAAAAAATACAGCTAGGGTTTCGGGCTGTTCTAGGGTTTTCGGCGCAGAATTGACTAGCGTTGACTCTGGTCAACGCTTGGCCAAATTGATCTGAAACTCTCTCTAAATTTCGATCTCTGCAATTCGCATTTTTTGGCACAAAAATCGAGGCTGGATGTTGACCTTTGACCTTGCTGCGTTGACTTTCCCTACTGCTGTTTTGCGTTGATCGTTGACTGGACAACATTGACTTTTGTTGACTTTGGGTTGATTGTTGTAGAAGCTGTCCAAGAGGGTCGTGTGACACATTCTGGTTGGCTGACCGTGAGGAGACTTTGCTGGTTGAAGCATCATGTAGACCATTGTAACGCACCACAACACATATATTTTGCTTATCAAGTTAAGTGTATTTTTGGCTTGTCTTCCGTCGATCTATTGGTACGTTCTATCAGCATTTTACTTTCATGTTTATGTGATTTCTATTTGATATTGGGTATAAAGTAAAGCTGCATCAAGCATAGAACATCTACGAAAATTTACAGACCCACTATTTCAAGTTCTAAACTTTCACTGTGCCTTTCCTTTTCTAGAACTTGTTTCTTCAAAAATTCTTTATCTAATTTAGCTTCTTCTAGACAGATTTTTAGCTGAGTTATTTCTTCAATAAGGGTGTTTTCTTTATAGATATCCTTTCCTTCTAGAGCATCCAAAGGCGTCACCCATACACCCATAGTGTAGGAGGATACAAGCAATATGAAAGCTAGTCCCATCACCAACTTCGACCTCTAGAGTTTTGGTGTTTGGAATCGATTTGCAAATAGTCCCACCCGTGTTCAATTGCCATAAGCAATTGACAATTTTGATCAGATGCAACATCCTTATTATTGGAAGAATATTCACTATCTTCATGCATATAAAAACTTTTCTTGATATCAAACCTTCTTTTAACATTCCCTTTTGAAGAATTCTTCCCTATCTCATGATTTTCTTTATAAGGACATTTAGCAGCGTAGTGACCAACCCTTCCACAGGCAAAGCATTTTAAAGGAAGCTTACCTCTAAACTTGCCAGTTCCTGCTTGGAGTTTTTCACGAAATTCACTTCTTCTTCGTCTGAAATGTACCGTGTTTCCTTAAGCTCTTCCTTTTCCTTTCCTTTTTATGTAGCTTCGAATGCTGCTTCTTTGATATTTGATGGAACCCCTTTTCTCATTTCATAGGCTGTTAAGATCCCATGGAGCTGTTCAATAGTGAGGTTCTTCAAATCTTGTATTTCTTCAATGGCAAAGACTTTCGAATCGAATTTTGGGGTTAGAGATCTAAGAATTTTCTCAATAATAATCGAATCTCTTACTTCTTCACCAAGATTTCTCATTGAGTTAACGATCTCATCTACCCTAAGAATAAAGCTTGCAATACTTTCATCATTATGCATTATGAGCCTCTCATATTGAATTCTAAACGTTTGAAGTTTAACGCTTTTTACCTTAGTGTCACCTTCATAGCTATGGATAATCTTGTCCCATATAGCTTTTGCGGTATTCAAATGCATAACCTTCACAAATTCTGATTCTTCTAAGCTTCCTAAGAGAGCATTGACTACTTTTGCATTGGTCTCATATTGTTTCTTCCTTGCATCATCTGTGGGAATGGAGGATGGATACTGATAGCCTCCTTCAACGATCGCCCAAAAATCAAATCCAAGTGGCTGCAAATATGCTCTCATTCCGACTTTCCAGAAAACCAAGTTTGTTCCATTAAACAAGGGTGGCCGGATAGAAGATACTCCCTCTTGATTGCTGATCTTGATGGGATCTCCCTTTAAGCGATCAAGCTTCTTCTGAGGGACCTGCTCTAATTCCAATTATTAGGAAAAACACTGAGGAGGGGGGGGGGTGAATCAATATTTTAAACACTTTAATTTTCAATTTCTTATTATGATTTATGTACGCTACTGTGATTAAGGAAACAAGCGTATGTACACAACTTTGATCAATGCAACCTGCGTACATCCAAATAACTAGTTTATCATTAATTTCATTAACTGTTCATCTTTAACTAGTGTGCATCATTACTTCATTATGCATTCATTAAGCAACAATAAAGAGCAGATAGATCATCAACACACAATAAACATATCAACACACATGAACACCTGGATTTTAGGTGGAAACCCAATGTGGGAGAAAACCACCGCTATCGTCGTCTTTGTCTTCTTCTTTTATTATAAATGAAAACTTATTACAATCTTGTATTGACGCAAACTCTAACTAGTTCACATGCACCCACATGTAGAAGGCTACAACCTTCTCTCGTTTTCCAGCACCTACTGGAAGGGAGCTACAACCCCTTGAACTTGTTTACTGACTCCTACCAAAAGCGAGCTCCTAGCCCCTTTCTGAAGGCTACTACACTCAGCTTCTTGTGGACCACTTTTTTAGAGTGTTTCAAACTAATTTGTAGGCCACCTTTCATCAAATTTTCAAACTTGAGCCATATCAACCATAAACCCAATTAAATTGAAGCACTGAATCTGAGACACTGTCACACTATAAAGCAACTGAAATTTGAAGCACCAAATCACTGAATGCAGAACTTAACCAGAAACAACAAATATCAAATTCTTTATGCGACTTTACTATATAAGACTCGCGCATATACACGCTTTCTCTGTGTCACACTTGCGTACATATCTCAGAGTACTAAGCACTGAATCATTAATCATTGAACTATACTTAGATCATTCCATCAGTCACGGATCACTTGAACCAATCACAAATTACTGAATCAAACACAGATCATCATACTGTAACACCATTACCACTTCATATACCATTCATCATTTAACCCAATCAATACTGTTAGATACAAATCATTATAATAGAGACATCATCGATAGAAATCAAAACATAATTGATCAAAGAAATCATCATTAGGGAACACTGCAAAACCCTAAAATGTATACATGACTTCCCTGAAGCAGACTTGTGTATGTACGTGTTTATTATGCATAATGTTGGCGTATAGATCTGCACATACTGAAATTATTTCGTAGAAAATATACACAACCCTACAAAGATTGATCCGCGTATGTACTATGGAAATTTCTGAATCTTTACACTTTATGCAAAAATTATTTACTGTTAATCTGGTTATGCTCCTCCTACTTAAACAAGTTATTAACTGAATACATTCAAGTTAAAATCAAAGCAAAACACATAACAGATCTCCACCAATCCAGATCTAGGACAAGTTCATGGACACATAGACAAAGTGACATAGTTATTTCTGGACAAATAGTCCCCGGGAAAACCCAATGCAAGAAAACTGGTCTTTGGCTGCTGGAGGGTTTTATTATTAAGAATTTTCTGAATACGACAAGCCTGGGTTCCAGATTTGGAAAACCCGACAGAGAAACAATAGATCTACATCTCATTCGCTGATCTAGGGCCAAAATAGTCACTGATCCACACCCTCAAACGAGATTTACAGAACTTAGCCAAAATTAGGGCTTAGAAACCCCAGCGTTGCCCCTGAAAGCCTTTGCGTCAGCCTCTGAAGCCCCTCTGACCCTCAGTGCTGCTCCGGAAGGGACTGTGTTACCCCAGACTGGGTGACGCAGTCTCTACACTGCCCCTTAGGGTCTTTGCGTAACCCTTGAGGGCTTTCTGCTGAAAATCATGCTGTCCTTGCTGCTGTTGCTGTTGCTCTCCTGCTTCTGCACTGCCTCTCTGAGCTGATCTCTCTCTACCTCTTGTTGATTCGAGACCCCGGAATCAGATCATCCCCTTGGCCTAAATTCCCCTCTCTGCAGCTGAAACACTTCTGAGAATTCTTAGCAAACCCACCCTAGAATCTCAGCTTAGCTTCAGTGCTCTGCTTCTGTGTGTCTTTACAAATGACCCCAAGCCTTTCCTTTATACTTTTCTCGTTGGAAAACCAACGACCAAGATTAGATGTTTAATCAATGGCTAAGATTAAAAGAAAGCTTGATCTGTGTGACTTAAGACAATTTCATCACATGTTTAATTAAATTCACTTTAATTATTTAAGTTCCCTAAGTTTTAACTTAGGAAATACATTAAAATAATTAATTAATTTAATATCTCCTAAACCAGATGAAATTTCCCAAATCCATTTTTGGGTCTTGTAGATCAAGTGTACTCTAGTCCCTCCACAAAATTTGGGAGCTAGAGCACAACTGATGCTACCCCAAATACACAAAATCTCAACACTCCCTCTTAGCATCAAGGGTGTGCTCTAGCAATACATCACACTATGCATTACAAGACTTTGAGTAATCGATTCTGCCGAAGCTTGGCCTATTGCCACTCAACTCGCACCACCGTTGCCATTTGTAATCACAGCCCATGACTCGCCATCGCTGCATCGCAAGATCTCGTACTATAGTTCCTCTTCATTCTGTCGTGTGATCTCAGAGCCGGGGCCATAGCATCCATCGCCGGGACCGTCGTCGTCGTCGCCATAAGATCGCTTACCGGCCATCCGTCGTCGTCGCTCATAGCACCGCCATCGGCCGGGACTGTGACCGCAACTTGGCCATAGAGAGAAACACTGAATCTCCCCGCCAATGCAGTGATGCATGCTAGATGGGCTAGTGGGCTGCATCCTCATCACTGAAGCTCCATAGGCTACAGATTTGTGCTAGCATCTAAAGAATGATGCACAACTACAACTCTGCCTGCATAATTAGACTCCCTCTGCACTACTGAAGTCACATCACTTCTTTCCCACCACGCTGTCAGACAGGGCCGTCCTCTCGTAGCTCGCACTCCGCGTGCCTTTCCCAGCCCCAAAGAACTCGCTCTGCGTTGTCAAATCACACGCCCTCGCGCCGTCGGGGCCGCTCGTCTTTCGTGTCGCTCTTCCGCCTTCGTACCGTTTCTCTCGTTCTCGCTCATCTGTGATCTATGTACCCACTGCTCCACTTGCCCCGCTACTATCTTAAGGTTGTCGTAGCTCGCATGTGATCCAAGAGATGAGCTACTCAAGGATCTCGCCTCACTTCTATGTAGCTCCTCTACAGATCCATGTCACCCCACCTCCGTGGTTGATGAGCACTCATGGTTGCATCATCTTCCGACCCATCATCTGCCACAGCTGCTTTGGAAGAAAAAGCTTCCTTGTCCCTTTTCTTCTGTGGACAATTACTGCCAAAATGTCCCATTTCACCACACTGGAAGCACTTGATCTTTGAGAGATCCTTGCTGCCTCTTTGATGCCAAGGTTGCATCTTCCTCATCTTCCTTCTTCACTTTGCTCGATCCTGAGCTATACTTCTTCTTGGTGAATCTACGAAGTTCTTCTTGATGCAGGACTGACCACAAGTCGTCCCAATATAGGAGGTCCGCTCTGTAAGAGATACTTTGGACATAAGTTTCCCACTCATTCGTGACTGCATTGAGGATAGTCCTTACCATCACATCATCTTCCACCTTTGCACCAGTGCAGTCAACTGCTCTCTGATCGACTGCAGTTTGAAGAGGAAATGCTCCATGTCTTCTCCCTTGGCAATCATGAATGACCTCATCTGTGTCTCCAACAGCATCTTTCTTTGGACAGATTTTCCCTCATATAGGGAGATCAAGGCCTTCCATGTCTCGTTAGTTGTCTTCTTCTCAGCTAAGTGTGGTACAATATGGTCCTTGATTCCATCCATAATCAGCCACTTGGCATGCCCAGCAGCCTCCTTATGCTTCCGAAGGAGATCCGGATCTGTCGGTGTGGCCAGAGTTTGCTCTGCATAGTCTCTAAGATTGTATGCCTCAAGGACAATCAGGATCCTTGCCTTCCAAACCGAAAAGTTTGAGAGGCTATCCAGCCTATCCTGATCATGCAATCCATGAGGAGCCATCTGCTCAGAATGTGTCGAAACTTCCTCTTCTCTTTGCTAGAGAAATGGATCTAAGGCCCTTGGTGAAACAGGCACCTTCTGCTCCCTCTGACAATTGATTTCCCTCCTTGGAAATCTACCAAATCAACTATGATTCAGCTCTTCTTTGATCCTCTGATCAAACTGCAAGTTTTCTTTGGCAAGAAATCCTATGAGAAGTCAACACTCTCCTCGCTTTTCGTCACTTGTGCTAAGGCTAAAATCAAGACCCCGTAAATTTAACCCCACTAGCACCTTCCCGACCGCAGCCTCATTTCCGCCTTTTCGGATCTCGAGCATTTCATATCTCGAATCACACCGGGCCGGCTTGCATCAATCTAGTGCCGTTTCTCTGTGTGTTGCCTCTCGCGCGCAATTACGGGCAATAAGGAGACACAGCGGCTGAACGTCACCCTTCCCTCTCTCCGGTGTGAATCGCCTTGGAAACTACACCGTCCCTTCCGTATATGCGTTTACCGCTTTCCCCGTCGCTTCCCCGCAAGCCTAGATCCTTCGCATTCCCCGTCGTGGACCCTCCTAGATCCGGTAATCCCTCCGATACCATGTGGAAATCTCCCGAATCTTTACATTTTATGCAAATTATTTATTGTTAATCCGTTATGCCCCTCCTACTTAGATAAGTTATTAACTGATTAAAATTCAAGTTAAAATCGAAGCCAAACACATAATAGATCTCCACCAATCCATATCTAGAACAAGTTCATGCACACATAGACAAAGTGACACAATCATTTTTGGACAAATAGTCCCGGAAAAACAAAATGTGGGAAAATCAGTCTTATGGCTGCTGGAGGGTTTTATTATTAAGAATTTTCTGAATACAACAAGCCTGGGTTCCAGATATGAAAAAATTGACAGAGAAATAATAGTTCTACAGCTCACTGGTTGATCTAGGGCCAAATAATGACTGATCCACACCCTCAAACGAAATTTACAAAACTCAGCCAAAATTAGGGCCTAGAAACCCTGGGAAGCATTTCGAAAGCCTTTGGCGTCAGCCCCCAAACTCTCTTTGACCTCAAGCACGTCTTAAGCAATCACATCTAGATTGGTGACGCAAGCCTCTACCGCTTCTCCTTAGGTCTTTGCGTAATCTACGAGGACTTCCCGCCGAAAGTCACACCATCCTTGGTGGACCGCGTCGTCTCCCGTGTCGGGGGCCGTCGCTTTTCTCTCGCTCGCGCCGCATCTTCCGGGCCGATATCTGCCTCTTGTTGATTCTAGACCCTAGGATCAGATCATCTCCTTGGCCTAAATTCCTCTCTCTGTAGCTGAAACACTTTTGAGATTTCTTAGCAAACCCGCCCTAGAATCTCAGCTTAGCTTCAGTGTTCTGCCTCTGTGTGTCTTTACCAATGACCCCAAGCCTTTCCTTTATACTTTTCTCATTGGGAAACCAACGACCATGATCAGATCTTGAATCAATGGCTAAGATTAAAAGAAAGCTTGATCCTTGTGACTTAAGACAATTTCATCACATGTTTGA
Source organism: Pinus albicaulis (assembly GCA_034641835.2). Taxonomy (NCBI): domain Eukaryota; kingdom Viridiplantae; phylum Streptophyta; class Pinopsida; order Pinales; family Pinaceae; genus Pinus; species Pinus albicaulis. The sequence continues at coordinate 481,540,628 of CM076581.1, read as the reverse complement.
TTAAAATCACTTTAATTATTTAAGTTCCCTAAGTTTTAACTTGGGAAATACACTAAAATAATGAATTAATTTAATATCTCCTAAACTAGATGAAATTTCCCAAATCCATTTCTGGGTCTTGTAGATCAAGTGTATTCTAGTCCTTCCTCAAAATTTGGGAGCTAGAGCACAACTGATGCTACCCCAAATACACAAAATCTCAACATATACGTGATTATTCTGAAACAAACATGCGTACAAATCTTGAAATTTTTGAGTCAAACCTTCGCTCCAATCACAACACATACTGTGCATACTTCACCGACACATTTTCACATCATATCATTATTATCTTCACAGATTTATCAATATTAGCCAAAGCAGATCAAGCAAGTATATTCACTATTCTTTACTATATTTCAGATCTATCAGATCTGAGTTTTCTCCTTGCTCCCTAGTGCACACCTGTTTCAGATCAAAACATTCATAGACAACTCAATACATGCACACCTAACACTTTGATCAATACATGCACACCTAACACTTTGATCTCCATCTCCTTATATAACTTTAGCTTACACAATACCTTAGGCCAATTCCGTAGTAATGCCATTGGTATTCTTTGATGAGATCAAATAACTGTTGTCACACTCATTACTATGGGCCGATGCCATGGTAAAGACCCTTGGTATTCAAGTTACCATGGTGTAGATTCTATACACAACTTTTCTTCACAATACCCACGTATGTATGCGACCCTTCTGCATAGGATCCGCGTATACTTTCCCAAAATTCATATTCAACATCCATTTGTCTCTGATAGTCATATCTTTGTTCATCACTTTTGTACCATCTGTTCTAGCTTGCATAATCATTGTGTTATTGTAATGTTGACATCTTTATCAAGTAGGTTGCCATCAATGACAACACATTAGCAATAATGCCAACATGAGCATCCATCAATGTTAGCCTGGACCAACTGGTTCTGACAGATCTAGAAGAGCCCTCCTACCCATCTTCTAGATTAGAAAAATTGAATCCTCGATTGCAACTCAGTGTTTAAAGCCTCCCGCTCAATCTTTGTTACTAACATCGATCCTCAACCCAAGATTCCCTTTGATCATCTTACAGGTTGGCCTTGCAAGCAGTACAACTTACCCTTCTTGACACCAATCCTGATTGTTGTGTCTATCCTGGGTAGCTCCCTTTAAACATATGAATACTTGTCCTTTTTGGAACTCAACGTCATACACTTCGTCCTCCAGAGCTGAGAGAGAGCAATTTTTTCTTCAACTCTGGGACATCTAACACCTCTGCCACCTCCAAAGATCCTCTAGATTCTAGTTGGAATAACACTGTTCCAACTCTTTTCACTGCATGTATGGTACTCGTACCGAATTTCACATGCATGTCTGAATCTGTCTTTGAAACACTAAGGAACACTTCCCTCATTACTATCATATGGCGAGATTCTCAACTATCCACGAACCATGCATCATTGTCCACAAACTAGGTACTTGAAATACTAGATCCATAAAGACAAGCAACCACTAATGAGAAATCCTCCTCAAATTTTGTTGCAAACTCTTCAATCTCTGCTGATGTTGCAACTTGTGCTCTCCCTTTGTTTGTCTTTCTATTTGGACACTGGCTCGCATAATGTCATGGCTTGTGACATGCAAAGCACTTGACTTTGCTCATGTCTTTCTTTCCATCATAAGAGGATCCTCCCTCTCCTTTGTTTAGTTTGGCAACCCCTTTGCGCTTTCTTACATGACCTGAAAGAGCAATGTTCCCCTCATCCCTTTCACCTTTTACTTGGTTGCCATGTAGAGCATCCTCACGAGTCTCCTCCTAGGTGAAGTCATTCGACAACCTATCCCATGTTGGGAGATTCTCCCATGCCACAACTCCTTTAACGAAGGCACCTCACTGCTCTGTGAACCTGTTCAAAGCTTCCTTTACTAGTTTTGAGCACTTTGTCCAAGTTAATCCTCCTAGCTTTCTCGACCTTCTTATTATGGGTGGCTGCTAATAGTGTTGCATTGGTAGGAGGAATATGAGTTTGTGCTACAAAAGCCCATATCTTGTTCTCCTCTACCACCAGCACAATTCTCTCCTTCTAGATGTTGTAGTTAGACAACCCATCCAAATGATCTTCAAACTTGAGATTGGTAACCATTTCCGTCTAAATGATCAAACCCTGCTAAAAAACAAATTTTCTTGATGAAGAAGAAAACTGCACTCACGCAAGTATTCTTTGAAATTTTTTTCATGGCCCTTAAAAAAATTTCGGCCCTTCAAAAAAAATAAAATCTCTTCGGTCATTTGACTGATTTACTTTGACCCCATTTTTTATTTTTATTTTTATTTTTTATTTAATCGCTTGTATGATCATGGTCAAACCTGGCCCCGACAATCCAATAAGAACCCGACACCTGCGATTCCAAGATTGGTTTTATTTTTTTCTTCAAAGTTCCAGCTCTGATGCAATGTTAGTTTTCTAAACCCAACACTCGATATTTAATTCTTAGCAAAAACTTACTGAATAAACACAACTAGGTTTCCTAACAAAATATTTAGCAGAAGCAACTAGGTTCCTAACAAAATATTTCACAGATGTAAATATAACGATCTCAATCATATTGATATAAACATATTTCTGCCCAACAAGTTTTTTATTAACAAATCCAAACTTACGTGGGCTATTGTCCTGGGATAATGGCCCACCCAAGAAAACATAGATATAATAACTTGGATTTGATCCAACAAATTTGCCTTAGATCGTTGCTCGATCTTCCTTGCAGATCTAGATCTCTAGTCTCTCCGCACTCCCTCAGATCCAACACACTGCTCCTTGAGACACCTCTCTCAATCTTGTGTTGCTATTGTGTGTCTTTCTCCTCTCCTCAGCTTTGCTTTTATAACTTTACATTGAGCTAAATCCCTAACCTTAATCCTAATCCCAAAGTGATTGATGACCGAGATTAGATTTGGCCTTACTTGAGATCAATGACTAAGATTAAAACAAAATTGCTAAATTAAATTACTTTACTTTTCTTAAGTTTCTATTAGCTCAATAAGCCAACATATTAATATGTGCTTTTTCCTAAGTTAGGTTAAGTTACATCAACAACTTGCTCAACAGAGAGCAAGTGTTCTAAGCAGAATGTGGGCAACTTCTGCACACCTAGATACAAGACCTGTGCAAAAGTACATGCCTAAGCTACAAATTTCAACACATCAAAGAGACATTTAGACATAGATCTTAGATCCTACATACACCACCTCACTTGGGGACGATTCGAATGATCACGTCATAATTTTATGTTGATCCAACTGATCAGAGCAACAAGCGACAACTGAGTTCCACGGTATTTCAGATAGTAGAGCTGTGAGACCTTGGGTCTCCACTCAGCCCACCCCTTTGGGAGGCCAAACGATACCCTCGAGACTGTTGCGGAGGTGCCGAAGTTCGAACAACACATCAGTTCACTCACACCCAAAGCGTTAGAGGGTTTAGTACCAGATGGTTCCCAAACAGGGCTCCCCTCCAACGGCTTCTTCCCTAGCCTCGACGGAGCTACTAGAGACTTATCTAGAGCTTCTTTCCTTTGGCCTTGGATGTTAGGAGTATCCATTGCTCCTACATCCCCACACCCCCTAGGATCATGCAACAAGACTCCTCGTTAAATCCAATGGACTCCGATAGCGAGCCAACACCATTGTCAACCCCCTCGCTCTCAGCGATCAAACTCGGGCATAGACATCATCGACCTCCAACCCTGGACTTATTCACTTAGAAGTTAGCCTTCTACATGATTTGGTCATATACATGTTTATGAGGCTGTCCTATTATTGTATCCCTTTATTTACTTCAATTTATCCTAGATTTAGCGTTGACATTTTCTAGGAGTTGCATTTGCACTCCCACATTGTACTCCTACTAGTTGTATACTTCAGTCCCATTGACCTATTTATGGCCATTTGTTGGACATTAATAAAATTATCTTATCTTATCTTTTAGGTGGCAGGATTGACAGTGGGGAGGTGTCAAGCCCTTTGCTAGACCTATGCTTAAATGGTGTTATCATAAACTTCTCCTAGATGACGAGGAGGAGCTGGATCATTGTCTCGATAAGTGATGGAATATGAACCTGAAGTGGAAGGACTGGCAGAAACTTTTGGTGCTCAAGGAAGCTCCCTTACAAGGAAAGCTGCAAGTGTTCTTATGAAACATAATTCACCAATGTCTGCCAACTATGTTGAGGCTTCACAAGATGGGGCAAGTGGAGGAAAATGCCCCTTTTGTCAAGCTCCTAAATTTGTTGCTCACCTCCTATGGTTCTGCTGAAGTGCCCGAAACATCTGGGACAAGATAAGGGCTATAATGCATCCTCTCCCTGTTCCCTTCATGTATGCTGGAGGCTCTTTTAGGGTGGCCACTGGAAGAACTTTCCATTTGGATCAGCATAATTGTTGAAGCTGAAATATTATTCCACATTTGGAAAATTTGATATAAAAAGGTGTTTGAGCCCTCAGAATTGCTTGATTATGGTTATTGATGGCTTATGGCCTACATTTTTTGTGTGATCATCTGCAGGTGCAGGCAGAAAGTGAAAGAAACGAAAAACTCAAATATGGAGTTCAGATGCTGCATCAATGACTTTCACGATAACAGTAACACTTCTTTCCAAAGGTTTCATACTGGGAGCCTCCACCAGGAATGACCTTGATTGTCATTTGCATCACTATACACGGGGAGGTGAAGGTCCCAGTGGAATGAGTGGTAATATTGTTAACCTTCCTTAGTAAATTGAGGAAATAGAACCATACAGTGATACACTATCCTAGAGGAGGGGAAAGAACAGGACAAGAACGAACGAGACCTTGAGGGAGGAGAGGGTCTGTTTTTGGCTCCACCACAGGCTTCTGTCTTCTCTTTGTGGTTGCAGCCCTGGCTCATGACAGTGTTAGTTAGTAATGGAGGCCTTTTTGCTATGCATTTGTTGTGTTTTTGTCTTTTCTTCCCTTTGTCAGGTGAATCAGTTTTGGTGTTTCTGCTCCCATCTGAAAAGACAGGACAAACAATGTTCTTTAGTGATTGGCATACTGCTTCTATGTTTGCTCCTTAAGTTGCAGCATTTCAGGACTGCTAATGTTTTCCTGGTATGCATTGGTCTCAAACAATCTCATTATTGAGTAGAATCCACTTAGATTAAAAATGATGAGTGCAATGTTGAAGGGTTCTAATGCACAGGTTGCAACAATAAAATAATGTGGGGCCATTGCCAAATGCAAGATGAGTAGTGTTACAACAAAATCTAGCACCCACAACAGTGTGAAGTCCCAATCACCAAGATGATAGTTTTGTGCAACTTTAGGAAGGCATCCACTGTCACCTAGTAGTTCTTCTTCTCTCTTTTGGTTGACTGTTTTCCAACTCAGTGGGGGTTCAAGGTTAAAAATGAAGAGTAAATGGTTGTAGTAATAGTATGTGGTTGTGGAAATGGAAAGGGGGTTATGGAAAGGAAATGAAAGGGAAATGAGGGGAGCAGGGTTGCGGGGGAGCGCACCCCCCCCCCCCTCCTTGATCCTGCTCCCAAAACGTGCTCTGAGCCGGAGCGTTTTGGGAGCGCATAGGGAGTGCGCTCCCTGTGCTGTCAAAAGCGCTCCTTGCCTTTTCGGGAGCGTTTCAAGGAGCACTCGGGAGCGAACGAGCGTTCCCTCCTTTAAAAAAAAAAAAAACGCTCCGGGAGTGATCTTTTTAAAGAGGGAGCGCTCGGGGAGTGTTCGCTTTTGAGCGTAAAAAACGCTCCCGACTCAATTTTTGTGCAGAAAATAAAAATTTGTCCGACCACTGCAGAAAAGGAGGGAAGGGTAGGGTAGGGGATAAAATCCCTCCCTACCCATTTCATTTTTTATTTCAGCTTGAGAGAGAAGAGAGAAGAGAGCTAGAGGAGAAAGAGGAAGAGGAGAAGAGAGGAGAGGAGAGGACGCCTCTGCTTGGATCAAATCATCCTACTTGGATCAAATCATCGAAGGAAAAAGAGGTAGGACCTGAATCCCAAATGATTTAATTTTTTTTTCTATGTTTTTTTAATTTGTTTAAACATGAAAATTTGTTTTTTTTATCTATGTTTGATAAATTGATAATTAACTTGTTGAAAAATGAAAAAAATGATTTTTTTTTTTTTTTTGCTATGTTAAATTTTCATTTGTTTGAAAATGAAGAAAATGATTTTTTTTATATATATGTTGCATTTTAATTTCTTGAAAATTGAAAAATTGATTTTTTTTTTTTTTATTTCTTAAAATTAATTCTATATTGCATTTTTTCCTATTCCCATTTGGCATTCCTCCATTGTTTTGCAGGTTAAAAACTTGAAAGTTGAAACATCGTGGACATGGCTATATTTCTTGGCATTTTCTTCATGTTGGTTCCGTTTTTTGTTATTATGGTGTTGGTGAGTAGGAGAAAGAGGCCCAATCCAGAATCGGAGGATGAAGAAGTGGGTTACAATGGATATGATGAAAACCCTGAAGAGGAGTACCAACCTGAGGAGGAAGGGGACTTAGGGGAGAGTGGGGATAATAAGACCCATAGTGACACCAACTAAAATTGACCAAACACCATTGTGGAAATATTTTACTAGGCCTGAAGCAGGGTAAGGGGCTGGAACCACTAAATCTATATGCCCCCATTGCAATACAGAATACACAGGTTCATACACCCGTGCTAGAGGGCACCTTTGTGGGAAAAGGCCATGTGATGGAGATAAAAATATAGGAATCAAAACTTGTGTAAGTGTGTCAGCGACAGATAGAGCCAAATACATAAGGGAGGAGGAGGAAGCCCAATACAAATTTAAAAGATCTAAGGGTTTCATTGAATCTTATTCACCATCACAACATGGACAAAGAAGTCAATCAACTTCCACCCATGGCAGTGGATTTGGAGGCACACCTGGACCAAACATCTCTTTAAGGTGTAGAACCATATCTGATTTCCTTGACGAAGGGTCTAGGAGTGATGTGGATTAATTTTATTTTTTATTTTTTATTTTTTATTATTTATTTATTTATTGATTTCTCTATGCATTTGGGGTACCATTCAATGTTCTTCGCTCACCATATTGGCATGAAATGGTTTCTGCCATTAATGATGCCCCCAAAGGATACAAGAGCCCTGGGTATGACAAGGCTAGAACCATGGGCCTTGATCATGAAAAAGCAAAAATAACTCATTCTTTGAGTAGAATGACAAGTTCTTGGAATGAGCATGGGGTGTCCATTGTATCTGATGGATGGAAAAATGTAAAAGGCAAGCCATTGATAAGTGTTCTTGATGTGTCTGTTAGTGGTGCAATATTCCTTTCATCATATGATTATTCAGATAAGTTCAAGACCGACATCAACATTGGAGAGCCATTACTTGAAACAATTGAACGTATTGGACCATACAATGTCATCCAAGTCATCATTGATAATGCTGCTAATTGTAAGGCAGCGGGAGCAATTATTGAGGATAAATACCCCAACATATTTTGGTCTGGGTGTTTGGTTCACACAATGAACCTTTTGATGCATGATATAATTAAAAACAAACAACCTCAATACAAATGGCTTGGTGATTTGTACAAGAGAGATAAAAAATGATAAAATTTATTACAAATCATAGCAATACCCATGGGCTTTTCCGTACTCACTCAAAATTGGAGTTGTTGAAGATAGAAAAGACTAGATTTGCTAGCTATTGCCTCACCTTCAGGCGCCTTTTGAAGGTAAGGGAGTCATTGGCAGCCATGGTATCAAGTCCACACTGGCAGGTATTAAAGGACAGGGCAGCAACAATAGTTGACAAGCAAGGTTTTGAACAGGTGGAGGAGACTGCTCTTGATCCTTTGTTTTGGGCACGTGTGAGGGAAATTTTGAATTTCACCAAGCCCATTTATAACATGATTCGTTTTGCAGATACATATAAACCAGTGATTGGGGAGGTGTATGAGCAGATGGATAGCTTGTTGGGGCAAATAAAAGGTGTTGTTAAGGAAAAAGATCCAAACTTGTATTCAATGATTCACAATTGTGTGTGTGCATGGTGGAATAAAATTAATGTTCCACTACATGCTTTGGCGTATATCCTTATGCCAAAATACTACTCTCCATCTTGGTTGGGCCAACTTGCACCTGGGGGTGGGGTTAGGATCAAACCTCATACAGATCCAGAGGTACAAGAGGAATACATGAAAGCATTAGACAAGTTGGTCTCTGACAGGGAGGAGTGTGCTAATCTGCACCTTGAATTAGGCAAATACTTCAGTTGCACTAGTTTGTTTGGTTCTTTTCATGCAATGGAAGATAGAGACATGTTTGATGCTCTCACATGGTGGGATACATATGGCGGCATGAGACTTTTGCCAAAATTGGAAAAAAAATTCTCTCACAGGTTGTAAATACTTCTTCTGCAGAGAGGTGTTGGAGCACCTACAACTTCATCCATATTGTGAGAAGAAACAGACTCAACGAAAACCGAGTAGAAAGCTTGGTTTATGTGCACTACAACTCGAGGTTGTTGAGTAATTATTGTGATTGGGCTTATGAGGATCTCTCATATAAAGTTTGGGACAACAACCTAGAGGATGATAATTTGGAGGACAACACTATACATCTGGAAGAATTGGAAGCATAACTTTTGAGAGATGAGGATGAAGTAGCAGCAGGCATGCCATCGCCACACCCACCATCTGGTAGTAGTGCCAATGCCAGTGTTTGAGTTCTGACTATTATTCCTTTGCTACCTCCACCTACATCCTCACGTGGAGGGCATGGGGCTTCTAGTTATGGTTGTGGTACTTCCTGTGAGGAGACTGCTGGAAGACCACCATTACCACAAGCTGCTCATAAAGTAGACATTTCTCGTGGCAAGAGGCCAAGCAATAGATAAAATAGATTTACAGTTTACTAGTCTTTTCTATTTTCTAGTAGTTTTTAACTTTTTATAACTGTTGAAACTTGACTCTTTCATATTTAATGGAAGATATTTTTGTAAACAATATATGACAATTTAAGTTTGAAGTTTGAAACTTTGAAGTTGGCAGTTATAAGTTTATAAGTCATTATGAATTATGAATATGATGCTTCATGAAAGTTGAAAGTTGTTTCATTTCGTTTCATTTTATAACATTTTATTTCATGTTAAATATTCTTTGTTGTAATGGTTACACTTAGCTTACAAGTACAACTATGGTGATCAATGAATCAATGATGATAAATGTTATATATTGAATTCTGAAAGCTTGAAACTTTAAGATCGATGAATCATGAGACTCAAGAGTCAATATGTTGCATGTTTCTAACTTATGGACGTGGTTGATGAATATTATAACTTCTAGATGATTGATGTTATATGGTTCAATCTATGTTTTTATGTTTTTTTATGTCTAATTCATCATTCTACATACTTTTGTTGACATATATGCATCAAAATATTAAAAAATATAAAAAATATATATATTTAAAAAAAATGCTCCCGAACCGGGAGCTTTTGAAAATGGCGCTCCCGCTCTCTGCTTTCTCTCCTGCTCCCAAGTAACCTTGGAGGGGAGCACGGAATGGGTTGATGTAAGACTAGTGCCTATCAATATTAAGGACTAATGGAGTAATGAAACATTAAATGAAAGAACTAATGTATTACAACTACATTGAGGTAGGCTATATGGGCAAAAGGGTTAGTTTACTGCGTTCAACCTTTTGTATAAAAGAACTTATTTGATACATTCATCACTTGGGTGTGTATTTAAGGTAAAATAAACTAGTTTGATGCAATTTACCCAAGATGTTTGCTGAAAATAAGTGGGCTCAGGGTGCCACTCGTTGATACAAATATGAAGGAACTGTTTTATAGCTGAAATGTACTTTCAAATCTGCAATTTAGTTTGATAGACAATGGCAAACAAGTACAGAAATAGAACAACAAATAAAGGGAGAACCTCCTCACATTGCCTATTCCAAAGAGAATATTGAGTGCATTATTAAGCGTTCACATAAGTATGATAACAAGAAGATTCTATTACATATAAACACCAATTGAAAGGCATAACATAACCACACAGCAAAGTAGATCAATACCCCAATGCTTCATTAGTATTCAAAGGTTTGGTACACAAGAGAAACTCAACATCATCTCCAAGCTCCTACATTTCCTTCATTCCTTCACCTTTTCACTCTCTAACACCATATTCTTCAATTGTCAGTTACCCAATTACAAATGAAAATGGAGAGAAACTTCTTTTTATACAGAGTGAGTTAAATCTCTACAATAAAATGTATTATCTTTCCAACTAACTCCAAGACAAGTCAAAAATAATATTTTAATAGTGGAGCAGTTAGATCTCTCCTAAATCCATGGTTTACCATGTTACAACATGTGGAAAATAGCCTCTCAAAGGCAATTCGCCCTCATCCAAAAATAGGAGTATGCACCTAAAATTGCTCATGAAACGGATGCACTACCAAAAATAGGCACTAAACCATGTCAAATGCCAAGTGTCCACATGAAATGCGCCCTCCAAGAATGTGCATGTGTGCAACTACTTCACATGTGTGAGTTCAAAGGTAACCATTACCATGGATGAATGTGCTCGATGCCATCTTCTAGATTTGTGCCCGCCAATAAAATTCTCCCAAAGTAGAAAAGAGACCTCAACCTCAACACGTGCACAAAGGTTAATGCCGAAATATAACCATGGTCCTCGTCTCCATGAGTCACGAACCAATTAAATCACCATGCACATTTGTGCCAATAAGGGGTGCAATTTAAGAGACATGATAATGCTGATTTGAGTCTGCTGGGTACATTTATTGCAATGATTCGAGGGGCAGTTTCAAAGAGCATGTGTGAAAGGGTGAAGTTGTTCTAGCAGCATTAATTTATTTTGTAAGTTATTGAAGCTTGCTCATTGGGTTTTATCATTGTTAGGAGTAGCATATGAGAAGCAGATTTCTTTGGCATCTAATCTAGCCAATTTCCATCCAATGAAAATTTATTATTTGGGATTTCTGGAATCAAGTTTACATTCTAAAGGTTTTTAATTATGATGTCTTGCATTCTCCTGATTCACTTTTTTTTTTCCCATGACACGTATCTTTATATTCCATGTGAGGAATATACATGTTTTGGTCCTTGAGGTACTGCGCAGACAACAAGGCTTGAAGCCATTACATGATATACTCATTATGAGCTCAACATGTCACATGCAGAAATTGAACCTGGGTCGGGAGGATAACAACATTTCTCCTGACCACCAGAGCTAAAGCCAATTGACATTCTCCTGATTCACTTGTAATAACGGAAGCTGGAATTGTATTAAAAGCAGTTGCAGGTATGCAAGTTGATCTGATAGTGAAGAGTTTGTGGCTATCCAACTGTGCAACAGATGCAGTCATCAGACCTGGACTTGATGCAAAGCTGACGCCATGCGATTTTTTGAGGGCTATGGTGATTTTTCCATGTGAAGAGCTATTACAGCAAGCTGTTGATATAGGGCAGGGTGCAGTTAGAGCTATCTGCAAAAAGGTTGAGATGCTGGTTAGTATTGAAGATTTGAGATGACTGTCATAATTAGTTTACCAGCACCAGAACTTCATGCATATGTTGAAGAGCCTGGGAGAGGGCTTATTGTGGTTGCAAATATCAAAGTAAAATACCTCGAATGAAGCTTAAAATTTCATATGAAGAGAACTTCTATCTACTGCTGCTGAAGAAGATATGTCAGAAAGAAAGATTTTAAACTACTTGATGATGGGTGGAGTGTCCCCCCAAAACGTCGGATGGATTACAAATCCATTACACAGGTTATTCTGAAAATTTTCAACATGATGATCAACTGTGAAAATCCTCTCTCTTACTTGCAGATGGATATCAACATTAAAATATTCTATTCTTCTTGCAGCTGGGTATCAACGTTTTGAAACCCAGTTGAGGTCAAGAAGTCAGAGATTCAGAACATTCTATGATGAAGATAAAGAAGCTACAGCGGCTCCTAGAGCATTGAACTGTCCTTTATATTTATAGTCTAAAAATTTCCAACCTAAATTGTGACCTTGGATTAAAAGCCAATCTCTGATAGGATGATGAAGGTGCTGTTGTTGAAGAAGGGCACACTTGTTGAGGGCGTGTTTAGGATATGTTCTTCTCAGTGGCCTTTCTGACCTTTCTTCATGCAGAGTCAGGGTGCACTCCTGGGCTATTACTAGCATCAACTCAACTTCGGAGAGAGGGTGAGTTAATTAGGGAGTAACACTCCTATTCCTGGCAGTAGGCAGGGTGCATTACTTGGGAGTTACACATACTAAATTAAGATTGCCTGTGATCAGCTGGAGGAGCATTCCTTTTAGCTATTTTTGTTCTTATTGTCAGGATTTACACCAGCGGAGAAAGCACAGCACTCAAGGGGCCTATTCCAGACGTTGAGGTGGTATTTTGGGACTGCTTCAGTTAATGCTTTTGCAACTGTAACTAACTAACATGCATATGAATTGATGGAGGGTGCTGTATGACCAAAATTTGGGCCTGCTTATCTCCCATAACACTTTCTTTTCATGTATGTTACTATCTCTGTTTTCTACATTATAAGATCAATATTCACAGGTGAGGCTGGGAACTTTCTTCATTCATGACTGTGGAGTTAAACTTATTCTTAGCTGATGGATTCTCCACTCACATATACTCTTGACAAATGAATGGCACACAAATTGCAGGAGTCACAATCACCTATTCTTGGCACACAGATGAGGAGTTATGTGAAGGGGGAAGGGCACTCTACCTGAAGTGGTTCTATGGGGAATTATTCCCATCTTGCCGCATTCTTTTCTTACCAGATGAGGCACTGATTTGAAGGAGAGGCTATCTATTTAATGGGTATTCAAAGTGGTGAAATGGTTGGTCCTTTTTTGGAGCCTTCGCATTCTCATTCTTCTCCCTTCTCATCCGCGTTTCCCCTTTTTTAGCATTCATTTTCTGGCTAGAAGACAACACACACATTCAAGAGTCCTGGAGATCTGTCTCCTTCGGCACAAACATGCTCTCCCATTGTAATGAGATCTGAGATTGAGGTCATGTTTTGGACTCATCTCAATCTTTTGGAATGAATTTGAATCTTTGTTGTGAATCAGATATTGCTGCTCCACCCCGTTTAGTCAAGAAATAATTTGAATCTTTATGGCAGTGGAATAATGCGTGTATGAAATTTCAGTCCTTTGACTGCTTTCATGGTTTCTTTGTCATAATTTAGCTTGTGGAATGAGCTAATTGTGTTAAAATATTTAGCCCTAGATGACTGATATCATTATAATCTCAAGGCAAACAAATCAAACTGAATTTATTTAACTGCTGAATCTAATGTCTGAACATAGCATCAATTGCACAATAGCTGGAAAAGTAAATGGAAACATAAACAAAATGCACACATACACATGATTTTTCCTTCAACTCAGCTTCTCATTCCTTAGATCAAATCTTACAAGGTAGCCTCCACAGGCTGTTAAACCAGCAGCTGTACAGTCAGACAAATCACCCAAAATCCATGTCTGTATGGCCAGCTGAAGAGCTGTATGGCTTGCACAGAAAATGACGAAAACAACAGATATAAGGCCTGTGTGGCCCACCACACATATCTGCTGTATGGACCTGTATGGATGCTTTATGGCTTGATATATGGTTCTGCTGTATGGCCTTCTCACAGACTTCTGGTTCCTCTCCTGTTCGCTAGATCTGTTCCACTGTAATTTACCTCTTCTATCTTGTTTTATTTATGCTTTACTAAAAAACCCCTAATCTGCCACAACCCTGTTTTCATCCTGAGATGTATAAATTTAAGTCATTAATGTATTAATTACACTTCATTAGACTTCTTAGGCTAAGTCAACTGTAAAACATAATATATTTCACTTTTTCTTTAGTGAATTATAAAATATAATTAATTACTTTTCTAAGTGAGTCACTTTTGAAATGTCTCGAACCACTCACTGCACATCCACACTGAAATCTGTGCAAGAAGTTCCTGTCTGAGCATGTTTCTCAACAAATCATATGTGGACATATTCACTTGATTGTTTTTCTTGTTTCTTTGACCACATTTCCACCTACAAGGCATTGGATCTGACTGAACCAGTTTTATCTTAATCAATTGATTCTGAAGCTAAATCTGCCATCTTCAGGGCATGAAACATTACTGTTCTGTGTATACCCTGCAGATCTGAACCGAACAGCAAGGAGATTGCAGGTGTGAGGCACTTTTTCCTGATTATCTGAAGTTCAGCCATAATTTTAGCCAATCTCCTCTTGGGATGACAAATATCAACGTGCAAGAGAGAGGAAGTGTGATTACATGACAATGCACTCTCTTTAAGTCTTTCATTCGACCCTATTGAAACCAAGATCCTCAAAGCAGTTTTGAGTGATCACATGTCCCAGTGGTACCCTAATAAATGCAGTTTCCAATAGTCACATAACACTTTGTGGTTTTCCACATTGTATGACCGTAAAACTCAGAGTAAAAGTTGCCTTGGGAGATGACAAAGTACACATGGTCAAAGGTCAAGAAAAATGGTTATAAAGATTCATATGGGATAATTCAGGAGGTATATTACATGATGTACTAGGACTGACGAAGAATTTATTTTTAGGAACCTACATGGTAAAACAACACTTCAAGACTAGTGTCCCATAAAGGACGAAAGGAACCATTACAAGGTAGTAGCTATAAGTATAGAAGAAGGTTGTTTATACAAACTTTTGACTGTGACAATAGGTCAACAAGCCTTAGTGTTTGAACATATCAATAATCAACTTTGGCATGAGAGGTTTGTCCACCTTAACAACCAAAGCCTAATATTTTCTTAAGAAGTTGAATATGGTTCATGGTTTGTTTCTTTTTCAGCAAGAAACATGTGTGTGAAGCGTGTGTTAGGAAAATAACATGAGGAAACATTTTCTAGAAGATATGCATAGAGAAAAACTAAGTAGGTAGAGTTGGCATATAGCGATTAGTGTGGTCTTATGAAATCTCCATCGATGGGAGGTGCAAAATATTTCATGACATTTATTGATGATTTTTTAAGGAACATTTGAGTGCACTTTCTTGAGAAGGAGCCAAGGGAATTTCAAATGTTCAAAGGATTTAAGGCCATTGTTGGAAGGCAAAAGTGGAATCAAGATCAAAGCTCTCAAAACAGACAGTGTAGGTGAATATAAGTTTAAAGGGCTCTACAGCTACTTTAAGTCTCATGGCATGACAAATATGTAGCTCATATAATCAGGGAAATGGCGTTGTAGGGACATGACAAGGTGGAGATGGGAAGGAGCATGCTAAAGTGTAAGAATTTGACAAATGATATTTGGGTTGAACTCGTGGATACATTTGTATATCTACTGAATACAAGTCCAACAGAAATGCTAAGAAATGTCACACCTGAACAAGCATGGAGTGGTAAGAAACCACAAGTGAGTCATCTTAGAGTTCTTGGGTAGAATGTTTGATAACAGAGCTGCACTCAAAGATATTAAATTATTAATGCTATTGTGGAACCTGAAATGTTAGGAAACCACGTATCAAAACTTCAGATCTGCAACTGCTGAAACAAAGGATTGAAGGTTCAAGAGTGTAGACATTGCATATCAGAGGATTAGATCAAACAGGCAACTAACCAGATAGTGGACATGATTGTAGAAGTTCCACGAAATTCTGATCTGCTGTTATGAACAATCTGAAAATAATTTTTCTTTTCACACAGACACAAAAATTCTCTACCAAATAGCAGCAGCATAGAACAGAAATAATTTCACAAAATTCACACAAAAACAACACAATTTTTCTAGGGAAGCCGACTGGGAAAATCCTCGCTTGCTTGAGAATTTTATTGAAGAAAAATAGGCTACAGATCTCTTACACAATCCAACTGTTTCAATAGAGAATGCAATCTAATCTCTCAGCCTTGAACTAGGCTTGAAACAACTCTGCAAGTATATCTGCTTCCCAAGGGGAATTCTCCTCTAACAATTCGCACAAGATAAATCCTCTTGCTTGTTCCTCTCACAAGCTCTCTTGCTCACAGACTCGTGCTCAAGAATTGAATGATCAATTGTGTGGCTTCGATCTCCTTATAAGATTTTCAATTATGCTATCTTTAGTGAGTTTCTAAATTAAGAGTTGAACAGGAGCTTTTCTAGTTAACAAAAGTCAACACACTTAGTTAACCAGATCATCCTAAAATTTAGGAGGCTAACTCCACTTAAGCTTTCAGTTCCCAATTTAAATCACAGTAGAAGACAATTAACTTGCTCTTCCACAAACTCACACTTGTCAAATTGTTTCTTCAACTCGTCCTCATCACTGGAACTCAGACATGACTAAGAAGATCTCCAAATCGATTCCTTGAATTAAGGCACAAATCAAGGAATCCATTCCTTCACTATTTTCAACAATGATATTGTTAATGCTGACTTGAGTATTCTAGGTACATTTATTGCAACTATTTGAGGGGCGGTTTTCCTTTTTCATCTTCTAAGTGATGATGATGTTTTACGAGCAAATACTATAGATATCATTACTGTATGGTTGGCCATAGACTTCGACATGGTGATTTGTTGTATATTTTGTTTTGTGGGCTTTAAGTCATTTGTACTGAGGATTTATTGCATCAGTTCATTTCCTTGTTTGGCAAAACTATTAGTCGGACAGTTAACACAATTTTATTAACAAATTACAGATCCTTTTTTCATTATGAAGTAATTTCTTTCAGCATTTGCAAACTCAAAAATGCCTATTGATAAGTACATTTATGAGTGCAGTATCCTCTTGTTTTCTGTTGTTGGTCATGGTGCAAACAAAGTAAATTTCTCGAATGGTGGATGTTTACAGGCTGAAATTGCTAGGCAAGAAGCAAGGTTGAAAATAGAAAGGGAAAACCTAGAAAAAGAGAAAAGTGTTCTTATGGGTACTGCATCAAGTCAAGATAATCAGGATGGTGCCTTGGAAATTACTGTAAGTGGAGAAAAATATCGCTGCCTTCGATTCTCTAAAGCTAAAAAGTGAGGTTCTAAAGCTTTACAAGAATCAGGTGCAAGTATTGTGTTGTGAAGTTTATAAATTTTTCTTGTTACATCCTATTGAAACGGTGTATTTTAATTTTTCATTTATATATTCTTTGCCTTTGTCAACTGAAGTTTCCTTTTTCCTTTTGTCTATCCAAATGGAAATAAATCTGATGGTGTTTTCTAGTTGGAAGGTTTAATCGCTTTCTCTGTAACGGAATTTCAAAATGGAATATGGTAGTGCTCATTTTAAGAGCTCGAATACCATTCTTTTGCCCGACTTCGTCTTTTCTTTTGCTTTTATGTTGCAACTCACAACTTACCTCACCTCATTGCAATTGCTTCAGAGGACATGTCCCTATCATTTAATGTAAATTCCTATGATATATGTACTTGTAGATATAATCAATTTCTTTTACAGTAATGGCAGGAATCGATTTTGGATACCACTGGATCAAACACAGAATGTAAGCATTGTAGAGCTAATTTCAGTATGGTGTTTATGTAATAAATATAATCAAAAGCTTTTGGCATTAGTCAGCCTAAAATCTATCATATCTAATCATCTTTATCATTATGTCCATAGAAAATATAAAACAACATTTGTGATCTGCAAGCATAAGTAACATATGCAACATACTATAAAGTTTGCATCTGTTGACACACATCTTTAATAATTAGACATTGAATAACTCAGTTGTTGGATGCCTTTGGTTATTTTGTTTAAGAAATGCGTTATGTATGGTCATTCTCAATCCTCTCAGAGCATATACACACTATGCACAAACTGCATAATGGTTATACTGGCAAATCAATGTTAACATCTTTTAATAGGAAACTCAAACCTCTCAGAGCATATACAAACTATGCACAAACTGCATAATGATTATACTGGCAAATCAATGTTCACATATTTTTATAGGAAACTCAAAGCTCTCTAATAATTGAGGTTGCATAAATCAATTTATGTTTTGTGTTATGTTTTTATCATATAAGATAAGATAAGACTAGATAGATAATTTTTCCCATGTCCACAAATGATGGAAAAAGTGGGTCAGTGGGACTGAAATGTACAACTGGTAACAATATATTGTGGGAATGCCATGCTGAAAACTAAAGAATAAAGATATCAGCAAGAAAGTACAATTTAATAACAAAAAGAAAAATTACTATTCATCATTAGGTAATACATTAGAATTAGAGGAGATGGAAGAAGGTTCTGCTGCCATTTCACTTGCTGAGGTGTAATTGCACTACCTGACAATGTCATTAGGGGAGTACCTAGGGCTGAGACGGCCTGGCTGTGTGATCCTCAGAGGAAATTGGAAGTTCTAACATTTGATGTTGCCAAGAAGAAGCTAGTAATACAAGTTTCGTGCTAAATGAGGGTTGGTTTTCCAATTGGCACTGGAAACTGGAAATCATCTGTGGCTAGCTTTTTGTATATGATCATTTCCAATCCCCTCTGAGCACATGCAAAAAAGTAGACAGACTTATTGCAAATGCTTCTGGACCAGAAGTGGAATTTTTTTTGGATAGCTTTAGCCATATCCTAGCCTAGGATGTTGCAGGTGCAGCTAGGCATGGTCATCCCCTTGTGCGTTATGCCCATATCTGCTTTTGGTTGTTTGGTGTAAAGCATATCTACAGATGTTTTAATCTGTAAACTGGCACATTCTCCTGGAAGATTTGGGATACGTGCTTTCGTCCACTGAAATATATTTCTATTACGTCAGAGGAAGACAAGATACAAGTCATTTCTGTCCAGCCATAGTTAAGCATTACACTCAAATTTAAAACTGGATTATCAGATAGCCCTTTGGCTAACCAGTGCTATGCAAAATCAAAACAGAGCTGATAATCGTATCAAACAACAAAAACAACAAAATCAAACCTGCTTGGGTCTGGCTGCTCAGGGAAGAGTTGTCCATGCTCCAAGGTCCAGATTTTTGGATAGGTCCTAAAGCCTAGAATTTTTAATTGATCTGCAACTGCTACTTGGACTCTGCCATACTCTATATTCATATTTGAGGGCAGTTAAGGTTTCTAACTTTCTAAGTCAATGCAATATACAACTTAATGAACTGGGCTCTGGCTGTCTAGGGTCTTACTCTTTGTCTACACTCTAGTGTCCTCGTCATCTACAAGAAGAAACTTGCTGTGATCACAAAAAATGAACTGTTAATTTTGTAATTGGTAAATGCAAACATAAAAGAAGAGAAGAAATGTTTGTATAAAAATCGTTAATATTAGAAGGCTTTGTGTAATGGAAAATAGGGATATTATATTTGCAACTTGTAGAGAAGGGAAAACAGAGCACCACAGAATCAACTGGGGAATTCTTAGATGTTTAAACCATTTTGCAAGTACCATAGTTTTAAAAATTGTTGGCTGAGTCTGAACTGGAACCGATCAAACTGGCCAGTTGGATAGCCAGGGGTCAAACTGGCCACCAACCTGGACTGGTGGACTGGTTTGGTACCAAACTAGTACAAACCAGTCCAATCTGGTCTGAACTGGTTAGTTCCATCTTGAACCGATCATGTCGTAAAAGTCTAACTCCTAAACCCTAAATGAGAAACCTAACTCCTAAACCCTAGAAATTCTGGCAATCAATGATAATCTTTCCTTTTTATCCTTTTACTTAAATTTTTAACATTACCATTAATTGTTTCAGGATGTTTGACATTGTTTCCAATCTTATCAGACTTGATATGGAAAAAGTAGGTTTTCATATCCCAACTCAAAATTCAATAGACTTAACAGTTTTCAGGATTTTAGGATAGGTAGGATTGCAACATTTTTATTGAATACTATCATGTGCGAGGGTATGGAATATGCATTTAATTGCACCAAGCCCTTTATGTACCTTGATGTTGGTGGTATTGATTTTTGAACTCCTCTGCCATGGCCTTAACAAAAACACGCCCTTCACTCTAACCAAAATCATTATTAGGCATGTTAAACTTTTTCTACCATATTATAAGGTTGAGGAGATGAACCCTTCAGTCAAACCAAAATCATTGATTAATCATGTTACGCTTTTTCTACCATATTATAAGGTTGAGGAATCCAAGGATTTTGAAGACTCTGAGCTAGATGATGTTTATGTAGCTCCTACTGATGATTCCATTTTTAGTAGTGGTGATGAGTTTGATGAGTGATCATGTTGATCAATGATTTGTAGCAAGCCAGTGGCCCAATAGATTATTGCATTGTTTTTGGACTCTAGAGGCCATTCAGAGCCTCATTGATTATGTATTTTATTGCTGATATATATTGCACTTGGTGCCATTTTGATATATTCACCCTTACATGGTATACAAATGACCAAAGTTTGTGTATTTTGTCTCTAAGGGTTTGGAAGCTTAAAAATATTTATTTATTTATTAAAAAATTAATTATCTTCTATATTGTTTTAAATCCTAGTTCATTGAATCTGGTTTAATTCTAGTCGGTTAAATTTTGGTTTGAAAACCGATTTGATAGGCGGTCAGTTTGAAGACCGGTTATGAGTTTTAAGGCTATGCTTGCAATCATATTGTGATTTATCTAAAGGAAGAAATGACAAAGGGGGATTTAGCATTGAGGGGAGTGTTATCTCTCAGATTCTCCCTAGAGGAAAAGTCCCAACCTCTCCAAGGGGAAAACCTAAGGACACAATAGGCAAGCTGCCCACTTTCACGTAGCCAACCTTGCTCCTCACTTCCAGGTCTCTGAAGATGGTTTCCTTCTTAATGGGGGAATTCCTTGGACTAAATCCTAAGCCTATCGTTTTAGTAAAGTGAGTGAAGGTGGTTAGCATTTGATTATATGGATGGGGCCGACCAAAATATTTATTGATTAAAATGCCTCAAATGGTAGAGTTCAATATGTACGAGTAAAGAGATTAATCCTTAAACATGGTTTCCAAGGCCATGCAAATGCAAGTACTTATAAAATGAAGGTGTCCTGGGCATGACACAAAAGAAAAGAGAAAATGGATTCTAGTCAAAAGGTGTGCCTTGTGTTACAACTCTCAAATATACCAACATGGCTCGAACTATAGTAATTGGCCCAATCTCTTAGAGCACCAATCAAGGAGAATAGACCGTACCCTTGTCCATACTACCTAATCACCAGTGTATTCGAGGGTAATCTTCTTGAATGCTTTTTTTTTTTTTTTTTTTTTCGGTTCTTTTTCTTTTTTCGGTGCACTACAATAGTTCGACAGTGGTATGGATGGTTTTGGGATACCTAGGGAGATTCCAATATACTATAGGCATGTGGAAGTAATGTCCATGTTCAAGTCTCTTTGATGCAATATTTCTGGAATGGGTATTGTTACTTGACTTGTTAGCATGGGTACATATACTTTTCAGTCCAACATTCATAGCCATTTTAACCCTGAGGTCACAAGTCAGAAGACATGTAAAAACCATGTGAGTTCTTGCATTAGGCATCCTAGAACTGTGTCTTTATCATTGAGTCTATATTCAATTGTTTGGTCGGACCATGTCCTATTCCTTGAAGTTCTACTTAAGGTCCTTTTCACCCCTAATTGAATTGGAGGCCTTTAAGTGAGCTGTTTTGTGGACTCATGGTTTTATGGGCACTACATTTGTATGGGTGATCACCGGTGTATGGGCCAGTCCATCCTGCGTCAAGGTGCACCTATGTCATTCCACATGGTTAGGGTTTATCAAGTTTGTATGCGACCTTGGCCTTGGTGTAGTATATCCATGACAACTCTCAGAGCATAGCAATCTCTTTAGACAACATTTATGTTTCCTAAGGTAGTTTACAGTTCCCAATGCAAAGTTGTCTTGATGGTCAAAAAATCAACTTAGTCTTAGATTGTAGAGTTTGATGAGAGGATTCCATGCCACATATTTTTTTAGGTCCGAGCATCTGGTGGCTAGCTACAACTTGGTCAGCAGGTCAAAACAGGCTTCTATGTGATAGAACAAGGGTAGCACTGGGTTGTTCATGGCATACATTATGTCAAAAGTGATCTACTCAATGAGAGGAACACAACTCATGTTTCAGATTTTGCAAATGCTCAAGGGCATTAGAGATCATCCACTTGGGCGTGATGATGTGGCAGGTTGAGTTTCCAGGAAACTTAACAGGGAAATTTCAATAAAGAAATACACGCTTCAGTTTTTTGTTTGCTTTTCAGCAATAAGAATTAGAATTAAAAATGCAGAAAAAAGGCATTTAGTAACATATATCAACCATAATAAATTTCAGAAAATTACTTATTAAACTAGTGGACAGCAATCGTATAAATTTTATAAATATTTGAAGAAGATTATGCTATAAGCTATCTCACAAGAAATTACATCTAAATTTCAGAAAATTACTTTTAAACTAGTGGACAGCAATCATATAAATTGTATAAATATTTGAAGATTATGCTATAAGCTATCTCACATGAAATTACATCTATATTTCAAAAAATTACTTATTAAACTAGTGGACAGCAATCATATAAATTATATAAATATTTGAAGAAGATTATGCTAAGCTATCTCACATGAAATTACATCTAATCCATGAGAAGCAAATAAAATCTTTAGATTCACTGACAAATCCAAATTGAAATTTCAAATAAATTAAGCACTGAAAATGCAAATGTAAAAATATCAGATTTAAGCATGTGAAAATGACAAAACTAATATTATTAAAATTCATAAAAAATTCCAAGTTAATTTCTTTAAAATGGCTTAAACTCTAGAGATATTTAACTTGAAAATTAACCAAAACTAATTTAAGTAAAAAACTAAGATTCTAATAAAATATCTGATTTACTTAAATTAGTAAAAAAAAGTTATTTTTCTAAAATTTGTCTTTAAAGGGTGTTACTTGTGTTTTTCCAGAAGACAAATATAAAAATAAAGGGATTACTTTTTTCTTTTTTGGGGGTATTTTAGACTTAGAGAATAATTGAAAGAATGGTTCTTTGTTTCCTTGAGGTTGAACTGGAGTTTTCCTTTCCCTTCTCTATCCTTTAGATGTTTGTTGTTGTTGAAGTTCATTACCACCTTAAAGGCATGGATAAGGTACTCCAAGCTGGAGGTTCCTTCACCTATGCTTTCATAGAAGGGTTAGATCTAAAACTAGTAAGCAAACAATCAATAACTTTGAAATTGAAATAAAGATAAAATAAAAAGGAAACCATAATGGACAATTTACTTTAATATTTTAACATAAGCTCAATAAAGTAGAGTAAATGTAGTGCAAAACACACCCTTTGAAAACTTTGCCTCCTCTAAACCATCAACTACAATCCATGTGCTAAAAGAATACAAAATAGTTTTTTCTATAAATCAAGCCCAGATATACACATTAATCAACCTTGTTTTGTAGCATTTTTATTTCTATGACTAGTGGAAACACATTTACCTACTTAGTCTGATCATGATAGGTAAATGACTGTAGGAAATTCATGAGAAGAAGAATAATAAGCAAATTCACAACGAGGTCCATAACTTGCAATTTGTTGTTATTATATTGCAAGTAGAGAATGCAACACTTATGCATCGGTTCCATTCTTCTATCACTGAGAAAATAAGGAAGGTTGATAGTTTGGAGTTAACCATGGGAGCTTATTTCTAGAATATCATAGATGAATTTTAGGCTAAGGTCAACCTCCTTGATGATTTGGAGGAGGAATTTGAGTCTCTCTCTGATTCATAAAATATTATCTTGAAGAAGCAAAGCTGCAAGTTAGAGGGGGGATGTGCAATAAGTAGCTGAGGTTTCTTATTTAAAAGCCTCCATGGAAATGCTTCGTGAAGAAGATGCCCCTATGCTTAATCAATATAAAAATTTGAAAGAAGATCATGACACATTTTTTTTGTAGTTGACTAAGAAGAATGATATTATTTAAGGTTTGTAGGAGTGTAAGAAAAACCTTGAGGTGGAAATTAGTCAATTATAGAATGCTGAGAGGAATATCGTTGTTATTTAGTTTCCTAACTCACCTGCTTCTACATTTCATGATATTCTTGATTGTAGCAAGCTTGATGTTGATAATTGTGCCTCATTACATGTTTTTGTGTCACCCATCTTTGAAAAACATACCACTGATATTGGATCCCAATCGCTGAATGGCATATACTAGAAAAGGACTTGGGAAAAATGGAAAGGACATTTTTTTCCTATCACTCCTAAAGTGAAAAAGTATAAATCAGGTCTTTTATATTTTTCGCTACTTCTGACTCACTACCTACTTCCAATCCTTTTAAATTCGAGAATGCGTCTTTTGTTGTAGGTGGAGTTCAGACTAGGTTGTTGAAGACGAGTCCACTATTGAATGTGTTGTGTAGATTGATGAGATGGATAATAGAGTCGTTGCAGAATATAATGTTGCATTAGATAAAAAATTGATCTCGCATAACAAAAATATGGGCCACATCAACACCATCACATGAAAGAGATGAATTTATCGAGGAATCAAAAAGTTGTTGATTATGCAATCAAATAATTGCAAAAATGATGAGAAAGGATAAACCATGGACTTGTTCCAAGATCGATTGTGGTTGGATCGATGGATGGTCATGTCATCATTTGAATAGATGTTTGCTTACTTCATACCATTGTGTTTCATCGGCTATGTAGTTGTACGTTGTTCCTATTGTTTTTTGTTGATTGTCTCTACTCCCTTAGTGGTCCTTCAAAGGGGAGAGTTTGATGATGCATAGAATCCTATTTTCTTGATCGACTCGATCATGTTACCATGCTATATTGTTGATAATATTTTCTTATTCGGAATTTATCAATGTTTATTATGACAATGTCTAAATTTCTTCCGGAGTGGATGTATTGTGTTTAGATAAGTTTTTGTAGTTATAACAATTTAAGGGGGAATGCTATGCTAAGTAATTTGTTTCCCTCCAAGTTAATTTTCTAAGTTTTTCATACTTCACGTTTAGACAGTGCCAGAATTTTTGTTTGGACCTTTCACTTTCTACATGACTCAATGTTTGTTGTTTGTTGATGGTGGTTTCTTTTCTTTGAAGCCTTTTTTCTAGTTCTTTACTAGCTCCTATTTGAAGCATTTATGAAGTAGTTGTTAATGTTTTCCTTTATTTTTCCTCTGTCAGTGGGCACTTAGTCAATTCTAGATCCCAAAATCAAAGGATATATAAACCCCAAAAAAGGAGGAAATTATGCCCCTCGGCAATGGACAACTCACACACGTAGTAAGTAATGAAGGTTCTCTCTCGGAATTGTAGGGGATTAGGGTCAAAAAAAGAATGGAGGAGGTGAAGTAATTAATTAGCAAATAATGGCCCTTAGTTCTCCTACTCTAGGAGACAAAAGTGGGGGATCAAGATATCCTTCAAAAACAACATAAGATTTGGAATGACAGTGGGATTCTTTCTATTAGTTTAAGAGGATCCTCAAGTGTTGTGTCCACCTTATGGGCTCAATCATTGCTCGAGTTTCTTGATCATTGGTCATCCACCCACTAGTTGGATACTCGATTTCTTCATATCCCCTCAAATCAAGTATGCTCTCTTGCTAATATCTATATGCCAATATAATTTCGAGAAAAACAAGAATGTTGGGATTCTTTGTTGGTTACTAGGGATTCCATTTTTGGCTCTAATTCGATCCAAATTTATGAATCTATGAAATGAAATACATATTTAAATATAACCCAGAGATACAATGAAAGAACAAAACTTTAATTAATTAATAACAAGTACTGAAATTTTTTTATGTGCAGAATGGAACAAACTAGTTCGGGCAATGGTTGCCCATCTCTGAGAAGAGATGTGATGACTGCATGCCTTCTGAATTATGTTACAACGAGGCTTAGAGGCATTTTTATCATAAAGAAGAAGTGATAAACCCTAACCTTAGGAGATGAAGCACCAACAATTTTGGGCCTTGTTCGAGTAACTTGGACCGCCAACTTCCTAGGGTCATAACTTTGGCATACAATCTCTACTTTTCGTTCATAATACCTCATTTCAAAGATCTCCATGAGGAGGAAAAAAAATATTCATCTCTCCGTTTTACCTGGAAACATCTTTTAGGATCTCAAAACGGCTCCAGAAGTTTAGGACCCGAAAAACTACCAAAAATATAAAGTTGTGCTAGAATTAAGGAAACTAAAAGGAAACATTGTTGGGGGTTCAAGTGGAATAGGCAGGATGCCATCAATATCCTCTTGGATCATAATTTCATCTTTGGAGGAGAATTTAATACAATTGTACATCAGTGGGAAAAGAAAGGGGGACCTTGGGTTAGAGATTGGTTTCAGGGAAATTTGGAAGATCTCATCCAAAATAAAAATTTCTAGCCATAAAACCTTCCTCCAACAAATTTACTTGGAGCAACAAACGATATGGACTAGGCCATATCGCTACTCTTTTAGACATATTTTTAATAATAGACTTATTCTTGTATTAAAATATATTTGTATGTTCTCAAATCCTTTCTTCCAATAGTTCTAATCACAAACCAATTGTTCTTGAAATCACTGAAAATATTGATTTTGGGCCCCTTCCCTTCCATTGATTTCTAATATGGGAAAGAACGATAGGTTTCAGAAATCTAGTAAAGGAAGTTTGGAGTGAATGGGTCATGGGAAGCTCGATGACAATCTAGGAACAAAATATCAACCGATTAAAAAGCACATTAAAAAAGTGGGCTCGAGAACAAGAAATAAAGAGATAATTAGTGATATGAGCACATGAAAAGAGAATGGAAATTATACAATCTGAAATAAAGGAAGGCCTTGTGTCAAGTGACCCGCTTAAGGAATAAAGGGAAGAATTTACAACTTATCATAAAGCATTAAAAGAGGAAGAGGAAATTTTTCATTTAAAATCTTAAGAGTATTTGGTTAAAGGCCGGAGATGCGTACAAATTTTTTTCATAAACAAGAAGAAAATCAAGTCTGGAAAATAACATCAAAGAGGTAACAACAAAAGGCACTAAAATCTTGGACTTTGATCAACTCAAGGAGGAGTTAGTTTGTCACTTTAGTGATTTTTAAAACGCCATGAACCCAGGCAACTCTGAACCAGAATTATCAATGTTGGAATAGATTCCAAAATTTTTAGCTTAGGAGGATAACATTGCTTTCATAAAAGAGCCCGCCAAAGAGGAAATTTTTCTAGCAATATTCTCCTTCAACTCAAACAAAGCTCCAAGACTAGATGGATTTTCTACCCACTTCTATCATATGTTTTTGGAGGTAATAAACTTTGATTTTTGTAGAATGGTGGATTACACTTATTAAGAATAATTGCATGGGGGTGGAATTAACTCTTCCTTTTTAGCGTTGATTCCAATATAATTAAGCCCTACTTCTTTTTCAATATTTAGGCCCATTTTTCTTTGTAATGTCTCATGTAAATTGATTTCTAATAATTTTTCCAAAAGACTTAAGCCTCTTCTTCCAAAAATAATATTGCAAAATTTAAGGAGTTTTTGTATATTAGAGACAAATATTTGATAACATCATTTTTTCTCAAGAGGCTATCAATTCTAGTCAAAATCAAGGAGACAAAGGAATGATTGTCAAAATTGACATGGCAAATGCCTTTGATAGAGTGAGCCATGAATTCTTATTTAAGGAAATGAAAAAAACTGGCTTTGATGCTAACTTCATTCATTGGGTTTCTCTTTACATAAAATATCCTTGTATTTCCCCCCTGATTAATGTGAGAGCAGCTAGGTTTTTCTGTGCCTTGCGAGGCCTTCGCCAAGGTTGTCCCTTCTCTCCTTTCTTGTATATCACTATGGAAAATTCCCTTAGTCGTAGATTGGAATTTGAAAGAAAATGTGAACCACCTCCCATGAATTAGGTTTTTCGTAGGTACCAAGAACATTAATCACTCTCAATTTGGTGATGATACACTTTTAATGGGTGGAGCTTCCTCAATAATAGCAAGAAGATTTAAAAGGGTTATGGATAATTTTCTTGACGCTTTAGGATGCCATGCAAATTCTTGGAGATCTCATATTTATACATGTAATATTTAATTTAGAAAGAAAAGACAAATTGGAAGAATAATGGCTTTTCAATCGGTGGAAACATGGAAATAATTTAAGTATTTATGCATTCCTATTTGCCTAAAATGACACTCAGCCTAAGCTTGGGAAGGTGTTCTTTCAAAATTCGAAGGAAAATTCTTTTCATGGGGGACTAGATGGCTCAATACTGAAGGCACATATTTTTTGATCAAAACAATCCTCTATGCTTTACCACTTTATTAATTCTAAACGCTTCTTGCTCCAAAAAGCGTTCTCTCTTTTTTGGAAAAAGAAAATTGCAAGTTTTTCATGGGAAGGAGGCAAAACAAGTTAAAAGGAATTCCATCTGATTAAATGGGTTACTATGAAGCATCCTAAAAACCATAAAGGGCTTGGCATTGGGGACCCTATGCTAATGAATAAAGAAATAGGGGAAAATTGGTTTGGAGATTCATCACCGAAGAAGAAGACTAGTGGAAGGAAGTTCTAAAGGAAAAATACCTTCAAGGAGAAATAATAATAAGTATGGATTCAATTAAAGCCTCAAAGAGGGTGCTCCTCGAATTTGGAAATTATTTGTATCAGAAACCCTTCTCATTCATTTAGGTCTGTATAGGAAGCCATGAATTGCAGAAAATATAAACTTACAGATTGATAAAATAATGGATCAAAAACCATTGGAACGTTTCCAAGAGTTTCTTCCTCTAAGAGATTTCTTATGTGCTCAAAGTAAATTCACCTTGGTTGATATTTATTGTTGGGATGAGGAAGGTAATTGGACTAGATGGCACCTGAGAAATCTTCCATAGAATCTTTAACACTTGGCATTAAAGCTTCGTGATCGACTGGTGGGATGTGCACCATGGAGATCAAAAGACGCAGATTATGTAGGATGGAATGCCTTGGTTTATTTGTTGAAGGAGGAATACGTCGTTATGCTCTTCAAGTCTCAATTTCCCCCAAAGGTCTAAATTTGGAAAAAAATCATGGAAATCTAATGCCAATCCAAAGGTACATTCTTTTTGTTGGATTCTTTCTCATACAATTTTTTTGACAATTGAGAATTTAAGAAAGAGAGGCATTCATGGCCCCTCTTGGTGTCATTTTTTCTAGCCTCAGGTGGAATACATCTCCCATATATTTATGGACTATGATTATATTAGGGAGGTTTGGATGGAAGCAATTGCCCTACTCTCCAGTAGAGTGAAATTGCCCTCAGGTTTTCAAGAATTTTTCTCTTCCTGGAAAATTATGCTAGATACTTTTTGAGGAAACCTCCCTTCAAAAATTACTGGGAAGCTCTCCCAACATTTATACGTTGGAAAGTATGGTTAGAAAGAATAATGTAATATTTAATAACAAGAATACTCCTCCCCACAACACAACAATGAAATCGATCTCATTGTGTGCTAAGGTTGGAGCTCAAAGATAGAACATACCTCTTCTCAACAAACCTTAGACCAAATGCAACGAGATTGGCTCAAAAAAATTATAATTTTGGACAACTTTTCCCAAAACATAAGATGGAGCAAGCCTAGAATAGATAAAATCTAGAAGCCAAGACTAATAAATGTAAAATTAAAAACATGTAAGAGCTCATGACAAGGATGGATTCTCTATTTTGATGGGGCATCCAAATGAAATCCAAAGGTGATAGAAGGGGGAGGGGTAATCTATGGCCTCAAGGAGGAAAAAGTGTTTAGGTACTTGTGGGGTCTTGGTCATATGACAAATAATCAAGCAGAGACATATTGTCTCTACCATGGACTTATGTTAGCCAAAGAACATCAAGTGGACACATTTACGATTATGGAAGATTCTCCCCTAATCTAACATCATATGGTCAAAGCATCCCTCCCAAAGGATCAATATATGGAAAACATCATGAAAAGAATTAGGAAAATTGCGGAAGATATCCCATCCAAAGCATATTTCCATGTCCTAAGATACTTCAGTAGATAAGTAGAAAAGTATGCTAGCAAGAAGTGTAAACTGAAGATAGGTTAATTAAAGATTAATGGCCAAAATAGGCTTGCTATAATTCCCTAATGGTAGATGAAGTCTTTTAAAAAAAATTCCTAGTAGCATTATGTGTTGCAATTTTTTTTATTTTGTTGGGGATTTTTTGTAAGGTATTCACCTACAAAACCCCTCTT
Source organism: Pinus albicaulis (assembly GCA_034641835.2). Taxonomy (NCBI): domain Eukaryota; kingdom Viridiplantae; phylum Streptophyta; class Pinopsida; order Pinales; family Pinaceae; genus Pinus; species Pinus albicaulis. Next base: position 481,510,418 of record CM076581.1, on the reverse strand, counting down.
TTTTTTCCCAAATATATTATGTAGTTGAGAACTTTTGGAATCCTGTGTAGAAAGAAATCATGTGTTCTTATTGGAAAGAAGAAAAAAATTGGAATAATTTGATAAATTAGTTATGTTATGCCTCATGTATTTGTTGTGAACCAGGTGTATTTAGTTTTGATTTTCTGTCTCATTTTGAAAGTGGTTATATAATTTACGAAGTATATAGTCTTGGATCACTGTTGTCACACATAATCTACAATATGTGATACTCTTTGAATCTACATCACATTAGCTATTGTGACAAGGAACCTTATTAATTCATTTTTGTTGTAATTAAATAACATAACAATGGGAAATATACTTATAATCCATATTAGCTACAATATTAGGTGACAAGACAACTTCATTTGCAATGTTAGTTACTTGTGTTTTGTTTTTTCTTTTGTTGGAATTGACGAAATGATTCTTGGTGAGATTGCAATGTTTTGTTGTTTTAATTTCATTTTTAAATGCAATAAACAAGTCAATGCTCTAAAAAATATCTAGGTCACTTGGATTGTGCAAATTGGATAACTTAAAACTACAGTTTTCCCAATTTATAACCAAATTCCAAAAAAAATGGATTTGAAAATCTACCTAAAAAAGCTAAAATGTCACTTCTTTGGACAAAGCCAATTCAAACAATCTCTTACTTATCATATTATTATAATAGTAAGTCTAACTATTTTACGGTTTTATCTTTTTTTGTCTAAATCAAACGATATAACTTTTGATAAAATCACAATTTTTAATTACTTAAAACGTATTTCAGAAAATGACCAAATGGGGACGATGATAACGAAGGAAGAAGTGATTGAGATTTTGAAAATTTTGGCCAGGGACAAGATCCCAGGCCCAGATGGTTGGACAATGGAGTTATTTCTTCATTTTCTAGATATTATGGTAAAGGATCCACTTGATATGGACGAGGAATCACGGTGTCTTTGTTCGATTTCAGGTTCCAATAATGCCACGTTCGTATAACATTTGTTGATTTTAGACCTATATCATTATGTACAGGATGTACAAAATGATATAAAAAATCATTGCTAACATGATTAAAGCTTCATTGTCTACACACATTTCTTCGCAACAATTTGGCTTCTTTGACAACAGACAGATTCAAGACACCGTAGCAATCATTCTGTCAAACCCTGAATGATGGAGGTGTGCCTTATGCGGATTGACCTGATTAAAGCTTATGAGAATGTGGATTGGGACTTTTTAAGATTGATCCTTCACAAAATTGGGTTGGGAGTTCAGATAGTAGAATGGATTATAGCACGTTTTACATCGCTGAATTTTGTAGTTATCATAATTGGGCTTACTATTAGTTTTTATAGCATCGGATGTGCTCTAGCCACAAGATTTGATAGAGAGGCCGGAATACATATATTCTCCAAAACCCAGAAATCGTTTCTGGAAATTCCACCTAGAGACGACTTAATTAGATTTATTAGTCAGTTTTTAATATTTCCCAAGTCTAAACTTAGGGAATATGATTAATTAATTAGAATTAATTAAGTCATGGTGAGAATGATCTAGAAAATTACATGGATTGATTTCTAGTTAATCCTAGCCATCAATTAAGATCTAATCGTGACCGTTGAAGTCTCAACAAAGGATTATAAGAAGAAGTCGATGGGGCTTGGATGAAACACACCAAATTAGTTGAGCATTCAATTTTGCTGAGAAACCAATTTCTAGAGTAGTAGTTGTGTGTTGCCGGAAGTGATTCAGTGAGATTGAAGCAGTGAGAGAGGGGCAGAGATAGTGAAGCCGGAGGAATATTTCCAAATCTGACGAGTACATTTTCAGAGAGGCAGAAAGTGCCATAGTGAGGCAACACAATGCCCTCTAGAGGAAAATTCTATTTTGATGGGGAGAAGTCGAAACTTAGTGCCAGAAGTTGGAGAGAGGTTCTAGAGGCCAGGAGAATCAGTTTCCTAGACAACAACTGACGAGATAGTGAGAGGTGACACATTTTCGAGCTGAAGGGATGTAGTGACTACGTAGGGTGACTACACAAAGGCAGTTGGGAGCAGCTCAATTCAAACCGAGGTCAATGTCGGATAGCCTGTTGAGTTACTTTTTTCTAGTTTATCTCTGTTTGGATTGCTAGTTTGGGCATCCATAGTTTGTACTAAGATTTCGCTACTGCATGATATTAAAACCCTCAGATGTTGCACTGTTTTTCCCAAGTTGGGTTTTGTCGGGGACATTGTCCAAAAATAACGGTGTGTTTTGCGTGTGTGCATCTATTTCTTCCAGCGTTTTTATTTTTTCCGCAATATTTTATTTATGAAGGTTGCAATGTATTTAATTCGATATTTGCTGTAGGAAACAACAGATAAATTGTTAAGTAAATTAACAATTAGAAGAATTAACATCAGTTTCTGCAATAGGATTCGGGGTACCCAAATTTTCAGATGGTATCAAAGCACAGATTGTAAGCTGGAGAGCTCAGTTGCAGAAGAAGAGGAGGTTCGTTGCTTTGCTTGAGCAACATTTTGAAACCCCCAAAGGCAGTGCAGTTCCTTGGCCAATAGGGTCAATTTCTTGAGGAAAATCGATTTCTCTGATAGAGAGACAAAGAAATATGATTTCTCTAGATCGAGGATTAACAGAGACGAAGGGAGAAGTCGTATTTTTTATAGCAGAGCAGATCTCTAGCTGGATGCAGTTATTTTGCAGTAGTTTGCTAGAGCATAATAAGCGTCAGGTGGAAGAAATCGCACACATTGACGGAAAATTATCCTCAAGGAACTTCTAGCCTCAGAAGTTCAATTTCCCTTGCATATCAGCAGTCGTTGTGAGCAGAGTTACTCACTCCAGCACGAAGGGCGTAGAGCCTAGCAGCAGCTGAGCAGAAGGGAAGAGGAGGTTTTCAACATATTTTGTTGAGATGGCAATAGCTGGGCTACGAGATCAGGATAGGTTGGACGAAGCCTCCAACTATGTGATTTGGAAGGAAAGAATTTCCTTCCTTTTGGATGAGTACGATCTCAAATCATATATCGATAACGTGGTAGTTCTCCCCACACATCCAAATCAGCTGAAGCAATACAATAAGGAGATGGCGAAGGCAAAGAGATTGATCCTTGATGGAGTTCAAGATCATGTGGTATCTCACATAACGGGCCTGGGAACGGTCAAAGAGATACGAGACTCTCTTTCCACACTATACCAGGGATCTTCCGAGCAACAGAAGATGTAATTAGAAGAAAATCTTAGATGTACTTGTATGCTGAAGGGGGAGTGCATATACCCCTTCCTCACCGGGATTCATGAGATCCGAGATGAGCTAGCAGTTGTAGGGTCAACGCCTCAAGCCACAGAGCTAGTGCGAGTAGCTCTCAATTCTGGCTCTGAGGAGTGGCAGGTGTTTGTCCAAAATATTTTGGGCAGAGAAACCTTGTCAAGATGGGACAAGATGTGGGAAGACTTTCAGCAGGAAGAGTTGAGGCAAGATATGATGAAGAGCACCATCAGTGGCAACAGTGGATACAAGTAGGTGAAGGAAGAGGAGAATGTGGCCCTCGCATCAAAGGGTCCCAATCATGGGCATGGGGAGCATAGGAAGAAGAAGGACCCGTCGAAGGTAAAGTGCTTTAGGTGTGGTGAGCAGGGCCATTATAGCACTCAATGTCATCTCAGGAAGAAGGACAAGGAAGAAAAGCAGGATCAACACAAAACTTCTGCCGAGATTGATAGGCCGCCCTCCAAGATGGAGGAAGATTTTGCCATGTTTGCAAACATCCCTCCAGGAGTGAGGTGGGGTGACTTGGTTTTGTAGCCTTAGAGTGCTACAGGATGGGCAAGATTCTTGAGGAGGTTCACCTCTTGAATTAGTTCCTTGCTATGGGATCCTACACTACACAATAGCAGGAAGAACCAATGGAAGTTGGTGTAGTCAGTTCCTTCAGGAACAACACAAAGATTAGTAGCAGTCAGGACTCGGGTGACAGATGCATCATACTGAACACAGATGGTTCAGTATTTTGGATAGTTCTCAGTTGTAGATGTTGCAGTTGCAACAACAACATATGAGAGGGAGTTGCAAATGTTGCAATAGCATCAACAACAAAGTTGCATTGCAGATGCAATGTTGGCAACAGTTCAACAAGGTCAACAACATCACAAATGTTGTGCATATCAGAGTTGCATAGTGTTTGGTGGGAAGCAGTAGCTAGACATCAGCAATGTGACAAGAGATGGTGCATAGACAATGTATTGTAGCAATAATTGCAGTGTTAGAACACATTCCTCGCTAAGAGGGAGTGTTAGTTTTTGCAACATCGGATGTGTTCTAGCCATGAAATTTGGTAGAGAGGCTAAAATACATGTATTCTCTGAAACTCAGAAATCGTTTCTGGAAATTCCACCTAGAGACGACTTAATTAGATTTATTAGTCAGTTTTTAATATTTCCTAAGTCTAAACTCAAGGAATATGATTAATTAATCAAAATTAATTAAGTCATGGCGAGAATGTTCTAGAAAAGTACCTGGATTGATTTATAGTTAATCCTAGCCATAAATTAAGATTTAATCATGGTTGTTGAAGTATAATGGAGGATTATAAGAAGAAGTTGATGGGGCTTGGAGAAAACACACCAAATCAATTGAGCATTCGATTTTGCTGAGAAATCGATTTCCAGAGTAGCAGTTGTGTGTTGCCGGAAGTGATTCAGTGAGATCGAAGCAGTGAAAGAGGGGCAGAGATAGTGAAGTTGGAGGAAGAATTCCAGATCTGGTGAGTTCATTTGCAGAGAGGCAGAGAGTGCCACAGTGAGGTACCGCAGAGGCAGTGCATTGCCCTCTAGAGGCAAATTTCATTTTTCTAGGGAGAAGTCGAAACTCAGTGTCAGAAGTTGAAGAGAGGTTCCATAGGCCGAGAGAATAAGTTTCCCAGACAACAGTTGACGAGACGGTGAGAGGTGACACAGTTTCGAGATGGAGGGACGTGGTGAGTGTGTAGGGTGATGTAGTGGCTGCGCAGATGCAGTTGGGAGCAACTCAATTCGAGTTGAGGTCAGTGTCAGATAGATTGTGGAGTGAGGAATTTACCTCACTAGTTACTTTTTGCCAGTTTATCTTTGTTTGGATTTCTAGTTTGGACATCCATACTTTGTACTCAGATTTCACTACTGTATATTATTAAAATCCTCAACTGCTGCACCTGTTTTCCCGAGTTGGGTTTTTCCGAGGACATTGTCCAAAAATAACTGTGTATTTTGTGTGTGTGCATCTATTTATTCTAGTGTTTTTATTTATTCCGGAGTATTTTATTTGTGAAGGTTGCAGTGTATTTAATTCGATATCTGTCATAGGAAACAAAAGATAAATTGTTAAGTAAATTAACAATTAGAAAAACTTGCATGTTCTTTTATGTGGTATCAACAAATAGGGTTCTGTGGAAGTATGGTGTATATTGTTATGAAGCCTGGAATGTTCTATCATTTTAGCTAGTACAATGTAGTAGGTTCAGATAATAGAGCTAAGCTTATTGCTCTTTGGGGGGTCTTAATTTGTGCAAAATGGCTTGACATTGGAGATCTAGATGGGTTCGATGATTATAAAGTTCTTATTGAGTGGGTTTAAATGAAATCTAATTTTGAGCCACCAATACTCACTCATTGGATGCAATTACATAGATAATTGATCAAGACTTTTTTAGATATTTTCCTTTACACACATCTACAAGGAGCATAACCATGTTGCAAATTACCTATCAAAAGAAGGATGTTGTTGATCACCGAACAAGATTAATTATTATGTTTTTTACAATGGAACCTTACAAAGTTTGGGGAGTGTAAAAATCTAAAGGGTTGTCTTTGATATATTATATAGACCAATGTTTGATAATGTTTATGTTTAAAAGTTTCTTTCTCTTTTTTGAACAAAACTTTTAGATATTGAAGTAGGATGAGACAAAGAAGGTATGTTTATGGAGAAATAATACAGTAGAAAGACAAATATTTTGAATAGATATCTGAATTTAGATGTAAAGATGCAATAAGATGCAATTTTGAGAGACATAATATGGGGATAAAAAATGCATGGGATGAGAAATAAAAAAAATGCATATATAACTACTTTTTGATTAATGAAAATATGTTAATGTTTTTGTATTAAAAATAAATAAATTCAAAGTTCCAAAATATAAAAATACTCTATACCAATTTAACTTAAATTATCCATTAAAACCATTTTAAACCAAATTTAAAACAAAATTCAACCAAAAATATATACTCCTAAAACATAACAAAACAACATTAAGATATTTCCAATCTTTTTGTTTTGTAATTTAATGTCTTAGCTGGCAAAATTAAATTAGAGCCTTACCTTATTAAACATTAGCCACATTGAGAAATCTTTGAAAAACTTGCATTAATACTTCGAACATCATTAGTACTTCGAACATTAACAGCCGTGACAAATATTTGAAAAACTTGCATGTTTATCTTTGAGAAACTTGCATTATTACTTCGAACATTAATAACTGTGACAAATATATGAAAAACTTGCATGTTTTATTTTAGGACACTTAGTTTGCCGTTTTAAACCAAATTTAAAACAAAATTCATCCAAAAATATATACTCCTAAAACATAACAAAACAACACTACGATATTTCCAATCTTTTTGTTTTGTAATTTAATGTCTTAGCTGACAAAATTAAAATAGAGCCTTACCTTATTAAACATTAACCACATTGAGAAATCTTTGAAAAACTTGCATTATTACTTTGAACATTAACAGTTGTGACATATTTGAAAAACTTGCATTATTACTTTGAACATTAACAGTTGTGACATATTTGAAAAACTTGCATGTTTTATTTTAGGACACTTAGTTTGCCTCAATTTAAAAAAAATAAAAAAATAAAAAAATTCAAATTTGTGTGAAAATAATATTTCTACGGTCAAGCCAGATACTAAATTGGTGTATGAGACCCTCTTAGGAAGACATACATACTCTACCTCGTATGGTTCTGAACCTGTGATCTCTTAGAAGGAAACACATGCTCTTAACCATTAGACCCACTCAAGCTGTATATTTAGATGTGTATATATTTTAAATATTAAACATCATGTAGTGTTTTAATAATTGGTTTATTATTATTTTTTTAATTAAATAAAAATAATATAACACTGAAACCAATTATTCACTCTATAGTGGTTAATATAATATTATTTAGATTTTTCAAATAAATATTTGAAATTATGAATTTCACAAATAAATGAAAGAAATATAGGTCAAACACGTTCATATGCTTACGACATAAATCATAAAAAATTCTTAATAATTTATTCATAATAAATTTAAAATAAATTTATTTATTTAATTTATTATTATTATATTTTTATTTAAATTTAACCGTCTTAAGAAAAGAGAATATATCAAACACATAACTTTACAATCTGGTATAAATAATTAAAAGAATACAAATTAAATTAAATTACCAAAACCCATTGATACAACTACAAATGAAAAATCCAGACATCCATTAAATTCAAAGGAACCCAAATAAAAATCTAAGCATTTGAGGGAGGCGTTAACAACTGGACAGAATAAACACATCAACATCTTATTATTTATTTAAAACCTTTTTTTTTGATAATTTCTCAAGATATGTAAATTCTTTAAATTTAAAAAAAATTATTTATACAACAAAAATTATTGTAAAATCTTGAATACTCCATGTCACTGCTTGAAAGCAGTAACATAATAATATCTGCATAGTACATACTACATGTCATTGAGTGAAAACAGTAACATAATAATACATGCATAGTACATACTACCTTCTTGTAAAATCTTACATACTACATGTCACTGCTTGAAAGCAACAACATAATAATACAGGCATAGTACATACTACATGTCACTGGGTGAAAGCAGTAACATAATAATACATGCATAGTACATACTACATGTCACTGTGTTAGAGCAGTAACATAATAATATATGCATAGTGTTGTGCATATCAGCACTTAGACCTAAATTTTTGGCCTAACGCTCCCCCATAATCTTTCAAACCTGTTATCATGGCCAAAAACTTCCATATATTGTCTATCGTTACCTTTGCTGCCCAAAAAATACATTAGACAGAGGTTTAAATTCGCAATTTAAATTTATGTCGGGCCCAACCTTTGGGGTCTCAGCCCCCTTTGTTTCGATTCCCATATGATCCGGGCGCGAAACCGTGTGCCAGCGAGATAGGAGCTAATCCTTCAAAGTTTTGGGGGCACTCGTGGCCGTCCGATCAGAAGCAAATCGATGGAGCGGAATTTGGTTTGCCGTGGTGGCCCCCGCACCCGCTTTCAGTATGAAAACCAGTGGTTTCATTCCGCACCACCTCTGCTGGGCCGGCGGTATTCTCCAGGGAGCCAGCGATTCCATAGATCGCGTGACGCGTGTCCCGACGTACGATATCCAAACCACCCATTTCACGCATTATTCTCCGGACGAGAGTTGGGTAGCGGAATTATCATCGACCGTCCGATCCTGCGCTCTCCATCTGACGGTGGTCATTCTCCAAAGTCGCACGAGATTTAACCCAAGTCACGTAATGCTCGGGTGCACCATTCCGCCGCTGTACAATGCACTCTCCACCGTTGATTTCATTTTTGATTGTGCGGCCCAGAATTGTTCACGCATTCCGTTAATTGATCAGGTCCACCTCCACGTCGTCCCTTCCACTTAGCTTCTCGTACGCCCACGTGTCGTTTGCGTTCGCCGCGATCGTTTGTATTTTCTGTTTACGTGTCTTATTACATGGTTTATGTTACGTACCGTCGCCTTGTTCTAGCTTTACCGTTTCATTGTATATTCCATCGCCACTCTGCACTTCCCCGCCATCCTTCTCAGTTCACGTCATCAGTCCTTGGTCATGCTAGTGTCCACCACCTTTGTGTCCAGTCTTCTTAACTTATTTGTGAATTTTGCAGGTTGCAGTGACGAGGGATCGCCATAAATCTCCGCCTCCATTTCAGAAGCTGAGAATACGCAGCAGGACCCTGTTTTAAGAGCAAAATTTATAGAAAAAGATCCAGAAGCTGCTGTGATATGACCACCATAAAGAGGGGCAAGGATCTAAGTCTGTTTAACCTTCCAAGGTCATTCAAATACACATGGTGAGCGGATGAAGAATTAATGGGGCAGCATAAAAATATTAGCGAAAGATCGAGAGATACAACGCCCTGCATCAAAGGTCTTGGATTTAAATTTAAATATTGGAAGGTACAATGTTCAGAAAGCAATATCCTCAAGGTGATATTTCAGTCAAGTTCCCTTCAGGAACGTACAAAATGTTCACGAAGAGTTACCCTTACGTCTTGTTCCTGAAGAGATTTTCTCTCGGGGCATTTATTTCTGGAGGTAGATTGCAAAGTACAGATAATTATATTCAGTCATTCACAGTATGGGCGCGAATGTTTTCCGCCACTTTGTTTCAAATCAGATCATTAAATGTGTATCACCTACCTCATTATCTGGAGCTTTCTATCTCTTCTATAAAAACGAGAAAGAAAGACATTGTAAGGGTTCCAGATTTCTATCAGCAAACTGTGCAGTGAAAGGCTTTGTATACATCTTGTAAAGTTTTTGTATGAAGGCTCAGAGCCCGTAGGGTCTCAGTGAGGAGGAGTTATAACTATAATGAGGATTCTGGTCTTTGGTATCCCACAGTATGTAATCTTTTCTTATGTGTTAATATAATATCTCATTTCATTGCATTTATCTTCTTGTATCATGTTCTAGAATGCGAGTGGCTCACCGATCTTAAGTAAGGATTCATCCTAGTTGGTGCCCATACTTGGATTAGTCAAGCGCTTTAAATAGGCCTAGTCATGATATACTGTTCCATGTTCATTTCATCCATATTTTCTGCTATATTAGTTACTCGAGGAGGGTGCTTTTAAAACGCCATTTTCATGTATGGATTCTTAGTTGGATAAGCCCATATGTGGTTTTGTTTTGTATCTGGGTATCAGCCTCATGCTAACTAGTATCTTCTTCATGTTTCTTCACTGCATCCACTTTCTGATATTTGATTTCTGTGGCATATTATTTGAACTGGCCCTCTTTGCAGTAAGCTGTCTCTTAACTGTCTGATGCTTTGTATTGGAGTTTTGCATGCTGTTCCTACATTATTCTTATCTTTGTATCAGCTTCTGAGAGAGTTTGGTTCCATTTAAACTAATTTCCTTGTTTTACAAGAGATAGTAAGAGAGCTTTTGGATTGACAACCCAAGATATATTATGAGCTCCTTGCTATGCTAAGATGTCCTAGGCACTGGTCTATAGCAACTCTAGGCTGTCTCTAGGGGATGACAAAATTGTCTACAACACATAGTACCTCCTTAAATGAATATTGATACATATGGTAAGTAGGTAACATAATAATACATGCATGCTACATATTACATGTCACTGCGGGAAAGCAGTAACATATCACTTCTTTAAATGAATATTAATACATAGGGTAAGTAGGTTGATGAATATTTATGGATTATGATTGTTAAAATTCATTGAAATTTATTATTCATTAAATTTTAAAAGGTTATTAAGGACTATTCAATTTCTTAATATTTAAATTTTAAATTATTATTATTATTATTTTTTTTTTAAATTTTATTTTATTTAAATATACATATAAATAAGAAGATTAAAAAACTTAATATTATGATAAATATTTTTAAATTAATATTAATAAATATTTTTTAAATTAAAATTTAATATTAATGGACAGATATTTTAAAGATTTTTTTTTGTGAAATAGTAAATGTTTGTATTAATTATTCATATCAAATATCTATATCAATAATTATTTCTAGCCACTTAAGATAAATTCAATTGACTTTCAAAATTGGATATGGGGTTGGGTTTTGATCCACTTATGTATGCACATGTCACAAGCCCATTTAATATCATCTTTATAGATGTAATCATATTTTGAACCAATACCTTAAAGTTTCTCCTATTGAGCAGTTGTACTCTTTACATGTAATCTCAGTCAATTGGATTTTGGTCATTCAATTATCTTGTCCAGTAAGACAAAGAATGCATCTCAACAAATCTAATCAAAGACTAAGAGAAAATGCAAGTGGATGATCGAGTTAATAAGTTGACACTCAAGTAAAAAACAATTACTTTAGTTGAAATTATTGGGAAATTGAACAATTTATAGAAGTTGATAATCAAATGGAGTGATCCAAGGGATTGTGATCTCAAGAATGGTGGTTGGTGAGAAATTGACTACAATTGAAACTTGTTAGAAAGTGGTTAGGAATCACGAGATTCTCAAAAGCTTAGCCAATAATAGTCAGTCGCATATACTAATTTGTGAAGCTAGGCATTAGGTTTTTCTATCTCTATAAATAGAGAATGTTGTAAGATTGAAGAGATGACGATAAATAATCTCAGTGTGCTGTGTGAATCTTTATAGTGTGTATTTATCTATTTTATGTTTTATATACTAGGTGTGTTAAGTCCAACACTTTTATGGCTTAGATTCATTTTTCTTGCTAAATAAATCCTCATTTTTCACTATTAAATCCAACTCTTTTAAACCTTTTAATAGCCAATGTTATATTTTATTATAAAATTTGTCAAAATATTTATAAATACATAAACATAAAAATATGTACTAGTTGTTATATGAATATTAATAATTATTTATATTAATAATTTTTATATGAATATTAATAATTATTTATCAATTAAGATGTATTAGAGGTGCTTGATGCAACCATATGTATACTTTTTGATTGGAAATTCAATGGGATGTTGTAAATTTGGAAGTTAATTTATAATTTTATGATTAGTAAGATAGTATTATATATAATTTTGACTTCATCTCATATGTTAAAATTGAAATTTAAAATTTAAGTATGATTTAAACTATGCAACAACTCACAATTAAAATATAGTACTAATTATATCAATTATGTGATTTATAATCATCTCATAAACTATTCAACTAATTTGCATAGAACTTTCGAAAACACTAGCAAATATGAGTTAGCTGTAGTGACAATATTTCTTATTGATTTTAGAGTTGAATTCTATAGGCTCAACTGAACATCATCTTTCTACAACTAGCCACCCCAGTCTCACAACACTCATCCATTAAATATAACAAATGGTTCCAAAATGGAAAGGGATTGGAAATGAATCTGCATGCACACAATCCATATGCCAAAATGCCAACTTTCATTTCTTGTTTTAAGTTCTACTTAATTCAATATTTTTTTTTTTTGAAAATATATATTTATTTGAGGCTTCATACTTAAATTGAATTTTTTTTGCAGACAATAATGTTGTTACATCAATATCTTGAGATTAGATTGAGAGAGATTGAGATTAGATTCAGAGAGGCCAGTGTTATAAAACATTTATAATTGAAAAATAAATAATATAAATAAAAGTTAATAGATTATCAACTTTTTATTATCAACTATATATAATTGATTTAAATATATATTTATTGAGGATTTCAGATTTAAATAGAAGCTTATTTTATTATTGACCATAAAATAAGATAATTGTATTTTGTTTGCACACAATAATGTTGTTGAACATCAATATCTTGAGATTAGATTGAGATAGAGCAATGTTATAAAACATTTATAATTGAAAAAAATTATCAACTTTTTTTGTTTTGTAATAAGATTTAAAACTATGTATAGTTTATGAAGGATCCATTTTCCTATAATCAAAGAAAATAGATAAATGACTCATGGCCTAAAAACATTTGGCAATTAAAAAAAATCACCTCCTCATGTGATAAATAAAAACCCATAATAATTAAACCATTAAATTATGATAAAATTTATCACCTTAAAAAAATACCACCAACCTAATACAAACTGCCCAACCTATTTTTAGATATACAAAAAGATCACTTTTTACCCATATACACCAATCTACTTCATTTAAACTCCTCTTCTTGTTATTTTCTACTTTATTTAAAATTTTCCTCTCATTATTTTCTATTTTATTTAAACCTTTCCTCTCATTATTTTCATATTTTTTTCCTTTAATCTTCTTCTCATTATTTTTTTGCTTAATTTAAATCTTTATTATTTTTATTCTTCATTAATTTCTTCTCTTTTTTTTTTTTTTTTTAGTTTTCCAAACAATAAATAAACTCTCAAATAAAATATAAAATCAATTTAATGATATATGGTAAAAAGTCACTTGACAATACACATCTTAATTATTTATCCAAAACCATATAAACTGTAGTAAAAAATTAAAAATAAAAAAATAAATTCATTACATATTGCAAAAAGTACCTTGATAATGCACCTCCTAACTATTTATCCAAAACCATGTAAACTATCAATAGAAATTAAATTCAAAATAACATAATTATCATAAATAAAAAATAATTGAAATAAATAAACAAACTCTTTAACTTACATAGAAAATCAATTAAAAAAAATACAAAAATATTTATAAAAATATTTTTACTACTCTCATCAAATGAGAAATACTCTTCAACTTATTAAAATAACAATATAAACACTAATATATTAGAAAGAAAATAGTTTTTTTCGAGCAGCGCTGAGAGCCTGCGCTCTAGCGCTAACAGTCCCCTGTGCACAGCGTTGGCCTTAGCTGCCATGGCCCTCGTGGAGCCAGATCCGAGTGCGATCCCTTCCAGCGAAGCCACAAACTCTCCGAACATGCACAACCTGATGCGGCTACCTCTGCCTTCGCCTCCCTAATCGCTTCAATGGGCCCTCAAAGAACCAGACCGACAATCTCCAAATCCGTCAAGAAACTTGAAACTATCCCTGAGATCATCCTGCCGCCAAACCTGCCTCGGAAAGCATCAATCTATTTAGCTAAGAAAGGTTTGGTTGGGCAGTTCACTCGACTATGGCCATCTCCCAAGGCCGTCCAAAAATGGGTTGAAAGAAACTGGGCTCAGTTCACCCAAGGAAAAATATCCATCCTTTTTTGTGGTAGAGGTTACTACACCTTCCATTTCGAATCCAAGGACGACCGAGACCTCATCTTCAGAAGTGGTCCGTACTTCATGGACACCAGAGGATTATATCTGAATAGATGGACGCCTGATTTCGACCCAGAACTAGATATCCCTAATGCAGTTCCAGTTTGGGTCAGGCTGCCTCATCTCCCTTTGCATTGTTGGGGAGATGAATTGTTGTGAACAATAGGGAATTCCTTCAGAAAATACATTGATAAAAGTGAACCAAAGGACAATATGCAGACATGCGCAAGGATCTGTGTTGAAGTAGATCTAGGAAGAGGACTTTCGGAAGCCATCAAGCTCAAGGTCGACAACTGGACGCATATTCAACAGCTGGACTATGAACAAATTCCATTCAAGTGCAAGGTATGTCACGAGTATGGTCATTTCGCTAATAGGTGCAGCAAAAAAGAAGAAATTGATAAACATGTAGAAGAAAACCAAGACCCAAAATGGGAACAAGTAAAAAAAAAAGACCACATCCAAATCTTAGCCTGCTCCTCCTCCACCCCCTTTATTTGGTCCCCCCTCTCCTACCATCAGAACCTCTTCCCAACCCTCCACCTCCATCCTCAAAACCTCACCTTTCGTGGGACCCTATCCCTTTGAGATTCTATCCAAATCCCTCATTCCTTCCGATCCCCCCATCCCCCCCTTTCCCCCTCTTCCATCCTCCAGATCACCCATTCCTCTCCTCCCATGGGTTCCCCTCCCCCTCAGGGCTTCTTCTCCCATCTGGAGGGCCCCCCCATCCTCTCCATCCCCCCTCCCCTCTCCTCGGCTTAGATCCTAACTAGAAATCAGTCCAAAGAATCCCTCTTATATGCTGAACATACAAAGAAAGTAGGAAGAAATTCCAATAGAGAAATAAGAGATGAGGCAGCTGTTAAGGACCTCACCTTGGGAACATAACAGACAATAGATAGTTACCTCGAGAAAGGTATCAAGAATAAAGAAAAAGTCCAACAGGTCCATAAAGGGAAAGGTCTCTCAGCCTCAACCATTAGTAAATAATGATAGTTGTCTCTTGGAACTGCAGGGGGTTGGGTCACCCTTCCAAGAAAAACCTCATAAAATACTTCATTAAAAATGAAAAACTAGACATCCTCCTTATCCAAGAGACAAAAATCAACAGTCAAGAGATGAACAGTATTATAGAAAAATCAAAAAATTATGAAGGACAAGCTATTTCAACAAATGGAGCTTCAGGAGGAATTTGCACTCTATGGAAAAAAGGAAAATGGAAACTGCAGAACTCAACAATGAAAGCCCATTGGATTAACACAAATCTGGAAAACACAGCAAATGGGAAAAAAAATTAGCATATATAACATCTATTCACCAAACCACTACAGGGACAAAGAAATTTGCTGGAAGACTCTAAAAGAAATGACAATGGAAGATCAAGAAGAGAACCTTATCTTAGGAGGAGATCTTAATCTCATTCTTAAGCCAGAAGAAAAAAGATGAGGCATTTTTCAGCCAGACCCAAACATAGAAGTCCTTGAAGGAATCATTGAGCATTGCAACCTATTGGACATCCCTCCCAAAAATGGGAAATACGCATGGGATAACATGAGATTAGGGAAGGCTAACATCAAAGAGAGGTTGGACAGAATTAGGGACAACATGGTGGCTAGCTACAACAAAGTCTCCTCTAAAATCATTCCATCAGCAGCCTCAGACCACAAACCGGTCTCCATTGAACTTGGAACCGCTGAAAACTTTGGACCTCTTCCGTTCAAATACAACCAACTATGGAGTAGCCATGAAGAGGTAAAAAAGAGGTCGAAAAAATATGGAAACAGAAAATCAATGGTTCTCCTAGTTATATATGGGAAACGAAACTAAAAGCCACCAGAGTAAGATTGAAAGATTTGGCTAAGGCCAATTATAAGGAACCACATAGAGAGAAAGAAGAATTGTAACAAGAATTAGCAAAAATTCAAGGGGAAATGGAAAACATGGATAACATAGCCGAAAGTCAAGTAGAGGAAAAAGAGATTCATTGGAAAATTTACAGGAACATCAGACAAGAGGAAGAAACATGGAGGTTGAAGTCAAGGCAACTTTGGATACAAGTTGGAGACAAAAAAACTACCTTTTTTCATAATTCAGCCAAAACAAGAATGATAAAAAACAATATAGAAAAAATCATGGGAGAAGGAGGGAAAAAAATAAAGGGGCAAGAAGACATTAAAAAAGAGGTCTTCCGACACTTTAAAACTCTTCTAACAGTTGTAGACAACCAAGCAAAACCGAAGGAATTCTTAATGCATATTCCAAAATTTATAGATGAGGAAACAAACAATAACCTCTCTAGAGAAGTCACGGAAAAAGAAGTTATGACAGTTGTATGGGACCTACACCCGGAAAAGGCATTGGGCCTAGATGGTTTCCCTATCTCTTTCTACTGTACCTTATGGAAAACAATAAAAAAGGACCTATTAAAAATGATCAGATATGTCATAAAAAATAAAAAGGTAGGAGGATTCACTAATTCTACCTTTCTTGCCCTCATTTTGAAAGACCCTTGTCCTACCACTCTCAACAGATACCAGCCAATCTCCCTCTGCAACGCTTTTTATAAAATCAGTTCCAAAATCCTAGCCAGAAGACTCGAACCTCTTCTCCACTCCCTCATCACAGAAAATCAGGGAGGTTTTGTCCCAAACCGTCAAATTGTTAATAATATCATCCTTGTCCAAGAGGCCCTTCACTCAAGCTTCTCTCAAAATGAATAGGGCTTTATATTAAATATGGACATGGCCAACACATTTGATAGAGTCAATCTCACCTTCCTTGCTGTTGTCCTAAATAGATTTGGCTTCTCCGAAGGCTTCATTGACACAATCAAGACATGCACTACAAGACCATGGATAGCCCCTCTTGTTAACAGTAGACCCTGTGAGTATTTCCAAAGCTCTAGGGGTCTTCGACAAGGCTGCCCCTTGCCAACTTTTCTCTACATTCTAATGGCTGATTCTCTTAGCAGAAAATTGGAACACAACAGAAGAAATTCTTCCTTAACAGGCCTCACCATAAGCAGAGGAACCAAAAGAATTAATCATTCTTTATTTGCAGACGACACGCTTCTAATGGGAGGTGCATCTTACATCGTTTCTAGAAGATTCAAAACCATCCTAGACAATTTCATGGATGTCTCGGGAGGGCTGATTAACAATGGGAAAAGCTGTATTTATAGCCGGAATACCCCTCCAAGAACTCTACAACGAATGTCTCAAATTTTGGAAATTCCCTTCCAGAATAACTGGAGCTACTTCCAATACCTCAGGCTACCCATCACTAAGAAAAATCTAAAGACCGAAATATGGAGCAAATATGCAGAAAAGATGAAAAATAAAATCCAAGCATGGGGGATGATATGGTTAAATCAAGCAAGGAGAATCATTCTCATCAGATCAATTCTTTCAGCCCTGCCTTTATATCACTTTGATTTAATAACAGTGCCAACAATCATTCACAAGTAAATCAAGATCATCATCAGAAGTTTCTTATGGAAGGGAGGTAAAACTGAAACAAAAAAGTTCAACCTTGTCAGTTGGAACCAAGTTACAACCCATTACAAAAATGGAGGTCTCTCCATCAAAATTCCTGGGACTATGAACCTGGCTCTGGGAACCAAGATTTCCTGGAGGTTCCTCACTAGAGAAAGACTCTAGTGGAAAGCAGCCTTAGAGGAAAAATATCTCAATGCTCCAAGAATTTCCATATTGGAAAGAAGCCCCCCATAAGACCATGCTCTCAAATATGGAAACTCATCTCCGACACAATTCATATGATCAAGGAAAACATCTCAGCAAGGCCTGGAAATGGGGGAAGAATCAACCTATGGACATATAGCATAATGGGAAACCCTCCCCTAGGCAGCAATTTAGATATCAATGATTTAAAGAGCTGGATGACAGGAGAAGGTTACACTAAATTGGGGGACATATCAAAATGGGAGAATGATGGCACTTGGAAACAATGTGATAGGCCCAACTTGCCCATCGACCTCTCTGATCAATGGAACTCCATGATTTCTCTATTACAGGGAGCTGCACCTATAACCAAAAACACTCAAGATGCCTACTTCTGGATCCCTATAGGAGGAGAGTATACAGTTAGGTCGGGATACGAAAAGATCCAAGAACATCAGAGGCAGCAAGAATGGCAGTACTGGAAGTATGCCTGGAAGGTGGAAACCCTCCCAAAAATAAAGATTTTCCTATGGACCCTTCTCCACAACAAATCACTCACAGTGGAGAATTTAAAAAAAGGGGAATCTATGGTCCTTCTCAATGCCCTCTCTGCTTGAAGGCTGAAGAGACCATTCAACATCTCTTCCTAGAGTGCTCTTTCTCTAGAGAGTGATGGGAGAAAATTGTGTCTCCTATTGATACAAACTTGAATTACAGACTCTGCTTAAATCAATTCATAAGAAAATGAAGGAGCTGCTACCCTCACTCTTTTCAAAACAAAACCACAATTCAAAAGTTCTGGGTCGGCCTCCCTTCCTTCCTATGCTGGAAAATTTGGCTTGCTAGGAACGTGAAAGTATTCAAAAAAAAAATTCTAGCAGTGAATACAATGACCTCCAAGGCTTGGGGGCATATAACAGAGTTTCTAACAGCGAAAGGGCTATATGGAATATATATGATTCAACTGCAGCATGATGAAAGAAACTGGATCAGTTTTGCTCTCAATAAGATCGCAATTCGCCAAATGGTAAAATTCACAAAGGTTTACCCAACCTGGAAAATAAGAAAGGACCAGGAAGAGTTCCAAAGGTGGATCAACTCCCTCAACAGGCCCTGTCTCTTCTTCGATGGAGCCTCAAAGAAAAATTTGGGCAAAGCGGGAGCAGGTGGAGTAATATCCCTCAAAGACAATTCCTGTCATATACAATACAACTGGGGGATGGGGACAATGTCAAACAACAAAGCGGAGGCTTATGGCCTACTTTTGGGCATGAAAATTCTAAGAGACAGGAAAATTTTCAATGCAATAATTTTAGGAGACTCCACCATTATCATCCAGGGAAAGGTGAGTGGTACTTCCCCAAAAAACACAGCTCTCTGCCAAATATTTCTCAGAGCCAAAAAATTTGAAAAACAGATTGGAAAGATAGATTACTATCATATCCTGAAAGTAAGAACAAGAAAGTGGACATCCAAGCCAACGAAGGAGTTCATAGAAACACAGGTCAGGCCAAAATTGATGGGTACACCATCCTCCTCCCTATCCCATGATGGCTTCTCTATTCCATGATGAAATACTATCCATCCATAGGATAGCAGCTACGCAGTCATGACATGACCCAATTCTCCGACTGCTCTTACAATAATTCCACTGAATCTCTCATGCGAAATCCTTCAAAGATATTCTGCATCTTTTCGAAGAGTACCCAATCTCAGAAACTCAGCATCATTCCCGTGACCCTTCGTCATTGCATTGTTCCCCTTTTTTTATTTATGCTTCTTAATCTGATATGCTCCTCATTAGATTCTTTTGATTGGTATTCTGTGCATCCTCTTTCCCAGCTGTTTGGCCCCTCCTCGATCCTGCTTTCAAGCTCGATTTCGCTATCTAGCTTGGCCCCTTATGGCCCCTATTTGGTTCTCCTTAGCAATCCTTCACTAAATCGTAGGCATTTCTGTCTCCCACAGTTAATCTAGGCATTGACTCTCTGTTCGCCTTTGCGCTTTCACAGTACCTTTATCTCTCATCCATATTTCACATCCTCCCCACTCCCCCATTAGTTCCTCTCCACCTTGGCAGTTTCACCATCTCATTCTCCATTTATGCCATCAGAAACTCTTCCAACAGTAAAGGCAGTAGCACATCCAACAAAGAAGGCAGTAACACAGTCAACAAGGAAGACAACAACGTGTCCAACAGAGAAGGATACCTTGCTGATAAATACAAAACAACGTCATCTCCAGCTCAAATAGAAGGCAACAACTCAGTCTTTCTCCCCACCCTCAAGCTCATGGACCCTTCTGAAGATAAAAATCATCCCTTCTCTTTCTGCAAATCACATAGAGTGGTGATTGAAAACTTGAGGAACCAAATACAACAAGATAAAGTGCACACTAAAGCAGAAATGGATCTCCTCCGCGAGTAATGGAACACATGCAATAAGGAACTAATGGAGGTGAAAAATCACTGTAATCATATGGAGGGGACAATCAATTTTATGTGAGAAGCCACCACCAAAAGATCAACGCAAGGATCCACCTCTATGGACCAAGGAAGTGGTCATAGAGACATTGAGAACATAATTAACAAATGATCTCTCTCCTTATCAAGTTTTCTATGTCTTGTTTTCAGGCCAATAGGTGATAATTTAGTTTAAATATGAAAGAACAATGTATACTCTCATTAGAAAAGTTTGTAAGGCAGTATAGCACAAGTGCAATAGTATCTACTTCAAAAAGGCTAGATAAAAGCAGTAGTAACAACAATGCTCTAGGAGCAACGCACCCCCAACAGATAAATCTATCCTGTAAGCTGAGTGGGGTGATTTTGTATCGAGGAAGCTTCCTTCCTCTCCTCTTTTTTGATAATACATCATAACCAAAAAAAAAATTAAAAAAATCTATTTCTCTGGTAAAATACAAAATCACCATCCAAATTTCATATAAACACTAATCTATTACTCTTGTGAAATACAAAGTCACCATCCAAATTTCATATAAACACTAATCTATTACTCTGAAATCACCATCCAAATTTCAAATATTTACATTCAAAGTACATTATTTTCCCCTTCTTTCATCTACCATACCCCTATGTTGCTCCAATTACTTACTATCCTCGAAAATATTTTCTATTCAATAGTCTATAAGTTTTCTCATACTCTACGCAATCGAGTATGAGAGTGTTTTGGAGTTGAAGCATATTTTTCTAAAATTTGAAAAATAATATTTAGTTAATAAGAAAACAAGGTGAGTTGGAATATTAAATGATTAATTATTATTATAAAATTTCAATTGTAATTTTGAGGTTAGACATTAGGGAAAAGGTTTGAATAGTGAGGGATTTGATGCTTTTGATTTATAATGAATTTAAAAATAGATGAATCTAGGCTAATTTATCTTAATGTACAATAATATAATTTAATTGTTTTAAATTTCATTTTTTTTCCAAAATATCACAATATAATTTTTCACAATATCATGTTTTTTTGTGTGGTTTAAAACACATTCAGCTTCTAAATGTTTTTTGGAGCAATCTAATTATGTATGCTAAAGAGCTCAACCATGTAATTTCAACAAGTTCTTGTCAAACTTTGATAAAAACTAACAAAAAATATAACTTAGATAAACAAAACATATAAAAGTTAAACTACAATTGTACAACTCTCAAATCATTGTACATATATATGTAATCCTTATTGTTGTTATGCTAGTTAGGGTAAACATGACTAGGTCAGAGTCAATTTACCATTGGTCATTTATGGACTCAGTAATCCATTGTATTTTAATATAGAGTAGTCTATTGAAAGGCATGATGACTCAATTGTTACTGTCCATTTGGTCATTGTGAGGGCATAGTAAAAGAGAGGAAGATACTATAAAATGCCAATTTTTTTGCCATGATATAATAAAAGGCCTGGCCATTTCTAAGTGGTAGATGTAGCCCATACTAGGTGAACCACTTTAAGATATTGTATCCTATAAATTTGTCATCAGTTGTGTTTATTTGTGCTCATTATATTTTAATCTTTCTCCTACTTTTTATAAAAAAATGTATGCGAGTTGTCCCTAAAAATTATCATGATAGAAAATGCGTGAAGCAAATTCTTTCTTACCTATTGATGCATGATAAGAGAGATTTGTGGTGGAATGATACTAAGGTGAGAGGAAGCAAAAACCATGTAAGGAAAGTTCATGGGAATTAACTCAAGAGGAGCATTACTTATTATTGAAGTTCACATAGGTCACTGAAGGAAGTGTGCATAAGCATACTTGTCATCATAAGCATACTTGTGGGCATTGTTGCTGCATAGGTGAATCAAATGGATCTAAGGTTATACTAAAGCCAAAGAGAAAGAGGAAGAGTAGCAAGTAGTGTTTTGACAATAAACCTTGAATCTTGAGATTTAGTGCCTAATGAAATGTTGCTGTTAAGAAATTGAAAGTTGAGAAAATTAGTTTAGTGGTTGATCAGATGGATATGTCTAAGATCAATCTTAAGAGTTGGGTTAATGAGAGATCACATGGATCTAGCAAGTACAAAGGATGTTGGAATGCCAAGTTAAGGTGAGAAGAGCACAACAGAGGAACAACAGAAATGTGATAAAAAACATAGGTAGTGATCAGACAATCATGTTTAAAAAACCTAGATGGAGTAGATGGTGTTAATGGTTGGTGAAGGAGCCATCATGTTATGAAGAGATGAAGTAGTCCATGGACACCTGGAGTGTTTGGTAAAGTTGTAAATCTTAGCCATTAGGAGGTTGTATTCCCTAAGGTTGTTGTAAGACTTTTTATTTAGGCATACATGTTGTAATACAATGGCACATAATGCGATGGCTCTCATGCATACAGATGATGGAAGATAAGTTGTGGAATGAACCACTTGAATATGTATGATGGTGGAACGTGTACTCGTATCCTCACTTGAAGTGTTGTAATGCAATGGGGCATGGCGTTATGTCTGATCAAGTTCTGGAATGGTCCACTTGCATAGGTACATGGGTGGTAGGTGTACTCGTATGCTAGCTTGACTAGGGAATGTGAGATCTCAATATGTGAGATGGTTAATGAACCATGTATGAGGAAAAATGTCCTAGAAAAATGACCCGTATTTTGGTGGTGGGAACTTTTTTATGTAGGCTTCAACAAAGATATTGAGACTAAGTGAATCTCCCCATGTCAAGTTTAAGAGGGAGATTGTTAGGGTAGTTAGGGTAAAATTTACTCTGATAGAGTTAATTTACCATTGGTAGTTTATGGGCTTAAGATTTCCATAACTCATGGATTTGTAATGATATTCTAATGTAATGTAGTGTATTTAAAGGCAAAATGACTCCATTGTTAATTTTATCCCAATAGTGGGATGTTATTACTAGGATTGTGCAAAGGTAGTTCAAGCTTGAACACCCTCGGGATAACTTAATTCCCCAAAGGAAACTCCCATCTTCAACCCCTCTCCATGAGATTTGAACCAGTGATCTGTTAGAGATTAAACCCACAGAAGCAAATTGGTCTACTCATGTGTAATCTATACCTTAAACTTAAATTAGAATACATAGTCCCTTAAGCACACAATAAAAAAAAACGACTTTCTACCTTAGTATATAACTTAAAATTAGAGCATGCGATATATGAATATATAATTTTATATTTTAATCAATTCTTTATTTTTTAAATTACAATTCCAACCATCTCAATTAATTCAAGTATCATGAATAATTAAAACTGCATCAGGGCATCATTAGGAAAGATGTCCTAGAAAAATCAGGACATCAACATCCTTAGCCACAATGATTCCAGTAATCCAGTTCTCTGCTTCTGTCGCATAAGGTTTTGATTCTTTGCTTTTGTTAGATGTAGTTGTTAGTTGCCACAATGTTCTTCTTTGTTGAATCTATGTTGCAAAAGCTCCCTATGGTGGAAATTCCATTTACTTTGCAGAAAATATTTGTAGCTTGTTGTAATTGCATATTTAAGCATCACTCGAAACTGAATCCATATTTGAAGTTTCCTCCAGAAATTGGTATTTTGTGGGTCATGGTTCACGAGGGTTGAATGTGTATAATTTCACAATATGGTGTCTCAGAAGGGAACAACGGTTTTGTAAATGGTCGTTTTAGTGATTATGCTATGGGCGTAGTTTGCAGCACAGGTACCAAATATGCCCGAATCAAAGAACAAAGAAAAAAGTACGGAAATTTGAGAATTTGGTTTGTATATCAAATAATTTGATAAAAAATCGATCCGGTTCATAGTAGCGTGGTGTAGATAAATGAAAATTAATAATTTATAGTTTATGACATGGATTTGTTAATTTTCATGTGGTGTAGATTCTTCGAAAATCTCTATAAGGGCAGGGAGGAAGTGGTGGTAGCGGAACAGTTGAAGGCTTTGGACCCTTTTCAAAGGATGTTCGGGGTGTCTAAAAATGATCTCTTGATGAAGCCGATTACAAGAGAAGAAGTGGTAAGGGTCCTAAAATCATTCCTAGCCGATAAGAGTCTGGGTCCTGATGGTTGGACCCCAGATTTTTTTATCCATTTCTCTTACATATTGATTTCTGATATTGTGGAAATGATTGAGGAGGTAAAGGTCACTGGAAAATTCAAAGGAGGAATAAACTCAATGTTTCTTGCTTTCATTCCAAAGAAGAAGGACCCTAGATGTTTTGAGGACTTTAGACCAATATATTTATGTAACACCCTCTACAAGATTGTCTCTAAGCTACTGGCAGAAAGATTAAAAGGAGTATTAGCCAGGTTTATCACCCCCGAACAGTCGAGTTTTTTTACCGGGGAGAAGCATTCATGATGTGGTTTCAGTCACTCAAGAAACCATGCACTCAATCCAATCGAAGAAGCTAAAAACGGGGATTATGCAAGTCGACTTGAGCAAAGCATATGACAGAGTAGACCGGGGTTTCCTAAAATTGATCCTCCATAAGATTGGGTTGTCCTATGAATCGATAGACTGGATTATGGGTTGCATAACCTCCTCTTCCATGTCTGTTATCGTCAACGGGACATCGTTAAATTTCTTCAGACCGGGCAGAGGGCTAAGGCAGGGTTATGCTCTTTCCTCCTTGCTGTTTATCCTTGTGATGGACGCCTTGAGTCTCAATATTAAGAGCGCAACATCCTTCGGAGAATTTAAAGGTATACAAATTTCATATAAGGGGGACATAACTTATAATTTTTTTGTTGATGGTGTCCTTATTTTCGGATTGCTGATTATAAATAGTTGGAGGATCCTCGGTAAGATCTTTAAGAATTTTTGTGTGGTGTCAGGAATGGAGGAGAACAAAGAGAAATCATGCTTCTATCATAGTGATGGATCATTGGAGTTTATTGGGCAAATACAAGACCTTTTTCATTTTCGGGTGGCTAAATTAGAAGAATGGATAACTTACCTTGGCTTTTAACTGAGGGATACAAAATATCTTGCAAAAGATTGGCTGTGGGTTTTGGACAGATTCCAGCGCAAAATTAACACTTGGTCTAGCAAGGTTTAACTAAGGGAGGCCGCCTGGTCCTTACACAAGTAGTTCTACAACAATTGTCGATATACTGGGCACACTTATACAATATCCCCCGATATATCAGAAGCAAAATTAGAGGATTCATGGCGGAGTTTATCTGGAATGGAGGCTTAGGGAAAGTTTCCTACCATCTGGAAAAATGGGAGAAGATTGCAAAACCCAAGGCTCTGGGGGGCTGGGGTATAATTGAACAGGAAAATTTCGGAAAGGCTCTATTGATGAAATCCTTTTGGCGGAGTCTAAACTCGACTAGAATTTGGAAGGACATTATGGATTATAAGGATTATAAACACAAATCGGTGGAAGAATTATTCAAGGGAGTATATTTACAACAGCAGTGTGGATCTCCTATTTGGACAAGCTTCAGAAAAATATGGCCACAGCTAAGAGGAAAAATTAGGTGACAACTGGGCGATGGAGGCCAAATTCAAATTGGTCAATTTGGGTTGGGTGGAGTATCCCATGGCTCCTATATAAGCTGGGAACTGTTAACTTACTTCTACAATAAAGGTATTTTTCTTTACAGCCAAATTGTGGATTGGCACGGGGAAATTCCACATTAGTTTTCGACTAAAAAACTCGGCATTCCAGTAGCACTGGAAGGTGGCAGGAATATCTTCTGTGATTTCCTACGAAGTTTGGGTTTACATAGGAATAGAGAAGGGGATCGCATAAAATGGGGAGGGAAAATAAAAACAGGTCAGATTGCCATTAGTGATCTATACATAACTATGATGACAGATAAGGAGGAGGTGGAGACCCCAAATTGGATCTAGGATATGTGGAAGTCTAAGGTACAAAAAAAACTCATCATATTCTACTGGCTGGTATGGCAGGACAAAAATCTCACGTGGAAGAATTTACAAAGGAGAGGGGTTAATGGTCGAGATATTTGCAGGCTTTGTTGGCATGCAGTTGAAGACAACAAACATATATTTCATGAGTGTACTTTTTCAAAGAGGGTCCTTCTAATCCTTTGCAACAAATTTAAATTTGAGATGCCTCTATATGATAATGTCGAGAGCTATTTCTTATGGTGGGTTGGAAAAGGAAAACACTATAAGAATATGCCCATTTTATATCACTGGTATTTGTGGTGCTGGATAAACAGATGGATTTTTGATGGCCAACCCAGTTTGCTAGAGAGAGTAAGTGAACAAGCATCTCTTGCTTGGGACAACATTCAGTTTAATGAAAAACCTCCAGTGGACTTATCAGTTAGAAACAAACCACATGAAATCAGCTTCCCAGCTGGGTTTTTTGATGGGGCTGCACAAAACCAAAGGTGTGGTTGTGGAGCATGGTTAATGATCTCTCCCAACTACCACTACAAGATCCACTGGTATGGAGGAAGAGGTACTAACATGAGGGCAGAAGCATTGGCACTGTGGGGATTGATGTGGTTTTCACATCATCTCTGCATAGAGGGATTGTCAATTTTTGGGGACTCACAGTGTTGATCAACCATCTGAACAAGGGTTCAACACTAGATCCAGAACTATTAACAACCTGGATGGGTCGCATTGAGATCATGCGCAAGAAGTTCACATCCATTACTTTCACCCACATATATAGAGGTCGACAGGCTGTCTAAAAAGGGCCTAAATGGAAGATATGGTGAAATGCACTATGCGCTGCAAGATGCAGCAGGAGAAGGAGCAAAGGGCATGATTATTTTTTTCTAACTTTTTTGTTCTCTGCAGGTAAAAATGACATCCAAGGATAGCACAAAATTTTGATTTTTGGGACTATGTTTACACTATGGGCCACTTTTTGGCCATTTCACTTGGTTTTCTTACATATCTATTAACAAGGCCGCTGATCATTGAGGAAGATCCTCAAACTCTGGCATAGCAATTTCTAAGTTTGTGTATAGAATGCATAGACACCTTTTGATTTATTGTTTTGTCTTTTTTCGGGCAATTTGGAGATTGTGTTTTTTTTGTAAAGCTTAACTCAACGAAGGATTCGAAGGATAAGCTTGAGGTTATTTTTTTTTTTTCCCACTGATGTATTTGTTTCTGAAAGACGTTTGTGCTGGTACTTAATATAAACCAGTTGTTTTTTCCACTGATTTTTTTTTTTTTATAGTCTATGACATGGATTTGTTAATTTGCATGTATAGAATGATAAATGCAGTAACTTCTAATAAAAAATGTCTAGATGGCGGTAGGATAGTAAGCAAAATGGAAACTAATGGTGAATGAATAATTTTTCCTAATTTTCAATTTCAGTGTATTTTGCAGATATAAGATGGTAAATACTGTGACCTCTAAAAAATGTCTAGATGCTAGCCAGATAGCAGGCAAAATGGAAACTAATGGCGAACAAAGGTTTTTTTTTTTTTAATTATTATTTTAATTTTCAATTTTAATGTAAAACTAAAGATAACAAGAAAAGAAAAAAAATCTTTAAGTTAAGAGAATTTTATAAAAATAATTTTTTATTACATATAATTGATTATATATATATATTTATGGCTAGAAGAATTTTATTAAATAAGTTTTGAATATTTAATTTCTAAATATGTATTAATTAAAAAAAAGAAATAAAATCTGAAATTAAAGAGAGAGATATAGTTTTGACTTTTGATTATTTAATTTTTAAATATATGTTAATTACTAAAAGATTTTACATCAAATTTTAGTGGTAAGGTAATTTTTATTTTGAATATTTAACTTTTAATTAAATATTAATAGTTTTGAATATTTAACTTCTAATTAAATATTAATTACTAAAGTATTTTAGATAATATCTTAATATATAAAGTTTTAGTTTAGAATTTTGAAAAGAACAAATATTTTGGAGATAACATATAAGTGTGATTTTGATTTTGGTTAGAAAATAGCAGTTTTAAAATTGTTTATATAGATTAAAATAATTTAAATTTCATATGTTTAAAAACTATATATGTCTAAGATATATCGTACCGAATTCCAATCCAAATTCAAATTGGAACTTGGAATATTGTTATAGTGCTCTAAAACTGAAAATGTTTTTTTTATAAAGGCCGAGAGGGTTTGCCGCAACAGCTTCAAGAACAGAATTCCTGATAATTGGTGGCAACTTCCTTGACGAAATTGGTGGAAATTTCCCATATGTATTGATATTGTTTGAAAGTAATTGAGGATGTGATGGTAGGATGTGATGTGGCATGGGCGAATTGTTATTTGCAGATGGCTTTATATGTTTCTAGGCTCATCTATATGCCCCTTTTCATATGCTGCTACGGTAACACCGAGAGACGTTTGGCTTATCAAAGAAGTGGTTCTTGTTGTCGCGAATGTTGTGGGTTCATATCTACAGATTTGTCTGATCCTCCACTTCTGTTTTTTCGATTTGGTGGATGGGTTCACTTCTACGATGTGAGACTGTCCCCATGATATGTATATGTTTCTCTTTTCTCTTCATGCTACATTTCCATGTGGCATTTGGGGGATTTTTTTAGACATTATCATCGACTCCTTGCTGGATTATGAGTCTCATGTGATGGATATGCTTTGCCAGATCACAATATTTTTGGTTTTAGAAACAATGTTGCATAATTTGGAAGTGATTACTCCCTTCACTTCTTATGTTGTATTATGTACTATTTTTATTTTCCATAATATAAAGCAGTGTTTTTTTCTTTCTGATAAAAAAAAACAAAAAACAAAAAAAACAAAAAACTTTACCCATGTAGAATGGTTTGTTGGTCCCACTGCATGTGCCATCACATGTATATGGATAGCGAGGGTTGAAGATCACATATAGATAGCCAGGTTTGAAGAATAAAAATTGCAATATGATAGCTCTAATTATCATGTCCAATTATATATATTTTATATTTTATCTTGAGGGATGCACTTGTTTTATGTATTTGTAACATCAAAATGCCCATTTTTATTTGGAACTTAAAAAATTGATTTATAAACCTTTAGTTGGAGTTGTGACACATATTTTGAATGAATTTGGAACGTGAAAGCTTTTAATTTTTTAAAATTATTTAATTAAATAATTATTCTGCAAAAATTTAGCAGAGATACCACAAAACATAAGGCCGTCCACGGTTTTTCAGAGTTTTTTTACTTTGTCTCAAATTAAAATATATATATGTCTGATGTGCAAGGTGCAAGGGAATAAAATTAAAGAATGATTATTTTAGTTAGGTTAAAAATATCAAGATTTAATGATCTCAAATTTTATCAAAATATAAGTTATAATTAACCAAATTTAATATAAGTAGCTTAAAATTTTAGGTAAGTTAACACAATTTAATATAAGTCAATATTTTATTTTTCCAAACAAAAATTATTTTTTAGGTGAAGTTAAGTGTTAGCTCTTTTCATATTTTTTTCAAATCAAAATGATCTCAAATTTCCTTAAAATATAAGTGATCCAATATTAATATAAGTAATTTTTTTTTCTCTTTATTTTTTAATTATAATATTTTTTTTGGAGAATCAGTAACTTTAGTTATCATTATTACACCACATACAACTATTTCATAAATGTGGCTAATGAGAGACTTGAAACCATGAAATAGGGAAATAAGTTATTCACCAAAGCACTCTAACTAATATTCTTCCACATAAATGATTCAAAATTGTAAAATTAACTGAACAAATTATTTCTTAAAAATTAATAAAATGTAATGGGAAAACAAATTGCTCACTAAGCCAGTCCAACTAACATCTTTTGGCATAAATGATTCAAAATTTTAAAATTAACCAAACCAATTATTTTTTAAAAATTTATAAAATTAATATAAATAATTCAATTTTTTATTGAGATTTGTTTTCCTAAACAAAGATGATTATTTGAGTCACTATAGAAGTGTTAAATCTTAGTTTTTATTTTTCAAATATTAAAAACCATTAACTTTATGTAAAAATTATTTTTCAAACAAGAATGATCATTTTGAAAATGGTAGATCTTTCAAGGTTAGATTTGTTTTTCTTTTTAATAAGAATGCTAAAGTCTTATAGAGATTAAAGGTGTTTGAAGTCTTGGAACATTTATTAATAGTATTCTTTCATCAATATAAAGAATTAGTAAATACAATTATGAGTACAAAACATGAGATTCAAGATACTTTTTTTACACAGTGAAATTTTGAAAATGGTGGATTTTTCTAAGATTAGTTTTATTTTTGTTTTGAATAAGAATGTTTTTATTGTTTAGGGATTGAAGGTTATTTGTGTCTTGAAACATGCATCTATAATCCTTCATCAATATGAGAAGTTAGTAAATACAATTATTAAGAAAAAACATGGGATTCATGTTACTTTTTTTACATAGTAAAATTTTGAAAATGGTGGATCTTTTTATGATTAGATTTGAATTTGTTTTTAATAAGAATGTTTAATTTTTTTAGGGATTGAAGGTGGTTGGAGTCTTGGAACATGCATTAATAATCCTTTCATCAAGGTGACAAGTTAGTAAATACAATTATTAGGAAAAAAACATGGGTTTCAAGTTACTTTTCAAGTTAGGGATTGAAGGTTCTTGGAGTCTTGGAACGTGCATTAATACTCATCAACGTGACAAGTTAGAATACAATTATTAGGAAAAAACATGGGATTCAAGTTACTATTTTTCCCACATTAAAATTTTGTAAATGGTGGATCTATTAACATTAGTTTTGTTTTTGTTTTTAATAAGAATGTTCAACTTTTATAGGGATTGAAGGTGATTGGAGTGTTAGAAGATACATTAATAATCCTTCATCAATGTGACAAGTTATTAAATACAATTATTTGGAGAAAACATGGGATTCAAGTTGCTTTTTTAACACAGTAATTTTTTTGGCATTGTTTAGTGAGCCTCCCTCTCAACTCCAAGGCAAGAGAGACCAAGAGAGAGGTGAGGTTGTTGGTACTAGGCCAACCCTCAATAGAGAATCACTTAAGAGTGAAACAAAGTTACTATATTCCAAAGAATCAACATGTCAACTAAAGAGACTTTAAGGAGGCATGCCTCTCTCTCTATTGTTATGCTATTTAAACAAATTTCTAATACATAAATTAACCATTCTTACAAAAAACAAAACAAAATTGGAAGCATGCACTAATTAGAGGATATTGTCACTCATATGCAAGTTTACAACAATTTTTTGAAAAGCATTGTTTGCTAGATTTGGGACTCAACTAGAATTTAACAAACCTATCACCCTTAGATAGATGGAAAATATAATAGAGTGAAATAAAACAAACTATGAGATAAAGAAACCTAATACAAGGGGAAAAAATTCTATTGCAAATTGGCAGTATCCTCTATAATAACAAAGCACCAAAACTAGAAACCATAAAACCAATTCCTGTACCAAAACTCAAAAACTTGTTAAGTCTTGTAGCTAACAAGATACCAGGGTATGAAAAAGAGAGAGAGATGGGGATACACAAAACTTCAAGGGGACTAAAATTTTAGAGTAATTCAAACACCAAATACATAGAATTGAAATAAAATCAAATTAGAAACAGACCAAAGGAATTCAAATAAACCAAACTAGTTTTAAATCCTCTCCTCAAAATGTAGTTCCAAAGTTTGAAAAAAATAATTTGGGAAGCTCCCTTGAATTATATCCAAAACATTGCCATCATCCCACCTTTACAGAGACTTTAAAAACCTCTTTTAAATTCAATACCATACTTTCACTATAAATTGAACATATGTTAAGGACCCTCATTTTATCAACATGAGTCCTAATAAATTATTGACACTTAATATTGAACAAATGTTTTAATGTGTGTTATGGTATGAGGGTGAACAATTTATCGGTGGAGTCCCATGTTTTTTCTTGGTAACTTCATTTACTAGCTTGTAACATTTAAAAAGGATAGTTAATTCATGAGTGACCAATCCTTGGAATTTATGTTTTTTCCTAATAACTCCATTTAGTAACTTGAATACCATGTCAATTGATTTTAGCTTGGGTGGTTGGGAAGAATATTTGTTGTCCTCCCCCAAGTTAAGTCTCTTAAGTTGACATGTTGATGCTTTGGTATAGAGTAATTTTGTTTCACTCTTAAGTGAGTCTATATTGAGATTTGACCTAGTACCAACAACCTCATCTCTCTCTTGGTCTCTCTTGCCTTGGGGCTGAGACATCATCTTTCTACAACTAGCCACTCCCGAGCCCTCAATCAACTACTAATACTACCATGGAATCCCTTGTCTCACAACACACTTTTTCCAAAAGAATGAATAATCTCATCCCCCTCTTCATCCATTAAATAGAACAAACGTTCCAAAAATAGAAAGGGATTGGAAAGGATCCACATGCACACAATCCATATGTCAAAATGCCAACTTTTATTTCTTATTTTAAGTTTTACTTAGTTCAATATTTTTCTGAATTTAACTCTTTCTTATTTTATTCATTTTATTTTTATTTTTTTTACTTTATTTATTCTTGCTAAAGCTTATTTTATTATTGACCATAAAATAAGGTAATTGTATTTTGTTGCAAACAATAATGTTGTTGCACATCAAGATCTTGAGATTAGATTGATAAAGACCAATGCTATAAAAAATTTATAATTGAAAAACAAATTACTCTTTATATAAATAAATAATATAAATAAAATTTAATTGAAATTATCAAGTTTATATTATCAACTTTATTTGTTTTGTAATAAAATTTAAAACCATATATAATTGTTAAAGGATCAATTGTCCTATAACTAAATAAAATAGATAAATGGCTCGTAACCTAAAAACATTTGACGATTAAAAAAAAACACCTCCTATAAACCACATGTATAAATGACAACCCATAATAATTAAACCATCAAATTATGAGACAAATTATCACCTTAAAAAAATACTACCAACCTTAGTCAAACTCCCCAACCTATTTTTAAATATACAAAATATCACTTATTACCCATATACACCAATATACTTAATTTAAACTCCTTTCTTCTCATTATTTTCTAGTTCATTTAAACCTCTCCCCCTTTCTTCTCATTATTTTATGCTTCTATCTAAAACCATATAAACATTCGAAAGGAGAAAAAATTAAAATGACATAATTATAATAAGTAAAAAATAATTCAAATAAATAAACAAAACCTTTAACTGAAAAGGTAGAACTTTACTACTCTCATCCAATGAGAAATACTCTTATTAAAAAAAAATATAAATACTCAGAAGCTGAAATTTTTACGACGAAAAGCCGAAATCCTGAGGAACGCCCTGTAAAAATTTCAGATCTTGGTTCGCAACAGTTTCAGAGATATGATATGTGGAAGTTAGGTTTTTTTTCAAGCTCCCGAATTTCACCTAAACAGGTCATTGTGACATTTTCCCTATAAGTTTTGTTCTACGAAGGTTTAGAAGCTAAAATTTTTACAGAGCGAAGGAGAAATCTTGAGGAACACCGTGTAAAAATTTTAGATCTTGGTTCACAACATTTGCGAAGATATGATATTTGTAAGTTAGGTTTTGTTCAGGATCCCGAATTTCATATTAAAGAGTTGATTGTGGGAAAATCATCATAACTCTCTCTTTGAGAATCGAATTGGAATTATGTAAAAGGTGGCTGCAAGTGCACAAACTATAGTTTTATGTATATCAATTTCAGAGCTGAAGGAGTAAACAGTGACACATGGCACACTGTACAAGTTTTCTCTACTAAACCAATCCATACTTAGGTCATTGTGAGAGATTGGGCATAACTTTGGCTCGAAGAATCCAAATCAGGTCAGATCTGTGGCATTCAAAAGAATATTGAGTCCTGGGATACTACATGACCGAATTTCAAATATTGAAGATCCGAAATCACAGAGATAATTCAGTTTCAATATCAAGCTCCTCATAAGCAAGAAAAAAGTGTGTATTTTTTTTAAGTCTTGTTTGAAAAAGTAGTTTGAATTATTCCAAGGGAATATTGAAGAATATATATCAGTTTTGGGTTCTAAAATGCCCCATAAAAAGAATTCAATACCCATCAAGCCTTCAGAAGGCTCTACTATGAATCATGAAGACGAAGAAATGCAACATGAGATATCAAAAAAGAGTAAGTGCACCAAATTTCGCTATCGCGAGTAGCAAAAAATGAAATGGAAGTTTTGAAGAAAGACGTGGAAACTAAGATGGATGGTTTGAAGAAAGGCGTGGAAGCTAAGATGGATGGTTTGGAAGCTAAGATGGATGGCATGGAAGTTGGCATGGAAGCTAAGATGGATGACATGGAAGTTAAGATCGATGAAAAAATGAAAGACAACATGGAAAACATGAAGAATGATCTAAAAGTAGACATCGAAGGTTTGGAAAAGTTGATACAAGAAATGTTTCCTAATGGAGAAAATATAGTAGAGGAAACTCATGATGACAAAAAAAAATCCTAATCGTGATTTCAATTTACAGTGGGAAAAGAAAGGGGGATCTAATTTTACATTCAATTTTTCTTGCCAATGTTTTTTTTTTTTTTTTTTTACAAAAACAGATAGAATGATATATTGATTTTTGGCCTAAATGCCTCAAATTTGCTTACATAATGCTGGGCAATGCCCAGAATTCTCCCTGACCAGGACCAAAATGATTTTTTCCTTGCTACACCAGAGATTTTTACATACTATTATTCGAGCAATCACCTCTATCTTCCCCAATTTGAAAATGCAAACAAACTGCTCCAATAAAAGACAGTAAAACATATTAACCAGACAGTTAAGGGATGGGGTCCCAACCTTCTTCTCCATCTCTGAGGAGGACTCTGAGGGGGAGGAGGACAACTTTATTAGCTTTAGTGTCAGCATCTTTGTTGTTATCTCTCTTGACATGATAGAATTTCAAGCTCTGAAAGGATTTCGACAGAATTCTTATTCTGTTTATCAGTCTGGACAGTCTTAAGTTTGAAGGAGAAGAAATGTCAACAATGGATTTTATGATAGACTGAGAGTCGCCCAACACTATTGCATCATAGATACCGAGAAATTTAAGTTGCTTGAGACCTTGGAGAAGGGCCAGAGCTTCAGCTTGGATGCTGGTGTTGAAGCCCACTCCCCAGGCATATCTAAGCTCAGTTCTACCATCAGCATTTTTAACAACTCCTCCTGCTCCTGATCTGCCCGGATTACCTTTAGCTGCCCCGTCAAAGAAAAGGATGTTATGCGCCTGGTTTGTGCAAAAGTCCAAGAATTCTGATGCATTAAGTCGAATTTTCTAGTCTTTTAGAGAAGCGGGAGGCCTAGCTTTTTCAATGAAGTGGAGGTCGAGGGTAGCGCTCCAAGCAGCATCTTGATCTCTCAAGTCTGCCCCGTCACGCTGTTCTCCAACACAATATTTTAACTGACTTTTTACTTTAACCTAGACTATCTTGTGATCGCTCTTCTTATCTCTGAAAATCCTTTGATTTCTTTCCAGCCAAGTTTGCCAACAAATTACTTTAGGAAGAACGCGCCAGGAAACTTTGATATGAACGTTCTGAGGAGGGCCTCCAGGATACAAAAGCATCCAATTAGAAAATAGATCTGAAATGCAATTAGGGAGGTCGAAATCATTACTCCATGGGCCTAAGGCCTCTTTCCAAATATCTGCAACAAATTTACAATTGAGCATCAGGGGTGCAGCAGTTTCTGCATTTTCTCCACACAGTGAGCATCGAGAGGGGCCAAGATAGCCTCTTTTCTGTAATCTATCATCAGTCAAGATTCTTTGATGACATAGAAGCCAACAAAAAGAGTCTATTTTAGGTATCGAAGGCTGGGACCAAATCCCTTTCCATGGTTTCGGATCAGGTGGAACGTGAGGATGTGATAAGATCTGCCAGTACCCCTGCGAGACTATATAACGCCCAGGGGTCGACCCCCAGCCACGGGTATCCAGTTTCATGCTGTTCAAAGGAGCCTTGCCATTTAAGAATGTTAGGAAGGTTGCGTACTCATTGGACAGGTTCTGGGGCACCTCGATCTTTATCCAACTATGCCAATCTCCATTCTCCCAATGAGAAATATCCCACAGTGTTTTGAAACCTGCTCTGGACATCCAATCTTTCAACAAAGCCAGGGAACAATCCTCAGCCAGAGGTTCGCAGCCCATAATACGATCCTCCCAGATTCTAATGCACTTGCCATTTCCAGGAATCCAATGCGCATGCTGGCAAATTAAGGAGGAAGATTTTTCACAGAGTTTATGAATCATCGAGCCAGAGTTTGCTATAGGATTGTCCAAGCAACGTTTTCTCTGCCCACTGAAGTATTTTTTCCACAAGGCTAGCTGAGCCCAACCCGGATTTGGGGCAATTATCTTCCATAACAGTTTTGCACCCAACGCAATATTTTGTGTGCTAATAGTCTTGAAGTTCAATCCGCCTTCCATTCTGGGCATGGAGATTTTGTCCCAGCTTATTAAAGGGATTTTCTTCTCATTTGCTTTCCCGCCTTTCCAAATTTTTTTTCTTATGTGATCTTCCATTTTCTTCATAATTCCAACTGGAGCTAGCATAATAGCAAACTGGTAAATGGGAAGGCTGTTTAAGACTGCTTTTATAAGCACTGTCTTGCTTGCCAGATTGAGCCAGTTGAATCCCCATGAATGTATCTTGGATTTAAAATTTTCCAGCAGGGGTAACCAGTCTCTGCTGACAGCACATTTTAGGAAGATAGGGAGACCCAAATACTTGAAGGATGTCCATGACGAGGAGGCAGCGAAACCAAAGCAACAGGAGATGGCATGAAGTGTGCTGGCAGGGGTATTCCAGCAGTAGATATGGAATTTACCTTTATTGAGGTTGCTTCCTGAGTCTTCACAATATTCATCAACCACATCTTTGAATCTTTTAGCTGAGGGCACAGTGGTAGCACCCAGCAAGAGGGAATCATCTGCGAATAACACATGATTTATATTTTTAACTCCTCTCGCAATGTTCAGAACCATTATTTCTTGATCCTGCTACTTTTTATTCAAAAGGAAGCTGAGGACGGAGGCTTGAAGGACAAAGAGCAGAGGGGATAGAGGACACCCTTGCCTCAGTCCTCGAGAAGCTTTGAAGAAATCAGTGGCCCTCCCATTCACCAATGGGGCAATCCAAGGCTCACTGATACAAGCCTTAATCCAGTTGATAAATTTGGGGCCAAACCCAAATTTGCGCAGGACATCTATCAGGAATCTATGTCTCACTCCGTCAAAGGCATTTTCAAGATCTAACTTGACAACCATTCCTTTCTCTTTGCAAACCAAACTTGAGTGAATCGCCTCTTGGACCAGGGTAAAGTTATCCACAATCTGTCTTCCCTGAATAAAACCTCCCTGATTCTCTGGGATAATGTCTGGAAGGACAGTTTTTAATCTGTTTGCAATCACTTTTGTGATCAAATTGTAGCCAATATTACAAAGGGAGATAGGAAGAAACCTATTGAAGGTGTTGGCGCCTTTCTCCTTGGGGATGAGGGCAAGGAAAGCCGAATTGGTGCTTCCCCCAATTTTCTGACACTCTTGAGACTTCCGTACCATTCTGCATAAATATTTTTCCACAATCTGCCAACAGGTCTGCAGGAATCTGACAGTAAAACCGTCAGGGCCTGGAGCCTTATCCGGTTCCATTGCGAAGAGGGTGTTTTTTATTTCATTGTTAGAGATCTCTGCTTCCAAGAATTGATTCTTTCTGGCTGTAATCAGGGAGGGCACCTCATTCACTAGATTTGAGATATGTCCCAAGGCCTCCTCTTCGCAATAGAGATTTTTGAAGTGAATGAAAGCAACATTTTTTATGCTTTGGATATCTCTATGCTTGGTGGTCTCTACCTTGATTTCTGAGATGGAGTTGAGGCATTTACGAGCTTGGGCTTGCTTATGGAAGAAGGATGAATTTCTATCTCCCGCCTGAAGCCAGAGACTACGGGATTTCATTCTCCAGTACTCTTCCTCTGCCAAGCTAGCTTTAAGGAGCTTATGCTGAAGGTCAGCCTCCTTGTCTAGTATTTCTTTTGTGATCTCTACATTTTCCGAAACCAGATGATGCTTCTCAAGGCATTCTTGAATCTTTTTTCTTTCCACTGCAGGATTAGGTAAAGTTTTTACCCAAGTTTCTAGTGCAGCTTTAACTCTCCTAAGTTTCTCCTCCCAAACAAAGAAGGCAGAGCCTTTGACTGGATGCTTCCAGCTTTCTTTTATTAGATGCAAGAAGGATTGTTCCTTGACCCAATGAGGACTGAATTTAAAAGGGATGGGGCCTTGATCCAAATGGGCCAGCAGATCAAGTTTTATGGGTCGATGGTCGGAAACACTGCAAGGAAGAATGTGCATTCTAGACTCTAGACCAAGAAGAAGAAAAGAACTTTGAACAAGGAATCTGTCTAACCTTGCAGCAATATGACCCGGACCGAGTCTTTTGTTGGACCAAGTGTACTTACCCGAAGAAGGCTTGATGTCTATCATGACCCAATCTTGAGGCAGATCCTCGACCCATTCCCGCGCCGGATCCCTTACTATGCTTCCTCCACGCTTTTCTGCCAATGAT
Organism: Pinus albicaulis; assembly: GCA_034641835.2. NCBI lineage: Eukaryota > Viridiplantae > Streptophyta > Pinopsida > Pinales > Pinaceae > Pinus > Pinus albicaulis. The sequence goes on along the minus strand of CM076581.1, from coordinate 481,471,704 downwards.
AAGGTGAGATTCAAATCCCCTGCAATGATGATATTTGCCAAATCTTCTGAATCTGCCAAACTTCTGATGGAGTCCCAGCATATCTTTTTCTCTCCTATGCTGACCGGAGCATACACGTTAAAGAGGCAGAGAGTTACATCTGTATCCACGTGCTGCAGTTTTGAGAACAACCAATGGGTGTTGGTAACTTCTTTGATCCTTGAGAACATGTTAGCATTCCAAATAGTGCCCAGGCCTCCTGATGCACCTCGAGCTGAGACTGCTTGACCTTCACTTTTCTTCCACAGTTTCTTACCGATATGGAGGAAGACATTGTCCTCCATTTTAGTCTCCTGGATGAGGAGTATATCGGGAGATTTTGATCTTATCAAACTTCTTATGGCTTCTTCTTTTTTTCTGCTCACCATACCCCTGCAATTCCAAGAGACGATCTTCATCACTTGCTTTTTGGGTGATGAGCTCCTCTGGAGCTTTGAGGCTGGTTTCTGGTCATCTTCGGTGTCTTTGCCAACAACTTCTCTAGGGTAGGTTGGCTTCCATGGAGTTTGTCTTTATAGGTCTCCTGCTCTCTTTTTTCACGAGCAGATTTTCGACCTCTCAAAGATCTTCTAGCCGAGATTTGCGAATCCCCTATTTCGCCTTCTTCTTCTGAGTCCTCCGACTCTTGAACTTCCTCCGTCTCTTCTATGAGTATCTCTTTTGATCTGTCTACAATGCTTTCTACTTGTTTTGATACCGAAGGGGTCTCTTTGCTAGGCGAGCCTTCCTTCTGCTTCTCAGGTTCTTGGTTGTCTTCATTTACTGAGCTTAGTTGAGCAAACTTGTTTCCTTGTTCTTCCATAATAGATGTTTGGATACCAAGGGCTGCCTGAGGACCTTTTCCATATGTATTTCTAGATCTAGGGGCTTTATGAGCAGTTTTGGTCCTTTTGACTTGATTCCAGCCTTCCTCCTTGCCTTTCTCAACTTCACTATTCTTTGGACAACCTCTAGCAAAGTGTCCATAGACATGGCATTTCCGACATTTGAACGGAAGCTTCTCATAGTCCAACTTTTGAACGTGAGTCCAGCTCCCAACCCTGATTTTGATTGCCTCAGGCAAACCAACCTCCAGGTCAACTTCAACACAGATTTTAGCACAGTCATATTGATCTTTGCTGTTTGCTCGATCAATAAATTTTCCCAAGGTGTTTCCGATGTGCTTGAGAGACTCCCAGTTCCAACAATGCAATGGCAGATTGGGCAGCCTTACCCACACTGGAACGGCAGTAGGAACGTCGACTGCTGGATCGAAATCGGGCGTCCACTTGTTAAGATACAACCCATGAGGGCCCATGAAATAGGGACCATTCTGGAATATCAGATCTTTATCCTCCTTATCTGAAAGCTCAAACAGAAAGAAACCCCTCCCAAGAAAATACGAAGTTACTCTGTTTTTAATTAGCGGCGCCCAGTTCCTTGTTACCCAGCTCTCCGTGGTTTTGGGCTATGGCCAGAGGCCTGTGAACTGGCCCACCAAGGCCCGCTCAGCCAACGAAAGGGCGACCTGAATCGGACCCTCAGGAGGGAGCGAGATCTCAGGAATATCTTCCAGGCGTTTGACGAACTTAGCAGCTTCAGTGGCTTTCTTCTTCGGCAGAGAGTTCAACAGATTTAGAAAAGCGACAACATCAGAAGGGGGGGGGGGGGGGGGCGGAGGGGGAGGAGCTTGGGCTACACCCAGAGGCTCCATCGCTGCAGCGAAGCCCTAGATCGGGCGATGGTTGGAACAGTCGCGCGCAGACGAAGTTCAAATCCGCTCCAGCGCCAAAAAACTAAACCTCAAAAAAACCGTCCTGGATTCAATCGTCTGAATTCAATCCAATTTTTCTTGCCAATGTTAATCTAACTGCCTTATGGTTTCTCACTGTTAATCGTGATTGTTACCATCTCACATGTTATGTTAGATTTAGTTAGGAAATCTACTTAAGTATCAAGTTTATCAAGTTTATTCAGTACTCTGAGAACACTGTCATCTTGTTCTGGATATCTATTTGTATAACATGAATTAGGGGAATTTTGAAATCTAAAATGGGCATCCTAAGGAAATTATAAAATAATAGTGGAAATAATAAAATAAGATTTGATTACATCATCAAATGGCCTTATTAAAAGTTTTCCTTTTGGTCTAGCTAGGAATTCATAAGGTATCTTGGAGTTGAAGTGCCCATACAATAAGGGGAAGCCTGAGCTAGCACTACCTTAGACCTCAGTGCCCTACTACTACATGCCTCAACTTTAATGTTTATTTGAAATTATAGATATGAGCTTGATGGATTTTTATTGTTGGGCTCCCAATGCAAACACTGTTTTTTGGATGCATAAAGATCTTGACTATTGGGCTTTGATTTACAAGCCACTGAAATATTTTTGGTGGGAAAGTGTTATGCCTGCTAAATAAGTTTTTATGACTCATGGAGAACGATTTGCATACAAATATATGCCTGCTCCATAACATAGAGATAAAAATCACATTATAGCTTAGAGCAAAATATTGGCAAGAAAATCCCCTTTGATTTGCAGGGAAATCAGTGGGCATGCTGATTTTTTCCTAGAGAAAATTTAATATTGTCAGATATGTAACATAAAGATGAGTAATTTATTTGCAGTAAATTGGTGTTCAAAAAAAATTTCTTTGGAAAAAATACTGAAATGATGTAGACTCTTAAGAAGGAAGAGAGTAAACGCAATTAAGATTGTACATTTCAGTTTCCCATAGATACAAATTATAATTGTAACATATGCCTCATAAGATTTCAACGACATATTCAACTTGTTCGAAAGTATCCTGATTATTTGGCTTGCATATTCAAGCTAATTTTTTCCTAGAGCAAATTTAATCTTGTCATATATGTAACATAAAGATGAGTAATTGATTTGCAGTAAATTGGTGGGCACAAAAATTTTCTTTGGATGAAAGACTGAAATGATGCAGATTCTTAATAAGGGAGAGAGTAAACACAATTAAGATTGTACATTTCAGTTCCCGATAGATACAAATTATAATCGTAACATATGCCTCATAAGCTTTCAAGGGCATAGTCAACTTGTTCGAAAGTATCCTGATTATTTGGCTTACATATTCGTATATGAGGTTAATTAATTGCTTGAATTTATCTATAAATTATATGGACTAGTAATTAGTTATGGTGATAGGAATTTTTTTGAAATCCAGGGTACTGCGAGTGCTAACAACCCAGAATACGAGATGCAACTAGTTTCATTCTTCCATTACATGTTGATCACTGTAATAATTTTTACGCCAGAGGCATTTTCTTTGCTGGCTTGGGTTAAGCAAACAATGTTCACCCTAGCCAATAGGAAGCCTTTGTTTTCATCATAAACCTAAAGTGAAGTTTTTTCTTTAGCTACCCAACATTTATGGAGTATCCGCGAAGCCCTCATAGAAAAAAGTGTGCCATCCGCTCTGATATTTGACTTCCTGACTCGTCCAAACAAATTAGTAGTGGCACTGGGAGTGGAGCTATTTGCTGCGACTAATGAAACCTTTATTGATATGTTTGTTGCACATGGTGTTGTGGACCATCTTAGGAATGAATGCCAAGTATTGTATAAGCATCTAAAGATTTTGCAATCTTGCTTGAATGAATTTTGGAAGATTCATAGTGTACTTAGAGTTGGATCTGTATGTCAAATCTATCACTATGCCTATAACATCTAGTGGTCGTGCCTAGCTTTGCTAACTTCTTTGCATGACATGAGACTTATCCTTTGGTTCGGTCAACAAGGCATGGTTTTATTTGTTTCAACATAATTTTGATTTCCAAAGAATCAAATGACTAATGTTGAAAATATTAAACATCTCATTCGGGTTCACTGGATTCCAACAGTTTTTGAACAATGTGACGAGCCACAAATCCCATTCCTCCTGTCATAGAACATCAATCAAATTCTGATGTTGGGAAATTTTTTAACCCTCCTTGATCGCCATTGAGGGAACTCGAAGATTTTTCACACCAGCTACAACTTTTTTTTCACTTGAAAATTCACAACAATTCAATTAAAATTAGCCTCACCTCGATTGTATTTAATTGTCCATATATTTTGCTTGATTATTTCATTCCACAATATCCCTACTTCTCTTATCGGCGTTTCTTTGCACCCCTTGGTGCAATTGCTAGTCTATTACTCTTGTGAAATACAAACTCACCATCAAAATTTCATATAAACACTAATCTATTACTCTTGTGAAATATGAACTCACCGTCCAAATTTCAAATATTTACAATCAAGTACATTAATTTTCCATTCTTTCATCTACAATACCTCTAGGCTCCATTTACTTACTATCTTCGAAAATATTCTCTATTCACTATTCTACAAGTCTATTGCTCATACTCTACAACATTTTTTTTTTAAATTTGAAAAATAATATTTAGTTAATAGGAAGATAAGTTCAGTTGGAACATTAAATTATAAATTATTAAGGTAAAATTTCAATTGTAATTTTGAGGTTAGACATTAGGGAAAGGTTTGAACAATAAGGGATTTAGTCCTTCTTGATTTATAATAAATTCAAAGATAGATGAATTTAGGCTAATTTGTCTTAATGTACAATAGATATAATTTAATTGTTTTAAGTTTCATTTTTTTGGCCAAAATATTACAATATAATTTTTGGCAATATAATGTTGTTTTTGTTATTTAAAATGTATTCAACTTGCTATGAATTTTTTTTGAAGCACTATAATTATGTATGCTAAAGAGCTTAATCATGTAATTTAAACAAGTTCTTGTCAAACTTTAATAAAAGCTAACAAAAAAATATAACCTAGATAAAAAAAACATAAAAAAGTTAAACTACAATTGTACAACTCTCAAATCATTGTACATATATATACAATCCTTATTGTTGTTATGATAGTTAGGGTAAAATTCACTTGATCATAATCAATTTAACATTGGTCGTTTATGGACTTAGTAATCCATTGTATTTTAATATAGAGTAGTCTATTGAAACGCAAGATGACTCCATTGTTACTTTCCTTTTGGTCATTGTGAGAGAATAGTAAAAGAGAGGAGGATACAATAAAATGCCAATTTTTTTGGCCATGATATGATAAAATACCTGGCCATTTCTAAGTGGTAGATGTAGCCCATACTAGGTGAACCACTTAAGTTATTGTCTCCTATAAATTTGTCATCAATTGTGTTTATTTGTGTGCTCGTTATATTTTAATATTTCTCCTATTTTTTATAAAAAAATGTATGAGAGTTGTGGTTAAAAATTATCATGATAGAAAATATGTCTGAAGCAAATTCTTTCTAACCTGTTGGTGCATGATAAGAGAGATTTGTGGTGGAATGCTACTAGGGCGAGAGGAAGCAGAAACCATGTAAGGAAAGGTCACGGGAATTAACTCAAGAAGAGCATTCATCATTTACTATTGAAGTTCACATGGGTCACTGAAGGAAGTGTACAAAAGCATAATTGCTAACATAAGCATACTTGTGGGAATTGTTGCTGCATAGGTGAATCAAATGGATCTGAGGTTATACTGAAGCCAAAGAGAAAGAGGAAGAGTAGCAAGTAGTGTTTGTTGGGTATGTGTTATATTCTTTCCACGACTAAGCACGCGCGGGGGGGGTAGAGAAGCGTGGCCACACTATTGAGAGTGCGAACCTTGCTTCGCTGAAAAATTTTTGGTCCCTTAATTTAGGTTCACAGTTCTGCTTGTAGTTTTACATAGTTTTGAAGGTATGATAGTTTTTCGGCCCACTGGTATTTTTATGAATCGATCGAGAAGATTACGGTTATGTTCTAATCCAGGGTTAATGGATTGCGGTTTATGTATGCTTTGACATGTATATATATGTGTTGTAACACTAAAAGGAATATAATGAAAAATCAAGCTGGTCGTCCCGATTTGGGATCTAGGGGAAAATCTCTGTGTTTATCTGTTTTATGTTTTATGCTCTTGCTATTGTTTATTTTCTGTTATAAGATTCATGTGTAGATAATTTCTGTTCAGGGTTAAAACCTACATTTTGTATTAGAGTAGTTTCGACTTCAAGGGGATGCCTTTGTTGTTGAGGGTTTTTTGCTCGGGCCTGAGGTAGACCTTGTTTAGTGGGAGATCTGCGGGATCGATTCTTGCGATGAAAGAAGATGGCGAGCGACATGAAGATAGAGATCGAGAAATTTAATGGTTAGAGTTTTGAGTTGTGGAAGCGCAAGATGGAGGATCTGCTGGTGGATAAAGATCAGTGGATCGCGGTAGATCCGGGTACTAAACCAACGGCAATGTCAGATGAACACTGGAAGAAGCTGGATCAGAAGGCAAAGAGCACAATACGATTGTGTGTCTCAGATTCAGCATTGTTGAATGTATCTGGGGAAGCTACGACGAAGACCTTGTGGGACAAGCTAGGGACTTTGTACCAATCTAATTCTCTGGTGAATAAATTGTTCCTGAGGAAAAAGCTGTATAACCTGAGGATGAAGGATGGAGACTCGGTGACAGAGCATCTAAACGCCTTCAATACTGTGGTAAGTCGGCTATCATCTGTTGATATTAAAATCTCAGATGAAGATAAGTGCATCAATTTGTTGTGTTCTCTACCAGACTCGTGGGATAATTACGGTTATTTACTGTGAATATGAAGCAATACAACTACCTTGAATTTTGATGACATTGTCTCAGCCTTGTCGGAGGAAATGAGACGGAGAAATATGGAGGGTGGAATGATGTGCTCTGTACGAGGAAGGTCCAAAAATAGAAATAAGAATAAGGTTTCGAGTGGGAGATCCAAATCTAGAGGGAGATCTAAGTCTCCTGGAAAGTTTGAAAAGGTATGTTGGAAATGTGGAAAGGAAGGGCACTACAAAAGGGACTACAGATCTAAAGCTCCTGAGAAAGGAAAGTGATTTGAGGATGCTCCTTCTGCAGAGGCAAAAACCACCTCGGATGAAGGTGGGGATGTTTATTTGGCTTCTTCTTCAAATACGCATGTAGATCATGAATCATGGTTGATTGAATCGGGTGCATCCTTTCAATTCACTCCCCATAGGGAGTGGTTCTGCAAGTATGAGAAATGTGATGGTGTTGATGTCTTCCTAGGGGATGATAGGAAGGCCGAGTACGTCGAACGTGGAAAAGTCAAGTTTGAAGGAAATTTTGCAAGGTGGAAGGAATATAACACTTCTACAGTGCATATTCTGCATTGGCCGGCGATACGGTTGTTGTAAGCAAGATGGATGATGCACGTGTAAAAACAATGTTCAAGAAAGATGCCTGCAAGATGGTTCGGGGAGCACTGGTATTAATGCGGGGAGTTCGGACTGGAACTATGTACAAGCTACAAGGTAGCACTGTTATCGATGGGTGTAACAGTTCTATGGTTCCTGAAAGTGGATCGGAAATCCTATCTGTCTCTAGAGAAAAGACCATGCTATGGCATCAAAGGCTTGGACATATTGGAGAGAAGGGCCTTCAGATACTGCATAGATTTTGGTATGGTAGAAGGTATGTCTAAATGATCTCTGGATTTCGATTTCTGTGAACATTGTGTATATGGGAAGAAGAATCGGGTGAGTTTTCCTTCTGGTGCTAAGAGGGTGAACAAGATATTAGAGCTTGTGCACAGTGATGTGTTTGGACCTGTGTTAGTTCCATCACTGGGTAAGTCTGTGCACTATGTTTCATTCATAGATGACTTCTCAAGGAATAAATCGATATATTTATTGAGGAAGAAATATGAAGTCTTTGACAGTTTTAAAGAATTTAAGGCTCTGGTGAAAAACCAAACAGAGAAGAAGATAAAGTTGTTGAGGACAGATAATGGTGGGGAGTTCGGCAAGAAGGAATTTGAAGAGTTTTGTAAGAATTGTGGTATAGCACGGCCCAGAAGACACTCCTTACACCTCGGCCAGCGGAGTTGCGAAAGAATGAACGAACATTGATGAAAAGGCGAAGCATGCTCGGTGGTACCGTGGGTTAGGACAAAATTGGGTAGAGCGGTGGAAGCTGTGTTACTTAAGTTAATAGATCACCTTCCTCAGTGTTGGAGGATAAGAATCCACATGAGGTATGGAGTGGTATGAAACCCTCTCTTTCACATCTTAGGGTATTTGGATGTGATGCATATGTACATGTTCCAAAGGATAAAATGACCAAGTTGGATAATAAATTTGAAAGGTGCATATTTAGTCGGTATAAGGATGGCTTTAAATGTTACAAGCTTTGGAACCGAGAAATAAGGAAGGTTATTACAACAAAAGTCTGGTGTTTAAGAGGTGAAAGATGTTGTTACACATGAAGTCCTACCAAAGGAACCTGAGAAGATAGAGTTTGAGCTAAAGGAGGATGAATCAAACTCTACAACAGAAGAAGACTCAGAAGAGGAAGAGCCACAAACTCCAGCTTTGAGAAGATCAGCTCGGGAAAGAAGACAACCATAAAGGTATAGTCCATCTGCTTTCTGTTCAAATTTTGCCTTAACTATAACTGATGATGATCCCAAAAATATCAGGGAGGCAGTGGATTCAGAGGATGCAAAACTTTGGAATGAGGGCATGGTTGATGAAATGGAATCCTTGCACAAAAATGAGGCATGGGATTTGGTGGAGTTTCTGGCTGGAAGGAAGCCCTTCGGGAGAAAATGGGTGTTTAAAAAGAAGATGAATGTAGAAGGCAAGGTGGAGAAATACAAAGTTCGGTTGGTAGCAAAAGGTTATTCCTAGGTGCCGGGAATTGATTTTGGTGATATTTTTTCTCCTGTTGCCAAGGTTAATTCTATTAAATTACTTTTATCTGTTGCTGCTGCATTTGATTTTGAGATAGAACAAATGAATGTGAAGACAACATTTCTTCACGGGGATCTAGAAGAGGAGATCTACATGAAGCAACCTGAAGGCTTTATGGTGAAGGGTAAGAAAGAACTGGTATGCAGGTTGAAGAAGTCTTTTTATGGGTTAAAACAGTCACTAAGGATGTGGTATCAGAAATTTGATATCTATATACGAGGACTTGGCTTCACCAGAAGCAAGGTGGATCATTGTGTTTATTTTAAATTAATTGGTGACCGTGTTATTTATTTGGTCTTGTATGTGGATGATATGTTGTTGATTGGAAATGACAAAGAAACTATCCAAGATTTGAAGACCCAACTGTTCTCCAAATTCGACATGAAGGATCTGGGTGCTGCAAACTATATTTTGGGCATGGAAATTAAGAGAGATCGGGCAAAGAGGAAGCTCTGGTTAAACCAGAGGAAGTATGTCGAGACTATATTGCAGAGGTTCAATATGTAGGAGAGTAAACCGGTGAATGTTCCTATTTCTGTAGGTGTAAAGTTGTCTGCTGAACAGTGTCCCAAGACACAAGAAGAAGAGGAGAATATGTCTCGTGTTCCATATGCAAGTGCAGTGGGTAGCATGATGTATGCAATGGTCTGTACTAGACCAAACATTGCACATGCAGTCGGAGTATTGAGCAGGTTTATGTCAAACCCAGGGAAGGAGCATTGGACAACAGTGAAGCGGGTTTTCAGATATTTACGTGGCACTAGTGATTATGGCTTATGCTACCAGGGAAGCCCAGGATTGGAAAGAATGTTGGACATTCGTGGTTTTGTTGATGCAGACTGGGCTGGAGATCTGGACCAAAGAAGATCTACAAGTGGGTATGTGTTTAGCCTATTTGGAGGCGTAGTCAGTTGGATGAGTAAAAGACAGTTTGTAGTGGCTCTTTCAACTACAGAGGCAGAATACATAGCAGCCACTCATGCAAGCAAGGAAGCAATTTGGTTGCAGAGATTGTGTTCAAGTATGGGGTTGGTACATCAAGCTATAAGGATAGACTGTGATAGCCAAAGTGCAATTTTCTTGGCTAAGAACCATGCTTATCATTCAAAGACAAAGCACATTGATGTTCAATATCACTTTGTTAGAGATATGGTTGAGGCTAAAAGGGTGTTGCTGGTAAAGGTGGACACTTTGAAGAATGTTGCGGATGCATTGACGAAGTCTGTGAGCACTCAGAAGTTCTCTTGGTGTAGAGAAACAATGGGTGTTGAAGAATTGGCCCAATGACTAAGCTCTCCTGTGGCCCCCTGTGGAAAGAAAAAAAAAAGTGGGAGAATGTTGGGTATGTATTCCTTCTTCCCCGACTAAGCACGCGGGGGGCGGTAGCCCCGCTGCGGCGGGCACAGCGGGGTCACGGGGGCGGTAGCCCACGTAGGGATGCGGGCAACGCCACCAGTGAAAATTTTTTGGTCATTAATTTTCGGTGGGTAGTTCGCGCCCATGGTTTTGCACATGGTTTTGGGGTACGATGGTTTTCGGCCCCTGGTATTTTTGTAGATCCGGTCAAAGAGGCTATGGTATGTTCTAATCCGAGGTTAATGGATTGGGGTTTATGTATGCTTCGGCATGTATATATATGTGTTGTAACACTAAAAGGAATATAATGGTTTTGAGAGACAGTGGTCGATTTGGGATCTAGGGGAAAATCTCTGTGTTTATCTGTTTTATGTTTTATGCTCTTGCTATTGTTTATTTTCTATTATAAGATTCGTGTGTAGATAATTTTTGTTCAGGGTTAAAACCTACAGTGTTGTGAAAATAAACCTTCAATCTCGAGATTTAGAGCTTGATGAAATGTTGCTATTAAGAAACCGAAAGTTGAGAAAATTAATTTAGTGGTTGCTAGGATGGATATGTGTAATATCAATCTTGAGAGTTGGGTCAATGAGAGATAACACTGATCTAGCAAGTGCAATGTATGTTGGAATGACAAGTTAAGGTGATAAGAGCACAAAAGAGGCACAATAGAAAGGTGCCAAAAAACATAGGTAGTGTTCAAACAATCAAGTAGCTACATGAATGTGAGAACCTAGATGGAGTATATGGTGTCAATGGTTGGTGAAGAAGCCATCATGTTATGCAAAGATGAAGTAGTTCATGAACACTTGGAGTGTTTGGTAAAGTTGTAAAGCTTAGCCATAAGGAGGTTGTATTTCGTAGGGTTGTTGTAAGAATTGTTATTTAGGCATACATGTTGTAATACAATATCATATAATGCGATCACTCTCATGCATATAGATGATGGAAGATCAAGTTGTGGAATGAACCACTTGAATATGTATGAGGGTGGCACGTGTACTCGCATCCTATCTTGAAGTGTTGTAATGTAGTGGGGCATGGAATTATGTATGATCAAGTTGTGGAATTGGCCACTTGAATATGTACAAGGGTGGTAGGCGTACTCGTATGCTAGCTTGACGGGGGAATGTGAGATCTCAGGATGTGACATGGTTGATGAACCATGTATGAGAAAAAGTGTCCTAGAAAAATGGTTCCCTTGTATTTTGGTGGTTGGAACTTTTTTATTCGGATTTCAACAAAGATATTGAGACTAAGTGAATCTCCCCAAGTCGAGTTTAAGAGGGAGATTGTTAGGGTAGTTAGGGTAAACTTTACCGTGATAGAGTTAATTTACCATTGGTAGTTTATGAGCTTAAGGTTTTCATAACCCATGGATTTGCAATGATATTCTAATGTAATGTAGTCTATTTAAAGGCATAATGACTCCATTGTTAATTGTGGGGCAAAGCTCCATCAAGCTTAAACACCTTGGGATAGTTTAATTTCCCAAAGGTGGCTCCCATCCTCAACCCCTCCCATGGGATTTGAACCAGTTATCTATTAGAGACTAAACTCACACAAAGAGATTGGTCTACTTCTCATGGGTAATCTACACCTTAAACTCAAATTAGAATAGATATTCCCTTAAGCACACAATAAAAAATGACTTTATACCTTGGTATATAGGTTAAATTAGAGCATGTGATTTTTGTTTTTGTTTTTGTTTTTTTTTTACACTGTGCTTTGGTTGTTATCTGCAAATGTAGGCCCACTCTCATCCTTATTCAAGGAAAATCACCACTCTTACCGTTATTCAAGGAAATCACACCACCTAAAATAACCGGCTGGTCCATAAGGGCGCAGGCTTTCACTTCCACCAGATGCCGTTAACCTATTTCCTTACCTACGAGCTCTTAGCCAAGCACAAGTAATTTTAGGACATACTCCAAACCCTAAATTAAAACCTGTGATGTATGAATATAGAATTTTATATTTTAATCAATTCGTTATTTTTTTAAGTTACAATTCCGACCATCAATTAATTCAAGTATCATGAATCATTAAAACTGCATAAAGTTTACATATGAGATTATGAAGATATCACAATTTGAGGCACCGAATTTGGACAGAATCCTCCTTGAAAACTATCCGGTAAATATAAAACGATGAAGTGGAGATTAGTGCAACGCCGAAATTGATGATATTCTATTTTTTGGAGATTAGTGCGAACCCGAAAATGACGATATTCAATTTTGTTTTTTCGTAAATTTCGATGCTGCACGGCACTAATAAAATTCATTTATGTTCAGAGTAGTGGGCTTGGTGGCTCATTTATATCCTACTGACTTTAGAAAATTCTACTATTTATTATAAACAGCCTACCACGCCCACAGTCATGGTCGTCGCCGTAAAACTATTAATGGTACCTCCATCGGACTTTGTACCACAGTCTTCTGGCATTTAACAAGAAGTTAATAATTTTGATATTCTCTCCAATATGTCTGTGCACCACAGCTCTCTGGCATTATTTAACACCTAACCATTCACAACTACTACTGATATATTCCAAATTCCTTCAGCGAATCTTTAGGGCCAGACCGCCTATCTCGTCTGGGCAAACCAGAGTTCTTGTCATGGGCAATGGCCTCTGCAGTATGTTGAAGAAGCTGCCATGGAGATCTAGTGAAGACAGATCTATAAAATTGATTTCAGTAGAGGGAAAGGTTAAGAGATTCAAGCGTCGTGTTGAAGAGTATCCCCACCATGGGATTTTCCACGCAGACAATATGAAGCGCTTGGAAACAAATGTTGTGAAACGTCCTCTTCATCACACCTCAGAGCTTCAACAAGGGCAGCTGTATAATGTTACTTCTCTTTCGTCTGCGGGACCCAGACTTGAAGAGTTGAAAGAGAATAGCAATTCCCATTTAAACATTATTTCCGCTGAATCTTCCATACATGGAGCAGTGCGAGTGAAGTTACGTATGAGGAAGGGAGATGTGCAGTCATTTCTTAATTCAAACAACATCAATTTTGCAGATAAATTTGTTCGGAAAGAAGTGCCCAGTTTGGCGATGGGGAAGCACACCAAGTCTGGGTATGGTTTTTCTTCTGAATGGAAACCTAGCCTTGATGCTATCCCAGAACTCAAAAACTAAAGTAGAATTATAACTAGTTTTCCCAGTTTTATCTGCTAAATTTGGAGTTCGAAGCATTTATATTGTGCTGTGCTGAATCACTCAGCACAAGTTTAGTTAATTTTCTATTGTAAGTTATATCATGTAAGCAGATTCATCTGGCCTCAAATGAGTAACAGTAACGTTCTATTTTGTGGTGATGAAGGGCCGAATTACTTTGAACTTTACTAGTTGATTTCTAGTCATTGTTTAAGTGTGTTTGGATGTTTAATGTGGTCAAATTATGTGAACATTCAATAACTTAACTTGAACTTAACTTGATTTCAGAAATGGATGGAATTTCACATTATCATTGGATTTTTTTCTTTATGTATATATATTTTTTTAAATGAAAAAAATAATGGTTTATATTATGTAACAACAAATATATTATTATGATTGGCATAATATATATCAATTTCAAAACATGTTCAGCTCATATTCTTTCCATGAAACCACAACATCAATTTGAGATATCAAAATCAAGAAAATGTTGCTGCAGACCTATTTAAAATACAGATTTGTATATCTTAATATAGATCAGAAATCATAAAGTTAGACAGGCCAAAAATTGTAAGTTAAGGTAGTCTGATGTGTCCTTCCTCCCTGATTATGTTGTCTTTCATGTGTGAGTAAAACATGTTGTCCCTAGTATCCCATAAACTTTTCTTCCATAGAGAGTCTTTAATATTGTTGGCCTCCTTATATATGTGCTGGAAAGTGATATAGCTAAATATAATGTGAACAATATAGAAAATGAAATATTGTTTGTGATTCCATCTATGAGAGTTTTTGAGTCCCCAAAAATGTGTAATATGTCTATGTTCCTTTCTCTAGAAAACCAAAATAACCCCAAAAAGCCACTACCTCAACCCCTAATATTTGTGCCTTAACCAACTAACCATGAAATTTTATGTTGTCACTAACCTAGTGTTAATTATGGTGCATAGTTAGTCAAAGAAAATGAAAATTTTAATGCTATTTAGTCTCATTGATGTGTTCTTTTAATGCACTAGGTTCTTTATTCTGTATTTTATTTGTTATATGGAAAGTTTTTAATATATGTTTTAATTTAAATTCTTTAAAATTATATAGAAAGTTGGTAAAAACACCAATTTAAATTAAATAAAATTTTATGAAAATCACAAATATAAATTATGATTCATTATTAAAATACTCCAATTTTTTAGAATAATATATCTATATATAAAATTAAAAATAAATTTTAAATAACAAAAATCAAAATATCACAAAAATTCTTTCACCATATTCAAATCAAAAGCTCCCAAAATTATAATAAATGGACAACGCCGTATCATATTGGCAAAAGCATTTTTAATTTTAGATTTTTTTATCTTAAACTGAAGATCGTCAAATTTCTCTGTGCCATTGAAATGTTTCTCATTGGTGGGAGTTTCGCTGTTCATGATGGTGAAACTCCCATCGATGGGGCATATTTCGTCCAAAGAAATCGACTTACTCTGTGCTTAAAAAATACATCGAAACCATCCTGTATGTGCAGTCTGATGGTACAGCGTATGGCCATTGAAATGTAAGTTTACCCTTGATGGCGAGACTTCCACGTGGTGTGTATATTTCTTGCACAGAAATTGATCCGATTGATTTACTTTGGTGAGAAGAATATTAAATGACTTGACACATATATAATTCTGGGAAGTCATTTTTGGATTTCACTGGATTTGGACGATATGGATTTTCAATCTAACAAAGTATGCAAGATGTCGGAAGAGGTTTACCAATGGAGTAAAGAAGAGGTTTACCAATGGAGTAAAAAAGTAAAAATGAGGAAAATTTCCTAAATTTCTGAATAATGTTTAAATAATAGGATGGATTTGTAGAAGTTAAAGGAAATGTTTAAATAATATAATAGATTAGAAATTAATAAAATATTTAAATAATGTTTAAACGATATGATGGATTAGTAATGATATGGATTAATCTTAAATGTTTATGTAAGAATGAAAAATGAGGAGAAATGAGAGAAATGATAGAGATGAAGATTTATTAAGAGATTATGGAGATATGGTATTGAAGGTTATGTAAATGATTTTTTTTTGGTGAATTTTAAAACTTTGTATAACTAGAATATATAGATAACATCATGAGTGTGGGGAGTTAAAAAAAACTTAGGCCTCAACGTCTACCATCTGAACAAGCCATTAAATATTACATACATAAAAACCATTACATTTGGGCATTGTGAGGTGTAGCCCCTCCTCTAAGCAAGAATACATTAAAAAACTAGGACAAAACCACACTATAGAGGCCACAATGTACCAACACCTTGGAGAATCATGAGGGTCATCCCATGAGCCGTAGAAGAAAGCCCTTGAAGGTCTCACTGAAGCTACCGTCCCACTAAAAATATGACACCATCGACATCCTATGAAACAACAAACAACCACCACCCCAAAAAACCTCAGTGACAAATTAAAAAACCACCACCACCCAAAATGCCTCAACACATAAATGCTCGTGTTTTTAACACCCAAAAAGGAAAGAAACTTATGAGACTAAAGAAGAGATGCGCACCTCACGAAAAACATATGGCAATGACTCTAATATGTCACCATAATCCAAAGATCAGAAAGACCACCAAAGCCAAAAAATAAGAGTTTCAAGATATGGCTATAAACCATTTTCCACCACTCTAGATCACTCTTCATTTTTTGAAGATAAAATTGTTGCCGAAACACTTGCACTTGAACTAGGGGGATCTTTCACTTCCCGCCATTAGATTCACAAGGAATATGACTCTGCACTTGCGTGAGACGAGCATCAATTTTGTCAATGCAGAACCTCAGGTTTCTTAAAATTGTTTTGACATCCTCCAGAGAGGAGAAAATGTTGTACTTCGCTACTTGTTTATCACTGAGAACCAGGCCAAGTAGTGTCTTCATTTTCCAATGAAGTACTACTGAGTTCAGGTACTTGCTTCTTTCTACCCCTGGTGTGCCCAAGGTTTGCGCCCAAGCTATCAAGTCCTCAAGAAATTCAGAATCAAACATAGGCTACCTCTCCTCCCTAGCTTTATTTTTTAGATCCCTGATTTCGTGGTGCATTTCCATTAGGGGAATTTTGAGATCTAAAATGGGCCTTGATTTAAAGCTCAATTTTAGCTAAAAAATGAAAGTGCTCAAAATTGCTTTGAACCTGAACAATCAAATAGAGTTCGTTGCCAGGATTCTGGCGCAACTCATTTCATCAAAATCCGAGTTCGTATAAGTGAGTTATGGTTTGTTGTTCGTTTTCCAAAATAGGTAAAAAGAGGAGCATAACAAGTATAGGGATGATGTGGCAGATTCAATCAGCTTCTTAGAGAATATTCTCTAGATTCAATCAATGGAAATGCGCCAATTGTTTTAGTCAGATTCACCAATGACGACTAGGAAGTGAATTTTTTTAATCCTAAGTCTAAGGTTGAATTTTATTCTTATTAATGGTGCATGAAATATTGGTTTTATTTGGAATTTTTGGACCAATTGGGATAGGCCATGTGGAGCAGCCTAGGTCTGCCACGTGCCCCACCCCATGGCCTTAGAAGTTGCAATGTGAAATTGAACTTGGATATATATATATATCATGGTTTGATATTATTTATAAACCATAGGTTTCAACCCACCATCCGACAGATTTAACTAACTGTGGAGGAACCACCAACTAAGTTTGATGGAGATCTAACTTGGAGGTGGCTACAATTATGGTGGCAGGGTCTATTATAATTTTCTATAAAATGATTATGGTCGGATCGGGGGTCGAACACAACACCTGGTGCACAGCGATCAAACGCGCTACCGTCCCATCTACCACTATGGTTATTAACCATAAGGAACCCTGCTTCCTCTTAAGGTTTGCGCATCCGATGGTTGGGGTTCTGGAGGGGTCTAGCCCCACGAGCTAGCCCCTTCCCATATGGTCAGATGCTGAGAACCAAGTGCCAAAAGGCTTAAACGATGAAAGTTTTTAAAGCAGATTAATTAAGTGCTAAGACGTGGGTTAATCGCGTTTGTCATAAAGATTAGCACTAATATCGCTTAGACATAAATCCGCGTTTATCCATCCGCTAATCTCGATTAACCTTAATTAACCCACAATTATCCGGGCGGAAATTTAGCGAGTGCGCCAAAACTGGCGGATTTTCCATTTTTGTAAAATTAACTAGCAGTCTCCCCAAATTTAGTGGAGAAATCAGGGGAAATATAGTTTTGGACATAACTGAGGCAATTTTCGCCCAAACAGAGTTCAGGGAGAGGCATTCTAGGCTAATTGACATGCTGGGAACTCAATGAAGTAGGTTGCAGAGGCAGAAAAGGTCATCTATAGGTGTTTTAGTGCATTCGAAGATTTTTGAAGGCGAGGTCCACCAAGTGTTAGGGCCGTTGCCAGAGCATCCAAACTGCAAATTCAACAAAAAAAAATAGTCATTTCTAGGAGATTATAATGTTTTAAACTCATTGGAATAGGTTCCAAGAGGATTTGAAGCTTGTAACAACAATTTAAGCACACTTGAAGCTAATACAAAGGCCCACACTATGAAGTTGGACCAAGGAGATATAGTCCAAGAGGGGTGAACTCATTTATTAAAATTCTGTGTTAAGCTCTGTTATGTGTGTTTGCTGTGTTTATAATTCCTTTTGTTCAATCATTTAAAATTATGATATCTAAGCTTATGAAAAACACATAATTTCACCAAGTATATTGATTTGACAATCACATGCTCATGGACAAACCTATGAAGAATAAGTAAAACTAAGCAAAGAGAAAAATATATCTGATTTGATACTAGCACATCAATAACTAGCAATCATTTCAGATCAATTTGGTATCAGAGCACAAGGTTGTTTGCTTGTTTTACTTGAAGGGTTTTAATAGTTGCAATTTTTCTGATGCTTACAAGGTTGAGATTGCAGAGAGGAGAAGGGAAGCTATTGATAGCTAGTCCTGAGATTAGGACAAGAAGGAAGAATGATGAGAAGGCATCATCCTCACCCAAATGAACACTCAAGGCAACATTTGAAGCACCTCAAATTCCATCTCCATCAGTTGAGATAGAAGAGGAACAAATTGCACAAGAGGCTGAAGTGATTGAAGAGGTACAAGCTGCAGAGAGTGAGCTTGAATCCAAAGCCAAAATGTCAGGCTATGAAGAGAGTCATGAACATTCTGAAGAAGAGGATGTTAAGAGTGAATTCAAAGAGATGCAAGGGATGGTGAAAGTTATGTATGAAGCTTTCATGACAAAGGAATATGGAGAAGGTTCAAAGCATCCGCATGGAGAAGAATCTTCAAACAGTAAAAAGGAGGAAGAGAGGAGATCAAAAGGTAGTGGAATAAATACACCTCCATCTCCACCATCCTCATCTTCATCATCCTCATCAACATCTTCATCTTCCACATCCACCACAAAAAGTCATACCCAAACTCATTCCAAGATCCCAAAAGGAAAGATTCCGTTACTCAAGTTGGACACCGAGTTTGAACTTCCCACATACAATGGAGAAGTTAATGCTGAGAGGCTAGGCAATTGGATTCATCAATTGGAAGTATACTACAAAATTTAGAATCTACAAGAAGATGATATCAAAATCCAGTTGGCTTCATTAAGGCCAGAAGGAGCAGCACTAGTTTGGTGGGAGGCAAAGGCACAAGAGGAAATGCGAATCCATCGTAAGATTTCCATTTCTTGGGTCGAATTAATTTCTTCCATTAAAATATATTTTTATCCATTAGCCTATATGCAAAAAGCAATTATGAGTTGGCAAAAATTTAGGCAGCTCAAAGGCCAAATTGTTCAAGAGTATACACAAGAGTTTAGGAAGAGGGCTTTATTACTTGGAGTAAACTTGAATTCACAAGATACACTCTTGAAATATATAGGAGGTTTACATTCCTACTTGAAACACACTATCCTTATGTTTAACCCAAATAACTTAGACGAAGTATGTGTGCAAGCCACACATCTTCAAGCAAGGGGCGAAAATATTTCTGAAGAGGGTAGTAAGAAAAAGCCATTCAAGGGTAAGGGAAAAGAGAAGGGAGGAAAATGGAAGGGAAAGAAGAATGCAAGTGTTAAAAAATAAGGGGAGAAAATTACATGCAAACATTGTTCCAAAGAGGGGCATGATGAAGCCCAATGTTGGAAACTACATCCCGAATTAAGGCCAAAGAAACCAAATAACAAAGGGAAAATAAAGACGACTACCACTACACAAAAAGATCTTGGATCCGATTTAGGAGATGAAACCAGGATAGTTGCCATGGTTAACAAAGGAAAGGAAGCCATAGCAAGTTCTAGTTCCTCAAACAATCACAACAACACTCCAAATGAAGATACAAAGATATAATTATTCCATCTTAGAGTAATTTCTAATCATACAAAGTTTGATGCATTTTTTAATACGGGGTCACAAGCAAACCTGATTTCAGAAGGCTTAGTAAAAAAACTAAACATTGAAACTGTACCTCATCATAAGCCATACCCTTTGGGTTGGATAGCTAACAATGCTAATTTACAGGTTACAAGGAAATGCATTTTTAGATTTGCTATTACTACAAATTTTTCGATGAAGTCAAGTTAGATGTGGTTCCACTTGACATTTCAGGGATTATCTTGGGTAGTCCATATTTGTATGACAGGAAAGCAGTCTTTTACCATCATGAGAACAAAGATCATTTGATCAAGATGGAGTGGAGTATAATGTGAGAGCTTATCGCAAGAAACTGAATATTTCTTTAGTTAATGCAGGGCAAATGAAGAGGCTAGTAAATGCAAGTAAAATTTTTGTTCTTCTCATGATCAAGAAAAATGATTATGTTGACTATGAATCTTTTGATGGATGTAATGACAAATTGAAATCTGATTTTTTTGATGTGGTAAGTCAACATGGCGAGATGTTTCAAGAACCAAAGGGGTTACAACACAAGAGGGGAATTCAACATGAGATTGAACTACAACAGGATGTTCCACTTCCAAATATTGGTATGTATTGCATGTCAATTATGGAGGGTTTGTAAATCAAGAATAAAATCCAAGAATTGTTGAACAAAGGTATCATACGCCCCTCTACTTCGCCATGTGGTTTTCCAATAGTTTTGGTTCCAAAGAAGGATGGGACTTGGCGCATGTGTATCGATTTCCATGCACTGAACAAAATCATGGTAAAGAATCACTACCCACTCCCACACATTGATGATTTGCTAGATCAGTTGAAACATGAAAAGTGTTTCACTAAGTTAGACTTGAGAAGTGGTTATCATCAAGTTAGGATAGCTGAAGAAGACATTTGGAAAACTGCTTTCAAAACTAGACAAGAATTATATGAGTGGTTAGTTATTCCATTTGGCTTAACAAATGCACCAACTACTTTCATGAGAGTCATGAATGATGTACTTAGACCATTTATAGATGAATTTTTCATTGTTTACTTAGATGACATACTCATATTTAGCAAATCAAGAGAAGAACATGTCATGCATGTGAACAAGGTACTTGATGTCTTGAAAAAAAACAATTGTTTTAAAGATGTCAAGGTGCGGATTTGGTAAGACTTCATTGGTGTATTTGGGACACATTGTTGGAGGAGGTGAGTTAAAGATTGATCCTTCCAAAGTTGAGGTCATTTTGAATTGGCCCAAGCCCAATACAGTTACCGAGGTAAGAAGCTTTTTAGGGGCATCACAATATTGGAGGAAATTCATTGCTAATTTTTCTTCCATTGCAGCTCTGTTACATGCATTGATAAGTGTAAAGAAAGTATTCCATTGGGGAGATTTGCAGCAGAAATCATTTGATGCTTTGAAGCAAAAGATAAGTTCAACACCGGTTCTAGCACTTCCAGATCTTAGACAACCATTTGAGATCCAAACAGATGCAAGTGATTATGCTATGGGAGCAATGCTCATGCAACATGGTAAGCCTATCTCATTTCATTTTGAAATTTTTAATGGAGCTGTGACTAAATATCCCACCTATGATAAAGAGTTATATGCATTGGTACAAAGTGTAAAGAAATGGAAGCATTATTTGATGGGGAAAGAGACCATTATCCATACCGACCATCAGCCATTGCAGTACTTACAATCATAGTCGACGTTGCAACAATCAAGACATTTCAGGTGGATGGGTTTTCTACGAAAATTTTTACTTGGTTATCAAGTACAAAAAAGGAATTTACAATAAGGTAGCTGATATGCTCTCTAGGCCTATTGTAAATTCAACTGCTATTCTTAAGCACAATTCTATTATGCATGAAAGTTACATTGAATAGTATGTAAATGATAGTGATTTTCAAGATGTGTATGAGAGCTTGAGTAAGGGAATCCAAAGTGACGAGTTAAATTATCATGTGCATAACAACTTGTTGTATCACTTGGGAAATTTATGTATTCCACAGGGAGAAAGAAACATTATCATAAGGGAGGCACACACATCATTGATTGCAGGACATTTTGGTGTAGGCAAGACAATAAAGAATTTCCAAAGGTATTGTTATTGGCCACGCATGAATGAAAGTGTTTCTAATTTTATTAGAAGATGTTCTTTATGTGCAACAAGTAAGCCTAGCAATAGGAAGCTTGGTTTGTACACACCACTTCCGGTTCTTTCTTATCCTTGGGAGAGCATCTCAATGGATTTTGTAGGAGGCCTTCCCATGTCAAGGAAAGGTCATGATTCTTTGTATGTTGTGGTAGATAGGTTCACCAAAATGTGTATTTTGATGGCATGTAAGAAAACTATTACCGCTGAACAAAATGCTAATATTTTCTTTCAAAATGTATGGATCCATTTTGGTCTTCCAACTTCTATTGTAAGTGATTGAGATTCTCGATTTGTTGGGAATTTTTGGTCAAAATTATGGGACATGATGGATACAAAGTTGAAGAAAAGTACAACATTTCATCCACAAAAAGATGGTCAAATAGAGGTGGTAAATAGAACCATTATTCATCTTCTAAGAGGCTATTGTAGCAAGCATCCCAAGTTTTGGGACGAACAATTACACTACATACAACATGCACACAACCGGGCAAAACATTCTTCCACAAATACATCGCCATTTGAGGCATGTTTTGGTTACTTGCCAAGATCGCCATTGGACTTCATCTTTGAGAAAAATGTCTCTATAGACGGACATAGTGACATAGATAAGGCAAGAAAGTTCATTGAGCAAATTTAGTGGGTACATCACACAGTGCAAGAGAAACTTGAAAAGAGTCAAAGCAAATACAAAGCAAGGCATTATAAATACCAGATTGATCATAAATTCCAAGTTTGTGATGAATTTTGGTTGTACATAAGCAAGGAAATATTGCTAGGGGAAGGTAAAAAGCTCAAATTAATCCATTATGGTCCATTTAAAATTATGGAAAAGATTGGTACAAATGCATTCAAGCTAGATTTGCCTCCTTATATGCAAATTTATTCTGTCGTTAATGTTGAGAATTTGAGATTGTTTGAGCCTCCTTGATTGATGATCAAGGAGAGCATGTTCAGCTGCCATCAATAGATGATTTCTCACCAAAATATCTTGATGAACTTCAGCAAGATCTCATACTTGATAGAAGAATCAGAACTTCAAGAAGAGGGAATGTTGAATACCTTAGAGTGGGACTTAAGGGTCAAAATCCTTCAAAGGCCAAATGGTTGGAGATTGGAAAAGTGAGGGAGATGTGCCCTCACTTGCTGAAAAATTGATAGTATCTTTTGGGGTCCAAAAGGCTTCTAGTGGGGAGGAATGATCTAAGGCTCAGTTTTAGCTAAAAATTGAAAGTGCTCAAAATTGCTTCGAACCTAAATGACCATATAGAGTTCGTCGCCAGGATTCTGGCATAACTCGTTTCATCAAAATCCGAGTTCCTATGAGTGAGTTATGGTTTGCTGTTCGTTTTCCAAAACATGCAAAAGAAGGAGCAAAATGGGTACAGGGATGATGTGGCAGGTACAATCAGCTTCTCAGAGAATATTCTCCAGATTCAGCCAATGACAACGCGCCAAGTGTTTCGGTCGGATTCGCCGATGATGAATAGGAAGTGAATTTTTTTTTATCCCAAGTCTAAGGGTGAATTTTATTCTTATTAATGGTGCATGAAATAATGGTTTTATTTGGAATTTTTGGACCAATGGGGATAGGCCACGTGGAGCAGCCTAGGGCTACCACATGCCCCACCCCATGGCCTTAGAAGTTGCAATGTGAAATTGAATTTGGATATATATATATATATATATATCATGGTTTGATATTATTTATAAACCATAGGTTTCAACCCGATAGATTTAACTAACCATGGAGGAACCACCAACTAAGTTTGACAGACATCTAACTTGGAGGTGGCTCTAATTCTAGCGGCAGGGTCTATTATAATTTTCTATAAAATTATTATGGTCGGATCGGGGATCGAACACACGACCTGGTGCACAGCAATCAGACGCGCTCCTGTCCCATCTACCACAGTGGTTCTTAACCATAAGGAACCCCGCTTCCTCTTAAGGTTTTCACATTAGACGGTTGGGGTTCTGGAGGGGGCCAACCCCGCAGGCCAACCCCCTCCCATATGGCCAGATGCTGAGAACCAAGTGCCAAAAGGCTTAAACGACAAAAGTTTCAAAAGCAGATTAATTAAGTGCTAAGATGTGCGTTAACCACGTTTATCGTAAAGATTAGCGCTAATAGCGCTTAGACATAAATCTGCATTTATCCATTCGTTAAGTGCGATTAAACTTAATTAACCCAAAATTATCCTGGCAGAAATTTAGTGAGCGCACCAACACTAGTGGATTTTCCATTTTTGGAAAATTAACTCGCAGTCTCCCCAAATTTAGTGGAGAAAATGGGGGAAATACAATTTTGGACATAACTAAGGCAATTTTTACCCAAACAGAGCTCAGGAAGAGACATTCTAAGCTAACTGACATGCTGGGAACTAAATGAAGCAGGTTGCAGAGGCATAAAAGGTCATCTACATGTGTTTTAGTGCATTTGAAGATTTTTGAAGGCGAGGGCCACCGGGTGTTGGGGCCATTGCCAGAGCATCCAGAGTCCAAATTCAACAAAAAAAAATCATTTTTGAGAGATTATGATGTTTTAAACTCATTGGAACAGGTTCCAAGAGGATTTGAATCTTGTAACAACAATTTGAACACACTTGAAGATAATACAAAGGCCCACACTATGAAGCTGGAGCAATGCGATGTAGCCCAGGAGGGGTGAACTCCTTTATCAAAATTCTGTGTGTTAAACTCTGTTATGTGTGGTTGTTGTGTTTATAATTTCTTCTGTTCAGTCATTTAAAATTATGCTTTCTAAGCTTATGACAAACACATAATTTCACGAAGTACACTGATTTGACAATCACATTCCCATAGACAAACCTATGAAGAATAAGTAAAACCAAGAAAAGAGAAAAATATATCTGATATGATACTAGCACAACAATAACTAGCAATCATTTTAGATCAGGCCTCCTAAGGAAAT
Organism: Pinus albicaulis; assembly: GCA_034641835.2. NCBI lineage: Eukaryota > Viridiplantae > Streptophyta > Pinopsida > Pinales > Pinaceae > Pinus > Pinus albicaulis. The sequence continues at coordinate 481,446,889 of CM076581.1, read as the reverse complement.
TATAAAATAATAGTGGAAATAATAAATTAAGAATTGATGACATCATCAAATTTTGGAGGGAAAAAAGAAAAAACTATTTTTTCAACTCATATTTTCAACTTATCTCCCAAATTGTTTACTCAAATTTTGAGCGGGAGTACTCGATGGATGAAAAATTTAATTCCTCATCAAAGGAGTACCCATATTGGATACTTTCAATGGGTCCTGCTACATGAAAAATGAGAAATACATGAAAAATGTGATTGTAATCACATTTTTTTAATGTATTTCTCATTTTTTGTGTAGCAGGGTCCATATAACGTATGCAACATGGGTACTCTTTGGATGAGGAATTAAATTTTGCATCCAACGAGTATTCCCGCTCGAAATTTGAGTAAAAACTTTGGGAGATAAGTACAAAATACGAGTTGAAAAAGTAGTTTTATTATTTCATTATTTTTTAATCTTTTTACCCTTTTATTTAAAAAATGGTGAATCATCCCCCATGGTTGACATCATCATCTTGAATCCTATTGGTTCTTATAAAGTTTATTTTTGTTGTACATTTTTCTTAGGAGGCCCATTTTAGACCTCAAAATTTCCCTAATGATGCAGAATAACATTGAAGTATGTCACAATAAATTCATGGTCAAAGGTCCTTACCCCTATCTGTCTAGGCTAGGATTTGTCATGACCACCCTTGCTTCTCCTCTACCTCTGGCACCATTGAAAATTTACCAAGAGATGAATCAGTTTCCTTATGATGGTTTCCCCTACCCACAAATGATCACACAAACTAACCCAAACCCCCCTCAACAAAACTTGGGTACTAGAAAACATTCTCGTCACAATAACATGAGAAATTAAATATGTTTGAAGCCTTGGTGACAATCCACCAGAGAAGGAAAAGGTCGAAAAATCTTCATCCACAACCTTATCTCCCTCAACCGTTTGACATGGAAAGCCCCACCCCAACATTGTGAAACAAAAATAGCCCAACGGACCAAGACCAAAATACCAATCCCACCCACAACAACCTCAATAACCAAACACACCTATCAAGACCAATCCTTGCCTCCTTAACAAGCTAAAACCACTATGTGCGATGATGAATTTAAACAGACCTCGATAACAAGCAACCCTAGGAAACTCACTAAATTTACTAAAGTTTAAAGGGAAATTTACATGAAGTGACTTTGAAAAATGACCCTTGAGACCAAAATTAACAAATAAGTACTAAAAGACTCGTACAAAGACCAGAAATGGTACAAGATCAAGTAGAATTAACATATGCGGTGTGTTCTGTATCCATAACTAAACATAACCGACCTCCACCACCCATTGTGATGTTGTACCTTAAGAGACAATCCCTTACTGTGATAAGGAATGCGTGCTTAAGACATTTATATAATTATGTCACAGAAATATTGTTATTTGTTTAAACACCTCCAGGTATTTATCATTAAACCCTCAAAAATGAAATACAACAAATGTTCCACAATGCTATTATCTGCCGATATAGAATGAAATGATCAGAAGAACATGAAAGGAAGAAGCCCAAACTGATACGCTATTGTACAGGATCTATCACCTCAAACTTCAAAAGAATTATAAGAAAAAGAATAGTTAAAATGAAGGAGCGCATATTAAGGGTTTTAACTCTTATTTACACACGTAAAAAGAGACCCGCAGCTTCATTACTTCATTTTATTCAGAGACATAAAACACACCACGTAAACTGGAAGACACATCAATATCAACAAATGCCAGAAGCTTGCTTTTCATTCATTAATAATTTGAAATATGAGTACAAAAATTGCTTTCTGGAGGTCCCAAAACTCGAAACCCCTCACCCAATCCAATTTCTGGGCTTTATCTTTTTTCTTCACGAGTCATCTACATAATCAATTATAAAATTGATTTATAAAACATTTAATAAACTGTTTTTGACAACCTTCTATTCAAAATACTCTTCGAAATAATGAAATTACATTTTTGATTTAACATTATATATAGTATTAATAATAATATATATAGTATAGTTAAAGGCTTCTATTTTTTAACAACTTTATGTCATTTGAAAACTAGCATTTAACTAGACTCCTAATACATAAAATAAATTAATGAAGAAGGATCACATGTTCAATGTACGACTATGGAGATAATGAATATGGATGGTATGTGGGTTCCATTTTCCTGTATGAACGTAACTTTCCCAAAACCATAAACCACTTGCGGAGGCACCTTTGGTGGTTTCCAGAAATTAATAGAGTGATGCCGCATTGCATCATAACTGTCGATTTGCGAACAATGGTTTAGGCCAAACCACTTTGCAAGATCACTCTCTCACATAAGTTCCAAGCAGTTTGTGATGCCGCAAAACCATAGGATCTGGACCGGATGATCCAAGTCGTTGATTTATGTTGAGCAATAACTTGTTTTATTGAAGCAGACTACTTCCATATTTTATGTGTTTGCTTCCCTTCTTTTTCACGCAGAGTCTCATTGACCTTTGGAAAAGCATGCACTCAAATTACAATCTAAATTGTTCTGAGTTTTGTTTAAATATCATTTGAATTCCAAGTGATTGTCTGAGAAGGAAATTTCCATCATGCAAATCAAATTCTTATAGAATGAGTCAAACCTAGATTTTAGAGGACATTTCTAGAAAAATAGACATTTGAAGAATTGCTGAAATCCCTTAACCTACTTTGAATTTTTTGACAATTCTCATGATAAAGTCAATTGGGGTCTATCTTCACAAAACCCAAATCGCGGAATTTTAAAATTGTTCTCCGTTTTCCTGAAATTTGAAATCGAAAATCCTGTGCTGGGAATGTCTACGTTTTCTGAGATGCGCCGTCATTTGTTTCCAATTCTTCATCTTGGCACAACTCATCAAATTTCTTTAAAAAGTTTTGTTTATCTCAACTATGAATTCATATGTATAATTGGATAAGGATCTTTTCATTATTTCAAGGAAATCTTCCAATATTATTTATTTCCTCTGTTTTTCTAGGCGTCTTTTTATTGATATGATGCAGAACAACATTCTCCAAAATCTAATAAGGCATAATATTCCCTCCAGCTTTATTGACAAGTATCGTTCATAGAAAATGCAAGGGGCTGGATCTATTTGTGACTGAAAAGGAGGTAACCCACCCTCAACTAGGGAATTTGTATTTGTTTTATGCAACATAAATTTCTTCAATGAAGCATCTCCCTACCTCAGACTTTTTCCACCTCCATGAAAACTCAAAATTTCATACTTGTACTTTTTAATTTGTTGACAAATTTAGCCATGAAACACATCCAAGACATGAGACTAAGGGAATCATTGAGAAACGTATGTTGAGTTTGTGGTTATCTTCTTAAACATGTAGCAGTTCTTCTTAAATTTTTAATAATTTTTCCTCAGCAACCTTGAATTGCTCAGAACTTTTCTCGACTTTAGCTGAGTCAAATTGTGCTACAACATCTGGCTCCAATTGGGGACAACACTTTAGTAGCAAAGTGTTGAGAACTTGTAGATCAGTAGCCTTTATTGGGCATGGAGTCAAGTCAAACTGAATTTTCTCCCAATCCAAAATCTCTGAAAATTTCAAACTTCTCTGAAACCTCTCTCTTCCAGGATCTTTATTCTTGAAATAAAAATGCTAAACTAAAAATACTGCAACTGGGAATGCTCTACTCCTGAGATTATTTATGTACAAATAATATATATATATATATATATATATATATATATATATATATATATATGCGTGGCTGAACTTAATCAGGTGAAGTCAACCTTCCAATGGAACCAACCTAACATCTGTATGTTAGACTTAATACCTTAAACACCTCCAAGTATATATCATTAAACCCTCAAAAATGAAATACAACAAATGTCCCACAATGCTATTATCTACTGATATAGAAAGAAATGATCAGAAGAACATGAAAGGAAGAAGCCCAAACTGAGATGCTGTTGTACAGGATCTATCACCTCAAACTTCAGAAGAATTATAAGAAAAGGAACAATTAAAATGAAGGAGCGCATATTAAGGGTTTTAACTCTTATTTACACATGTAAAAAGAGACCTGCAACTTCATTACTTCATTTTATTCAGAGACAGAAAACACACCATGTAAACTGAAAGACACATCAATATCAACAAATGCTAGAAGCTTGCTTTTCATTCATTAATAATTTGAAATATGAGTACAAAAATTGCTGTCTGGAGGTCCCAAAACTCGGAACCCCTCACCCAATCCAATTTCTCGGCTTTATCTTTTTCTTAATGAGTCATCTACATAATCAGTTATAAAACTGATTTATAAAACAATTAATAAACTGTTTTTGACAGCCTTCTATTCAAAACACTCTTTGAAATAATGAAATTATGTTTTTTATTTAACATTATATATAGTATTAATAATAATATATATAGTATAGTTAAAGGCTTCTCTTTTTTACCAACTTTATGTCATTTGAAAACTAGCATTTAACTAGACTCCTAATACATAAAATAAATTAATGAAGAAGGATCACATGTTCAATGTACAGCTGTGGAGATAATGAATATGGATGGCATGTGGGTTCCATTTTCCTGTATGCATGTAACTTTCGCAAAACCATAAACCACTTGAGGAGGCACCTTTGGTGGTTTCCAGAAATTAATAGAGTGATACCGCATTGCATCATAACCGTCGATTTGCGAACAATGGTTCAGGCCAAACCACTCTGCGGGAGCACTCTCTCACATAAGGTCCGAGCAGTTTGTGATGCCGCAAAACCATAGAATCTGGGCCGGATGATCCAAGTCGTTGATTTATGTTGAACAATAACTTGTTTTATTGAGGGAAGACTACTTCCATATTTTATGTGTTTACTTCCCTTCTTTTTCACGCGAGTCTCATTGACCTTTGGAATTGCATGCACTCAAATTACAATCTAAATTGTGCTGAGTTTTGTTTAAATATCATTTGAATGCCAAGTGATTGTTTGAGAAGGAAATTTCCGTCATGCACATCGAATTCTTATAGAATGAGTCAAACCCAGATTTTAAAGGACATTTCTAGAAAAAAAGACATTTGAAGAATTGCTGAAATATCTTAACCTACTTTGAATTTGTTGACAATTCCCGCGATAAAGTCAATTGGGGTCTATCTGCACAAAACCTAGATCGCGAAATTTTAAAATTGTTCTCCATTTGCCCGAAATTTGAAATCGAAAATCTTGTGCTGGGAATGTCTACATTTTGTTAGATGTGCCGTCATTTGTTTCTAATTCTTCATCTTGGCATAGCTCATCAAATGTCTTTAAATTTTTTTGTTTATCTCAACTATGAATTCATATGTATAATTGGATAAGAATCTTTTCATTATTTCTCGGAAATATTCCAATATTATTTATTTCCTCTGTTTTTCTAGGCGTCTTTTTATTGATATGCTGTAGAACAACATTCTCCAAATCTGATAAGGCATAATATTCCCTCCAGCTATATTGACAAGTATCGTTCATAGAAAATGCAAGGGGCTGGATCTATTTGTGACTGAAAAGGAGGCAACCCACCCTCAACTAGGGAATTTGCATTTGTTTTATGCAACATAAATTTCTTCAATGAAGCATCTCCCTACCTCAGACTTTTTCCACCTCCATGAAAACTCAAACTTTCATACTTGTACTTTTTAATTTGCTGACACATTTAGCCATGAAACACATCCAAGAAATGAGACGAAGGGAATCATTGAGCAACGTATGTTGAGCTTGTGGTTATCTTCTTAAACATGTAGTAGTTATTCTAAAATTTTTAATAATTTTTCCTCAGCAACCTTGAATTGCTCAGAACTTTTCTCGACTTTAGCTGAGTCAAATTGTGCTACAACAGTGTCTAAGCTTTGAAAGCCACCACCACCTCCACACACCAGAAGGAAAGAGCTCTCGGATTATCACCATGCCTCTTGCAACACATTGTATCCTTCCATACTTGGGTTGAAACCCATATGACCCTTAGATACAAGAAACTCCAGGAGGCCAAGGTCTCCCCCTCGACACTCACCCTCTCTTCAAATATGAACTTACTGGCCTCCCTTATGTTAAACAAAAAACCTCACCAACTGTATATTTGCATCCTCATGCATGCAAAACATAAGCTATGTACCAACATCATTTAATGAGGGATATTGAGCTTGAGGGTGGCGGGCTTAAAGCCCTAGACCCTATCCCATCCATCGTAACACCCCATAGTGGGCGATAGTTATGTAAATGATTTTAATTATATAAACAATTATAAAATATTTATCATAGTCACCTATGAATATATAAAGAGAACATTTGTACAAAATAAATATACACAAAAATGATATAATTTAATATGATTTTATCTTATAGAATTTTTATATTATATTCTTCTTGTGACCCTTGATTCCTAAATGTTGTGCTTGATATTGGTTTGTGGTTCCATCACTTGATACCAAAGCCATGGTTGTAAAGATTTCTTGAATTACAATTACAATGTTGTAATAACAAGTTTCAACGAATAGAGGCGATGACGATGTTTGATTTATGCACACTTGAGATGAGAGAAAGCAATGTTTCACTACTACATGGAGGGGGCTTTTAATACAAAAGAAATAGTTTGTCTTAAACATTTTGGATATGAGGCACTACTGCAAAAGAGGGTATTCTAAGACAAATTTTTAAGATGAAATTATTATTTGATAAAATTCTCTATAGAAGGGAATCCCCTGTCATAGACAGAAAAGGAGGAGAATAAGATGGTAGGCCCTCAGAAGTTTAGAGCATCTCACTTTATTATCAAACACAATAGCTTAAGAAGGCCCTTATTGTGGAAAAATCCAGATCTTTGAAGGATCAAATCCAATATTAGAGATGCTACACAAACAAATAGCCCAAGCATCCTAGGAATGGAGTTTCTTTTAGGTTTGAGTGCAATCACAATTTTTTATTTTATATGTCGATTATCCAAGCAACCTCATGATCATTTGGTATTATGATTTCATGGGTTTTTAATATGGTTTATTGTTTTATCTTCTCATTTCATGGGTTTTTATTTTTATTGAAGGTAATAAATCATGGCATAAATTTGTCATTGTTTGAGATTGTGAAATGGGTTTCATAGGAGTTCTTTGATCTCCATCTTGAAGAGAAACATAAATAGTTTCCTGTGAGGCTTGGTATTCACTTGCTTGAAGGTTATGGACAATTATTTGATGGTGAGATGAACTTGGACTGGGTTGATACCCTTTTTCATTATATTTTTCCACAATGGGCCAAAGTAGGTGAGCACTGTCCAAAAATTCCCTCCACATATAGGTACAACTCTATACACACAAAGGGTATATATTTGAAACCTTGATAATACATCCATTCTAATACATTATTCTAAGCTATATGAAGGGAACCATATGAAAATGTGGGGATGAAGTTATGGGGCTTACAAAAAAGTTACTAAGTCTTCTTTCTGAGGGTTTAGGGTTATACCCAAATTATCTCCAAATCCTTAATAAGGAACCCATGCTTTGACTAAAAATCAATTATTACCATCCTTGCCCTCAACCATATCTGGTGAATGAGCTCGGTCTCCATGTTTAGAAAGATGAAGATTGGTTCACTATGCCCCTTGTTCATGGAGCTTTTATAGAGACAATTTAGTAATGGTTTAGGTTTGTGGAGCTCTTGCCAAAACCATTTCTAAAAGTAAAAAATATGGACCATTTGTTGGTTTCAAACACTCCTATGAAAGTCTTGATCTTAGGTCCTTACACACTCATGTTAGTATATCGATGAAATAATAGAGAAAATGGGGTATTTATGACATTTTCCTACTATTTCCAAGTCAAAAATTCATCGAAAAGATGTTTTGGCGCATGTCTGACCTTCTTTTGTAAGCTCGTTTTCCAAGATCTCTCAATGTTTTTTTATTGGAACTTGAATGCATTTTGTGCAGAAATTGATAAACATAGGGCACATGTTTGATTGCGGTGTAGTTAGAAACAATTAATATTGTAAGAGACAGTTTATGCACTAATAGATTACCCTAGGGCCTAATATTCTAATCTACCATGTCATTTTCTTTCTCTGATTTCGATTGCCTTCACATTTGTTTACTTTGCATTATAGGTTAGAGAGAAATATCATTGCTTGATGCCCTTAGGGAGAGAGTGCACTTGTAAGAATTATCTCTCTTTGGAATACTATGTGACAAAGGGCTCGACAACATGATGGTACAAACTTGAGATCTTAAACCCTATTGGTTTATAGCGTAGGCCGTAGAATTAATGTTGTATTTGCAAGTAACTCGAATTGGTCTGCAGGTTGTGAGAGTGGAGCCAACACCCTAACTGGGCCTAACATTCTTCATAGTATGAAGATGTAAGGCCAAGAAACAATCTTTTAGTGGTGCTGGGAGATTTTTCCTGATCATTGGGACTGCTAAGAGAAAACTAATGAATGATATTTATACAATTTAAATTTAATGGTTTTCCGTCCTTGAAACATAATCAGATTCGTCAAACACATCTCTCCCATATAAGGTCACTTATACATTCAGATAGAGTTGGAATTGCGATATTACTGTAGTTGACCATCTGTTAAAAGTGTAAAATAGAGTTGGGTTGGAATGAAAAAATGGCCAAAGTTGGGAGACCAAAATTGATTTCGGGTCGATCTACGTTTACCCTGGGGCTTACAATGCTTCTAATGTTTTCAATAGTCTTGTTAATGCTATTGGCACTTGGGATTGTTTAGTTGCTAATCAAAAACAGAGTTCCAGAGAATATCAATAATGGACACGTACACTCTAAACAGTTGGAGGAGAAGAAGCTTTAAGAGACAGACAGGTACATCTACCAAGAAATATATAAATTTTCTTGTTGAGATAATTTCTTTGAATTACCAATTCTTCTGATTTCAGATCCCTATATCCCCTCTCATATTTATTTATTTATTTTTTAAAAATTTTCATTTTACTATTCTTCACTATAGTCCTTTCTTTACTTAATTTTATTTTGTTGGGTTTCTTTGTATACAAATTATTTATTTATTTTTAAAAAATTTTCATTTTACTATTTTTCACTATAGTCCTTTCTTTACTTAATTTTATTTTACTATAAAAATTTTTATGTCAGGGGTTTTTGAAATAAATACTTCGTTTTTCCATCAAATCTAGATAGGTGATATTTTTGTTTTTTCTATTATGTAATTTTGTTCTTTCAACTAGGGGTTTAGAGTACTAGGGTGGTTTCCTAAGAACAATAAATGTAATGCAAGGTACATTAAGTCCATCATGATAATTTCTGGGCAGTGTTTGTTTTAGTAAAATTGCAGATACGATATTTTAATTCCAAAGTAATATATGCAGGATTAAATAGAGTCTTATGCGGTTTTTCCAAATTTTTTTTTTCACAATATGTCAAGCTACTAAAAATTGCATTATGAAAATGGTTATTTTTTTGTCGATTTTTAGTGATGGAATGGATGAAACAAAGTAATGGGCTGAAGTTCTTTCATGAGAGCCCCACGCTATCTTGTAGCATAAAATTTTAGTATGCACTCAATTCTTAAGATTACTTTGTAAATATAGGTATGTCGATCAATTAACAGATTAGTTTTTATATGTGCCTTCATTTTTGGCTTCCTTTAGTTCACAAATGGAAACAAGCACGACTGACACACCTGAATCCTATGTCATGCTGGGAATCATATGTTTATGTAACTTAGTCCATGATTTCAAGTCCTTCGGGTTCATTTTACTCTAATGTGGTCCTTGATATCATTATCATTTCATCTGGCATTGGGTTGTCTTATCTTGGGGTAACAAAAGTTCACTTTGACTCCCTTTGGATTGTATCAAGGATATTCTTGCAACGTATTTGGGAAGATTTTTCCTTTTCCAGATGTTATTCTTCTTCCCACTGATTTCTTTTAACTCCCAAACATATTAAAAGAGGATAATTTTTTTAATCTAGGTAAGATGGATTTCAGATAGAAGATGCATTGTGATATCTAAGTCCTTTTTTTTCAAAATAAGTTTTTGTGCAATACATATCTTGGGGAGACCCAACAAGCACTTTCTCTCATTCCAAGAATGGTACCCATGGTAAAACAAATTCTTCAGGGATTAAGGCCAATACAACAATATAATTGTTAAGATTTGAACGTGTCAGTTGTGGGAACTGATCTTGGATGGGGAAATAACACTCTCAACCAATCACTCACTCTTTCAACTACTTGAGCCAGATCCAATTGAATTTTTTGTGCCATAGCTAAAATACATGGATTTTTATTTGGAACATTTAAGAAAAACATTGTGTTGGAAGTCCGTTTTGAAAAATATATGGAAGTATACATCTCACAACAACCAAAATAACATGCAAATTCTTCAAAATTCTATAAAATTTCCATGAATGTATTTGTGCATATATATGTATCTATGTATATGTATATATATGTACATATATACTTTAGGTAAGGAATATTATGGCTTAGGTTAAGGAACTCTCAAAAATAGACCTCAACATATTTCGTTATTTTAGTATGATAAGGATTATTTCTGATCTGAATCTAAATTTGGAGAAATTGTTTTGAATGGAATTCTTGGCTGAATTTCCGTATACACGTCATAATTTAGGAAAAATTGGCTACTATGATCTAAACATAACTATTTATGTTTACAATTTTATTTGTGTAAGGCTAAACACTTATTTTTTTAATTAGTTGGGAGCTATGAACTCCAACTAGGCCTAGTTCAACATGGGGAGCTGTCAAACATGGCCAACACATGGATTGTTCTAGGTTCTATGCCTACTGGGGTTTGAACCTAGATCTTTTGCATGGTGAGGCATTGTCCCGATGGAATATTTATGTTTAAAAATTAAACATGCTATAACTATTGTGTATAAGTAAAATGCAAAAGGAATCAAAAGTCATCGAAGAATAGACTCATTATATGAAAGTAATTTTTTGTTACTTTATAGAGTAAGGAGGACCGTGAATATCTAATTAATCTTGCAAAACCACACATGACAAAGTCAACTGTTGTGTATAGCGCAACGAGGAAAAGAAAAGATAACATGTTTGTTCATAATTATTGCATTATCGATAAGCACATTTTGATAACTTTGTGATCATGTTGTTTTTTTGGCTCATTCATCCCCTTTTCTTATTGTACAGAGTTCGTACAAGCTTTGGAATGTTCCTAAAATACGAATAAGATAAAATTATGCGATCTATTAAGAATGAATTTGCGTATTTAAACTTCATCCTAGTATGTATGTAGTTATTTCTGTGAACTTTCTTAAACTTGCCTTTCCTATTTTATATATATTCTGAACTCTTGTATGCATTATTGTTTCTTTTATCCACTATGGCCATCAAAACTCCTTTCTTGTTGGAGCTTAAGGTGTTAGTTTATATGTCAGTGAACATATAATGCGTTAGATGATAGAAGCAAAATCATTTGAGGATTAGCTGACAAGATCATTGTGTCCCCATTCTAAGTTTTTTGGCACAGAGCACATGACCTAGGATACCATGTTAAAGAAGAGGAACTAATGCCTGTATTAAATTTGAACTTAGGATAGGAAGGTCAAACCCGGACAAAGTCATCATCTAATAAATGAATTTAAAATGTAAATTCTAGCTTCAGATGAAAAGTATTATTAACCAAACAATCAAGGTATTGGGGATAAGGGTTTAATATGAAATACAATCCTGTGCATGTAAACGATGAAAATTGAAATTGTTCTTGACTCACACTACATCTTGTATCTGTCGACATTCTTCATTAGATTACTTTTATCTGCTATAGGAGTATGTCAAAGCTCGAGAAATATTGTACAACTATGTTAAACAAAAGGGAATGTAACCAATATGATAGAAATAAGTTCTTTCGAAGAAATAAATTAAGAGACATGGTCATCTTCCATAGACGAAAATTGTGGATCTAAAAATTACAGTTGTGTAGTTAATAGGTCCTTTGTTTTCAAATTCATTTGTTGGAGTTTTTTCATTTACTTACTTTGGGATGTGTACCATTTCCTTAGTAAATTTATTATAAACTCATGGTTATGTAGTTAATACTTCTTTGGTTTTTCATTTAATATGTTGGAGTTTGTTCATTTAGTTATTGTGAGATGTGTACCAGTTCTTTAGTTATATTCTTATAAACTCAAAATTTGGAATATAAGATCTCCATTTCTTCATTGTCAATTATTTTCCCGTAAATTTTCTTTATTTCTTTTAACTCCCCAAGTATTTCTTATATTTCTTCAGGGCTATTAAAATATTTATAGATTATTTTGTATGTTCTTAGTTGTAACATTTTTAATTATGAAAAATCGAATTTGTAATGTTCCAATCCATTTATGTGGTACATAATGAAGCATTATTTCAGTGAAATATTGTTCCGAAATTGTGTTATGTACAAATTTGCTCACTATTGTTTGGAAAAATTTATCACCGAGTATGATTATTGACCCTTTCTTCCAAGGAAAAACTTGTCAATTCTATTTAAGTAGAAGATAAATCGCATTCATTACATCACTTACAAAGAAACTGGTAAGAAGGATAATAAATATTCTTTATTCCTCACCTTTTTTAAATCCCTAAGAAAAACCAATAATCAACACAAAAGAGATCACATTTATCTATCCAAAATTATCACTACAAAGGGGTGACTATTATCACCAAAAAGTGATCACTTAGCCATATCTAATTAAGTGGATAAAAATACACCATGTAAGACCATTTTTACCATAGTAAAATTTCTTTAACTACTGGAAATAACCTGATAAACCATATTTTATTAAGTTTCTTCTAATTAAAACATTAAACACCATGAGGAATAATTAAATAAATTATTATTATTTGAATTTACTATAGGAATAATTAATTAAATCATTATTTAGTTATTATTCCTTGTCACATTTGACTCAATCATGAGAAATAGTTAAATAAATCATTGTTTATTTGATTTTTCTATGGGAATAATGAATTAAATCATTATTTTGTTAAATATTCCTTGCCAAATTTGACTAAATCACTTACGAATGATTAAAAAAACCATTTATTTGTTTATTGTTCCTTAACCACTTCCTTGAAATAATAAATAAATCATTTATTTGTTTCTTATTTATAAATAAAGCTATTTAACCAACTTAAATATCTTTTCCCTCCAAAACATATAATAAAATATTCCAAGAGGTTAAATCTAGATTATGGTTAATAATATTTTATTATTTCCCATTATTCGAGAATAACCCAATATTTTGTTATAAATAGGAGGGTTTTCCATCAATTCTTCACCATGATCACTATCATCATTGTTATTATCTTCTTTTTGCGTTTGAGCTCCCATTCGAGTTCAACGCACGTTCTGGGTTTCACACATCATAGGGAGAGAAGGATCCAATATATTGAAGCATAGAGGACAACAAAAGGACCCATCCCATTTGAGGGGTACCTATAGCCATCATATGAGTCTCCGTAACCAAGTGCAACACCTTTATAATATATCATTCATTCTTTGATATGACTTTATCTATGCTATGGGGTTTTACATTAGTTAAATCTTTGTTGTTTAATGTATTTCGCTGCCACAAATCTATTATTTTGTAGGTTTATTCTAACTTTCTGTTGCAGATCTAAAGATTTAGATGGCCATATATGTTGTTAGGGCCATTAATCACTTGTGGCTTAAGTAAGGTCTTTTTGGTACACACGCCGAAATATTTTACACTAACAAATGGAGACTCCACTAGTGTAATTCAGATTCCTCAGTGATAAAAAAATTCATCAATCAGGGTTTTTATTAAGTTGTTTTTCAGTCTCTTGATGTTTATTTTCAGCTTTTATGCCCTTATTTAGTTAAAATTCCAAATTCTGAGACTTTTCTGGTGTTTTTCGCAAGTCATAAGTACCAACTGTACATGAGACGACAAATCTGATAGAACCTGCTGCCCGAGAGTCAAGACGGGCAACTCGCACTTTTAAGCTCCAAACCCACGTTTTTCTCCTTCGAAACACACTTATTGGCCCAAAAACTGTGTTACCTCCTGAAACATGTTAGTACCCGCAATTAAGAACAATTTTTTTTTTTTTGAAATTTTTATGGTTTGCCGAGAATGCTGTTTAGGGTTGTTTTACCTATGTTTCAGCCCATCATAGGCATGGATATGCTCATTTTGTATCTTTGAAGTAGAAGTAAGCCCCCTAAAGTTTCAGTACACTTCCACCTTTTTAGGAGGAGTTCAGCTGAATAGGTAGTCTAATATTTTTAGTACTTTAAGCCATTGTTTCAGGGTCTGATCCGTTATTTTTGTAGACCTTTAAGATAGGTTTTTTTACATCCAAGGCCCCCTCTTGAGTTTTGTTTGGCCTTCCCCCTTAGGGTCCCATTGTTTTCCCTAGGTTTTAAAGCTTTTGACCTATCTTTTTGCAACATTTTCCCCCACTGGTTTCTTGCTATTTTCTACACCATTTCCACCAGTATAGAGTCATTTGATCCTATTCCCATAGGAATTAGATATTTTTACCCTTCCGGTGTGTTTTGAGTCGCTTCTTTTCCTCTCCTGTTTTTGTTGTTTGAAAGCCTTGTTTGGGTGGGGTTTATGCTTGATTTAATGTTTATTTTATTGTCATTATTTAAGTTTCATTTACAGTTTTCAACATTTTATTTCAGCAACACCTTGGCATCATCATAAAACATGCTTAATTAACTCATTCACAATACACACTTTTGTTCAAACACTCACACCTAAAGTGAACGATAGCTTGGTTAAGGCCGCTAAGCCAAGACTTATACACCACACTTAATAAATCTAACTCACATAGATTAATCCCACTTGGGAATCAAGGCCAAACAATCTTTGTAGTTAGTTGTAGGATCAGTGGGACAGGCTTACAATGACACCAATCCATCACATACATTGAGACATAGAAAGTTGAGTTAATAAGGAGCTTAAAATCCTTCACCATCCCACGCTCAAATCCAGAGTGCTTCAGAAACTCGTTTTACAGGGGGTTAGGCTATGTAATATCCCCATTTTTCTGCTTTTATTTTAGGCAGTTAAAAGTTCTATAGGTCAAATGGACCTATAGGAAAGTTATATGTGGACATAAATTAAAGTTTAATTTAATAAATGTGAAAATTAATCATTGTGCAAAGACTAGATTAAATAGAGATCAAGAATTCAAGTCCATGAGGATGGATAAGGTTCCAAAGACTTTCCCAGATTCTCCAAAAATCCTTGGAGAAAATAAATAAAAATAAAAATATTAGATTGGAGATAAAAATCTAAAAGATACCCCTGTAAAGTGGAAAGTTACTGGGAAGAGGTGGAATAAAACTTGAAAGAGGAAAAATCTAGTTTTAAAGTACCTTTACGGAAAAAACAAAAGGAAAGCCTAGGCAAAAAGGAAAACAACATCCTGATTAACTGGATGTAGTTATGGAACAAGATGATGGGAAAACAGGCTTAAATAAGCCATTCCTGGGTAGACAAGAGGTTTTCTACACTTTGGAGGAATTGATCTCAGCTTGGGGGGGAGCTGTGGAGATAAAGCTCAAGGTTGGGTGGAAAATAATCTTACCTTAATTGGTATGTACATTTAATTTAATTATATATTTCTATTATGTTTTTATGATTAGCATGATAATTTTGAGGAATGATGTTTATACATAAAGACAAGTGAAAGGTTATATTTATGAGTAATTATATTAGCTGTAAAGTTCATAGTCTGATGTATTTAACAAAACATAACCATTGTGAAAATAGTTTAGTTCTGTATAGTTGCATAGATAGATTATGTTGTAACCCAATAGACATAAATTCTAAATCCACTTATGAGGGTTTAAATCTGTTGTTAGGTTGTGATAAAATATATGTTCAATTCAGAAAATACACTACGTGAATTAGAACAGAGGACAACATAGTTAATTAACGTAATTATTTTCAAAGCAAAAGGGAACATAAACCTAGATACATCAAGAGATAATAGACAATCTAGAAAGAAACATGATCATTTATCTCTATTTTACTTTCATCTCACACATAATTATATCTATTCATTTATATGGACAAACCAGAAATTAAATATCATATATATATTTCAGTACTAGAAGATTTTACAAATATGTATACAAAATTAATATAAAGATAAATTCTCATTATCCAAAAAATAAAAATGGAATTTTATAGAAAGTACTGATAAAATATATTATGATATACTGTCCATAGTATATTAACTGCAGAAAAATATTATGTATATTAAGTACAAATTTTACACAGGAATAATTGTCCTGGATTTTAGTGGATTGAATTCTAACAAGTTATCGACCAACCTATACATAGAAGGAGTAAAACCGACTGTCAAGGCTTGTGGGAGGAATACATAGAGTAACGAGAAATAAACTATGCAAGGTACAATACCTATACAATAAACCACAATACAATTGGTTAGAATCTAATTATGAGGATAATTAAATAAGTTATGTAAAATCTGAGAAAGTAATCATAAGAAATTAAATAGTAAATTACCTTACTAGTCAAGGAGAAACATCATGATAATTCTTGTATTCAAATAAGGAATTAAATCAAAATCTAAAGATAGAAACATATGAGTAAATACACTATAAATAAATAACTATGTGGAAAAACATGGAAGTGCAATTACTTGTATTAGGACAAAGTATAAGTATGAAACTCCATGGTTGGTGTTAGAAGATAAAAAGGAGAGCTTGCAAAATAAATCATAGTATTAGTGAGGTAACTAATTGAAATGCTTAGTACTTCCTGAAGGAATAACTTGGAACATTATAATTCCATGAATCTCATTGAGGATAAATGGATATTATAGAAATTGAAATTAACAAAATACGTGTAAATTATACCTATTATTAAACACATAATAATCAAATGTTACCTCTCTGTATTACCTTGTGTAAATTAATATTCATACAATTTATTTAGAGTATATGGAAAACTGAAGAATTCAAAGTTCGCACACGTGCAGAGAAATTATTAACCAATTAAATAAATATATTTTCCAATCGAAATTGATAAAAACGAAATCGAAGAAATGATAATTCTCTGAGTCAATTTAGACTCTGTATAGAATATTATCCATCTTTAAAAGAAATCATAATACAATGGTGTATTAGTAAATCAAGTTGACCTGAGAAAGTATGCTCATAAACACGATACCTCTTCGAGTAAATTCTAAAAGTGGTATAGAATAATATAACAATTCAGAGGGAGAATAAAATAAAATGTGGTATCATGGTAATTAATTGACCTGAGGTCGAATACAGGGAAAACCGAGTTAAAATGTTAGATGAGTAGCTATAGTTGGGTTACAAAGAAAACCCAATAAGCGTAATGAGGGTTTCAAAAACAAATAGATATTCAGGGAGAAAAACAAAAATTTACAACTAAGACCAGTGGAGAAATAAACCAAAGTAAATTACATATTCCGTAACAAAACCTCTGTGCCAATTATGGGAAATGAGTAATCAGAAGTTTTAACCGAATATGTCGAGTATTTTGGTATAACCATGATTCTCACAATGAACAAAATGTGAAGAAAAATGAAGAGGAGTAAGTCCCCCAAAGTGCAGATGGAATTCAAGTGGAATTACTAATAAAACTCATGCTCAAAGACTGATACTTCAGAAATCTCTGATACGAAGGTCAAACGATGGCATGGTGGGTATACGTAAGCCCAACCAGCAAATAGAGGGGGGTTTAAAAACGATTTTGAAATCGTAGCATTCTTACCTGAGAAGCGTTGGTATTATTACCTTAGTAGTATAAATAATAATGAAATAATTAAACATAAATGCATGAAAACGCATAACTCAAAGCAGAATGGAAAAATGATAAAATAAATTATGGGGAAAATGTGTTTAACCTTAAGTGAGACTGAATCTCATGGCAGAAAGCAAAAAACGATAATGGCCGTGGCATAATGGTTGTTGGGGATCAATACCCTCTGCATAAGTCTCTATAATCAAAATTTAAACTCAGGCTGTGTGGTGCAAGCCGAGTTGTAGAGCTAAAACCCAAAAAGTGAAAAAAGAAAACCAACAGAGCAGAGTTGGGGTTGCATAAGTGTAAATCCCTCCACAAAATACGGATTGTTTCACACCATCCACGTGGAGGGCATAGGATTTAGGAAGGCCGAGAAGCCATGTGAACTCATTAATATAAACATACCAGAAAAGTGGTAAAATCCTGAGGTTTGGATTATAAGTATGAGTACATATACGGAAAATTAAGTGTCAAACCAAAATCCCTGTATACGATCCTTACCTCATTAAAGTATGACAGATATGTCATTAAAGTGGTGTAATGATATGTGGTACGTCACCAATCCCAAACGTAATATTAAAGTATCATATGAATATTGAAACTATTAACCACCGGTTGATAGAAATAATGTTACACTATGTAAACCAAGATTGGAGTCCATAAATAAGTATACAATATTCCTAACCAAGGAATTATAACATTCGCATAAATTGCATATGGAACACAAAAGCTAAGTCACGTCATGAAACCTAACTCGAGTATCGAGTCAAACAACTATGATGGATAATGCATATAATATGGCTATAGATAAAAGAGGGTGGAAATGTATAAATCCATATCATAAATCCATGAATAAATATTAATAACATTCGAATTTAATTTCTCATGGAATACCAATCAGAATATAGTATTCGTATATGGGTACAACTACATATAATGGGTGTTTAAAATACGGTGGTATGATGGAACCATAAGTGGAGAACATTAATATGATAATCAAATTCAAAAGTACAGTGTTAGGAATTCGAATTTAATTTTATCGAATACAATAAGAGTTATAATTCATAGATTGATAAGAATAGTGTCTCTTAATGCAAGGAGAAGAAGTCCTTTGCATAAGAATAAAATTTACTCTAGAATCATGAACCCAAATGGGTTAAAAAACAACTATATAAGGGAAAAGGATAAAATATGTAAAATAGAATAAATGTGATAGTGAGGAATATCTATTACAACATTTATTCATAATAAAGGTTACAAAGAGGAAAAACTGAACCTAATTATATGAGGAGAAAGAGGATAGAATGAAATCAAGAAAAAGTGATTTCACATATAAGTGACTTAGAAATGATAAAGTACAAAATGTATAACTAGAGAAATTGTCTAAGCATGACTAAACATGACGAGAGTATAAAAAGAAGTTCGTTGAAAAGTGACGAAATATTGACAAAGATATAAGAACAACATTCACCAACTAGTGATGAACATATAAATTAGTACTTCTAAAGTATGTGGTCATACTATAATTAGAATTTTTTTTTGGTATTAAGTGGAGTTGTTACATATGGTATCAGAGCCCATGTTGAAACACTGGGCCTATATGTCCTCACACGAGAAATTAAAATTCCAAGATTATGCTGCTGTAAATTGTTTTTTTTTTTTAATTTTTATATTTTTTTTATTGAAAAATTTTACACTAATTTCTTTTCTGTGTACAGTGAATTAGTACAGAAAAGTACAACTGAAACTATGAATGAAGGGGATGAGCTATATGTAGATTTGGGTGGTGAGGAAAATCCACCAGATTAAAATGTTAAATTGCTGGATATGTTCTGGGAAATGAAAAAAAATTGGTTCATTTGAGAACCAGTAATGAATGATTGCTCCAAACCAAAAAAAAACAAGGGAGGTCCATTAAGGAATTAACCTCAAGGTATAGTCACGAAAGTGAAGACCTAAAGAAAGAGGAAAGAAGCTGAAACCACTCAGAAGGGTCTGAGGATGGTAAAACAACTAAATATGATCCCAAAAAGAAAAAGGAGAAGGACGAGGAATCCTGGCTCATGAACTTAGAAAAACACCTTCGGGTTACTAAATGAAAATAATGGGGAAAAAAATAGAAATCTACCCATTGCAGGGTAAAGCTAACTGTGGTAAGATGAAACCAGAGTGATACAAGTGTGGAATGGAAACACCACTAATTGAGAAGACTCTCAATCAAAGTTCAAGTCTATATACTTGAATAATAAAGGTAATAATGATAAAGCAAGGAAACAAAAGAACCATTAAAAGTGTCAAGGTGTCGGGGAATCTCACCAGACGGTTCACACAGGACAATTCAGAACAATTAAGCAGTTCGAGTAACAGTAAACGACCATGCTCGAAATATTTCAGGGATCGACGCTGCCTTAGTGAATCAATCGACTGAAATACCAATCCATCATACTAAAAAGGTTGAAGGTATGAATTCTGAACAATTTGTCACTGATTTAATAAATCTAGGAAGAAAAGTTGGTTAAGTGAGTTTACAAATATTAGTAAATTGTAAACAAAAAATGTAGCAACATGATTAGTACAGTGAGCCATAGGAAAAGAGACATGCAATTTTTTTTTTTTTTGCAACTGCAGAAAAATTTAGAGGAATACAAAACATAATTCAAATTAAAACATTCTAACAGTAGAGTGATATAATCTGTTAGTAGGAAAGAAGAGCCTGGAAAAATTAAAAATCAAAGGTATGATTGCTAAACAACCTGGTTTTGTTTGATAAATCTAGGAGCAAAATTAAACAATATAAGTACACAAATGGTGGAAAAGTGCAAATTAAGATCAGAAAAATTTCAGCAAGCATGGTTACTTCAGTTAGCTACTAGGAAAAAAAGAAAAGTGACCCATAAGTTACCCAAAATTGCTATAAATTTAAATGGGTATGAAACTGAATTAAATTTAAATATTTTACTTTAGGTTCCTATGATGTATTAGTAGGAATGGACTAGTTAGAAAAATAGAAGGCAATAGTTAGTTTCTTAGATAAAATAGTTCACTGTATAGATGGTAAGGGAAAACCAATGATAGTGAAAGGAAAACCCAGACCAATATCAATCAGACGAATTTCAACACTACAATTAAAAAAAATAAAGGGACAACAATGAAAGGCTGTCAAGTATATGCTGTACAAGTGGAGGAATTGGGACAACAAACCAAAAACGAAACTATAGAAAAGTTAAAAGTAATCAGAAAATTCAAAGATGCGTTCTAGATGAAAATTCTCAACTACCCCCTAGAAGAGAAATTGATTTTTCAATTGAATTAATACCTGAAGCTACACCTGTCTTGAGAGCATCATACAGAATCAGTACCCCCGAGTTGTTAGAATTAAAGCTACAATTACAAGAGTTGTTGGACAGAGGATATATCCGGCGAAGTGTGTTTCCATGGGGAGTACCTGTGCTTTTTGTTAAAAAGAAATATGGCACATTCATAATTTATATAGACTACAAACAACTGAATAAATTAACTATAAAGAACATATATCCTCTACCTAGAATAGATGATTTATTTGATCAAGTGAGAGGAGCCATTATCTTTTCAAAAAATTGATTTAAGGACATGCTATCATCAACTGAGAATTAAGGATGAAGATATAAATAAGACTGCATTCAGAACTAGGTACAATCACTATGAGTTTGTAGTTCTACCTTTTGGGTTGACTAATGCACCTGCTACCTTTATGTGTTTAATGAACAATGTCTTGAGTAAGTATCTAGACAAATTTGTTCTGGTGTTTATTGATGACATTCTAGTATATTCTAAGAATGAAGCAGAACATAAAGAACAACACTTAGAGAACATAAGTTGTATGCCAAACTTAACAAATGTGAATTTTATGAGGATAAAATTTAGTATTTGGGTCATGTAATTTTAGAAAAAGGATTGGCAGTAGACCCAGAGAAGATACAAGCTATCATAGATTGGCCTGATCCTATTGATGTTCTAACCATAAGAGCATTCATGGGAATTGCAGGATACTACAGGAGAATTTTAGAGGGATTTTCAGCTTTAGAAAATCCTATTACCTCTCTACAGAAGAAAGGAATGAAGTTGAGTGGACGACAAAATGTCAACATAGTTTTGAACAGTTAAAAATTAAACTATCAACTGCGCCTATTTTGAAGATTTCTAATCCAAATAAAGAATTTGTAATATGTACAGATGCTTGTGCAGAAGGATTAGGAAGGGTATTATTGCAAGAAAACTCAGTCATAACATATGAGTCAAGAAAATTTTAGAAACAATAATTACACTGTGTATGACATAGAGTTAGCTGCTGTAATACGTGCTTTAAAGATGTGGAGACATTATTTGTTAGGAAATAATTTTGTATTGATGATAGATCAGATAAGTCTGAAATACTTTTTCACACAACCTAATTTAAATGCTAGACAAGCTAGGTGGTTGTCTTTCCTTAGTGGGTTTGACATGGAAATCAAGCATATAAAGGGAAAGTAAAATAAGATTGCAGACGCTTTAAGTAGGAATGCTCATCAAAATTCGAATAGTGATGGGAGTAGTGCAAATTTTGACATAGAAGGGTTGATATAAGAATTAGTGAGTCAAGAACCAAACTATGCAAAAATTCATAATATAAGATCAAAATATTGGGAAATACTATGAAAAACTACAAGAAAAGTTGTAGGACACAAAAATATTGGGATATACTCAAAATCAGGAGGGAATGATTTTTATAAAAAAAAATTGTATATTACCAATGTGATCTCATAAAAACAAAAAGTTTAGATGAGTATCATAAATGTGCTTATGCAGGACATACTTGTGATCAAACCTGAATTCAGGATTTAAACATAACATGTTTTGGCTTAGTATGGGAAAATAAGTAGTAGATTTTCTAGGCAAAAATGTTATTGAGTAATAATGAAACATAATAATCCAACATAATTATTGGATTCTCTCCCTATTCAAGAACATAAGTAGGAAATTGTTTCAATAAAATTTATAACTGGTTTTCCTAGAACAAGACACTATCAAAATCAATATAATTTCACTGGTTTAAGCTACTTGGTCATAGCTCAAAGTAGTCAATGTGTCCAAGAAAGAAATTGTGAAGTAATATGGAGTTCCCAGTTTGATTATATCTGAAAAAGATAATAAGGTTAATTTCAATTGATTTTTTGAAAATTGTGTTGCAGGAAAAAGAGTACCAAATTGAACTTTGGTACTACTTGTCATCAGCTGGACAGCTTGAAAGAATCAATCAAATTTTAAATACACACTGTGCGTGTATGTAATGAACAAGGGGACAAAACCCCAAGTGGGAAAAACTGCATATGACAGAGTTGTTTTTAATACAAATTAGTAAGCTTCTAATTAAGATGTATTTTTTTGAAGCTGTGTGTAATAGAAAATTTTTACACTCCGATTAGCTGGAGTCCATTAAATAATTTGTGCAGAGGGGAAGATAATTCACAAAGAATTCCAAATGGGCGACCATGTGTACTTGAGGATTAAGCCTCACCAAAGTACATTGTTATGCTGGTAATTGTGCTAAGTTAGCACTATACTACTATGAACCATTAGGAGTCTTGCTACAAAGTGACTCTAAGGAGACATATTAAGGTTCATAGTATCATCCTTATTTGTTATTATAAATGTATATCAGTGACTCTACTCATGTGAATTGATATGATCTATGAATAGGTGGAAACAAGAATAAAAAAATTCTTCTAGATATACTTCTTATACTGAAGCAGTAAGAAATCAAGCTCTAGAGTATAACAGTAAGCAGGGTAAAAGTGTGGTGGATGCACTTTACCTCTGAGGAAATTGCTGGGAGTAAGAGGATGAGATGAAGGAGGACTGGTTGAGAAATCAACAAAGTATTTTGCAACACTGAGGACAATGTTCTGTTTTAGAGGGGGAATATGTAATATCCCTATTTTTCTACTTTTATTTTAGGCAGTTAAAAGTTCTAAAGGTCAAATGGACCTATAGGAAATTTATATGTGGACATAAATTAAAGTTGAATTTAATAAATGTGAAAATTAATTGTTATGCAAATACTAGAGTAAATAGAGACTAGGTATTCAAGTCCACGAGGATGGATAAGGTTCCAAAGACCTTTCTAGATTCTCGAAAAATCCATGGAAAAAATCAATAAAAATTAAAATATTAGATTGGAGATAAAAATATAAAAGATACCTCAGTAAAGTGGAAAGTTACTGGGAAGAGGTGTAATAAAACTAGAAAGAGGAAAAAACTAGTTTTAAAGTACTTTGGTGGAAAAAAAAGCAAAGCCTAAGAAAAAAGGAAAACATCATCCTGATTAACTGGATCCAGTTATGGAAATAAGATGATGGGGAGGCAGGCTTAAATAAGCCATTCTTGGGCAGACAAGAGGTTGTATACACCTTGGAGGAATTGATCTCTGCGCGGGGGGAGTTGTGGAGATAAAGCTCAAGGTTCGGTGGAAAATAGTCCTACCTTAAGTGGTATGCACAATTAATTTAATTCTAGATTGCTATTATGTTTTTATGATTAGAATGGCAATTTTGAGGAATGATGTTTATGTAGAAGGATAAGTGAAAGGTTATCAGGGAAAATTTTAGGGGCGAATTTTAGCCCAAAGGTGAATTTTAAGGGATTTTAAATTTTAAGAGGGCTAATTTTTTATATAAAACCTATTTTCTATAGTTTTATAAAGTTAGCCCAATAATTATTTAAAAAATAATTAATTATTAAATATTAACCCACCAAAAAAATGCGCATAAAACTAAAAAAATGGAATTCGCCCTTGATTTTCTTTGGTTGGAGCAGATTTCAATGGCATTCGCCTGGATTTACAGGGTCGGAGGGAGGGGTTAGAGTGATTCGCCCCATATTTTTTCACTGGTTCACCGGAATTTACTGGGTAGGAGAGGTGGTTGGGGCTTGGAAGGGGCGTGGAAGTTGAATGTTGGTCCTTGGATGTGCATAGGCTTGCCGATCTTCTTGTCGGCTGAGCGAGGGACTTGACCGACCCTCTCTGGTCCGTTAGGGTCCTCCCATAGTTCGAATTCATTTTTGACCTATGATTTTATTTGATATTTTCAGAAAATGGAAAAATCAACGATGATGCATGAGCGACCGGGTGGTTGGATTCACCAAGGGATAGTCTATAACACAGTCTATGCCAATCACTCTGTTCATCCTTTGAAGTTTTCAAATCCAATGAAGCTAGTTTCTTACATCAGCCGACATTATAAAATGGATAATTTGGCAACATGTGTATTCAGAAACAATTTCTGTGCTTGAATTCAGGATTTGGGAATTGAATATTGTGGTTGAGAATCAATCCTTTGTTATTGGAACTTGTTTAACTATTGATTTTTTTTTTGAAGGTTGTTGTGAAGGAGAAGAAGTTATCAGTTCTGTGAGAAGAATATGGCAGAAGGTGGAGCTAGCACATATCATTCTTTAGAGAAAACTCCTAGCTGGACAATAGCGGTTGTTTGTTTTGCTTTTGTGGTTATCTCCTTAATTCTTGAACAGAGTATTCATCGTGTTAGCAGTGTAAGTTTCTGCTTCGGTCTTAACACTGAACAACACACATTTAGTTTAATTTGATAGATGTTAGTTTGTTTTGGCTGGTAGGAATTTTCTAAAATTTGGGTTCTACCAGTGGTGATTATTTTGGTTATTACATGAAACGAATGTTAGAATTGACTGAGGAAATCATGGTAAAGGATTGAAGCAGTGCAAGTTTGAATCCTGCACTAACAAACTATCCTTTTGTCACAATATTTGTAGTGGCTCTCCAAAACAAATAAGAAGACCCTGTATGAAGTGCTTGAAAAACTAAATGCAAGTAATAGATGTTTGAAACCATTAACACCAACCATAATGCTGTAGACTATCCTTCACAAGAATTCTCCCTAAGCCATCTTATTTGAGAAAATATATTTGAAGTTAGTTAGTTGTTTTATACGGTTTTCTAGTTACATGTTCTTGCTAAATCTTAGGTCGTAACAAGAGGTAAATATGGAGCAAATATTAATCACCATGCATTAAACCAATCATTGGCTCAGTATCTTTTCATATTGTCCCAGTCCCCTTGATGAGCATAAAATAATATTCAATGGACAAGTTGGAAAAACGCTAAACCAGACTTAGTGTAAGGTGCACAAGGGTTAAGGATAGATATCTGTGTTTGTATACTATTGGTAGCTTGTTTTGGCAAACTTATAAATTCAACATTAAACTAAAATTTCATACAAGCATAGTGATTTCTTTTAGCATTTGCTGCATTTGTGAACAAGATTTCATGTTATCTGACAAATATTGTGAAAATTCATCTTTTGGGTTGCAGAATTGATGCTTCTTGGTTTCATCTCGCTTCTCCTGACAATCGGACAGAGGCCCATTTCTATGATTTGTATACTGCAAAAAATAGCTTTTACTATGCTTCCGTGTAGGAAACAAAGTGAAATTGGTGTTGTTCAAAGAATGAAAGTAGCTACTGAACAATTGGAGAAAGAACCCTGAAAGCGTTTATAGGAATCCATGTATTCTGAAAAGGAGGTCCCATGGAAGCGCCTCTTAGCTGAGGCTGGAGGGGGTAGTGACCATTCTAGCTCCCATCCTGTAAACAACATACTCTACTTTTGTCATATTTCTCTCACATTGAAATTTTATTTGATAATTTTCCATTCTTTATAATGAAGGGTACTTATCCTCTTGTCTCCCCAATCGGTATGAACCAGCTCCATATCTTTATATTTATGCTGGCAGTTCTCCATGTGTTTTACAGTCTCTTAACGGTGGGCTTAGGGAGAGAGAAAGTAAGTGAAAGGCGCAATATAATTCAATTTAAATTCTGCCTTCGTTTTTTCTGTTTTGATATCTGCGTTGATTCATATCCTCTGTTAAAGCTGATATCTGCAAGTCCTTCTGATGTCTAGATGAGGCGTTGGAAATCATGGGCAAAGGAAACACAAACATTGGATTATGAGTTTTCAAATGGTGAGTCCTTTTGGTTATTCTTCAAATAGGTTTTGTTTAGGATAGTATTTCTCCAAGCGTCTGGATAATTTCAGGTTAAGAAGTAATAAATGATACTAGATTGCATATTATAATTGGGATGCTGATTGGGTAATGCTTTCAACTTAAAAAGTCAAATCATTATCAATATTTTGGGGATTGGGTAACCTTTTGAGGCTATTTAGGAATTTTTGTTGAGTTTTGAGCGCTTTGTTCGCTTTCTGGGTCTAGTAGATCCTACAAGGTTCAGATTAACACACGAAACTTCATTCGCAAGGTGTCATATCAGTTTCTGGAGCCAAAAACCAGTTCTTAAATGGATTGTAAGTAATTCATACTTCCAAATCTTAACTGTGAAATATACATTTCCGATTCAACACTAACTTTCCTTAGATTTATAGATATGCTTCTTTCGACACCTGTCAATAACCAAAACTGATTACCTGACCTTGCGCCATGGCTTCATAATTGTAAGACCTTGTATTTTAAAATTATCTTTCCCATTTCGTCTTGGTTATGTCGATCCTCACATCATTCATGTAACAAACCTGATTTGTGCTAAAGCTTCTATTCCTTTGAATTGTATAGGCACACCTGGGTCCAACTATCAAGTTTAATTTTCATAAATATATCAAGAGATCATTGGATGATGACTTCAAGATGGTGGTTGGAATCAGGTTAGTGAAGATTCCTCTGTTAACAAAAGTTTTGGTCTTCCAAGAAAACTTCGCTTTTTCACCCCCTAGGTATTCTGAAAACCTCTCCTTGATTTTTACCTAACACGCAACTTTCATTGCATTATCTGCAGTCCTCCATTGTGGGCTTTTGCTGTAATATTTTTGCTTCTCAATGTGTATGGTAAGTCTTCAACACTCTATCTCTGCCTCCAATGACTTCAATCTGCATATTCTTAAAAGGAGTTTCTGCTGCTGTTTAAGCTAACATCCTCTTTTTGGTTGGATTTATTTCTGTGAGCAGGGTGGTATTCATTCTTTTGGCTCTCTTTAGTTCCCTTAGTTATAAGTGCACAAAAATCTTGGACTAATAGGACACTGAATTAATGATAATGGGATTTAATAATCATGGCAATTTTTTTGATTGAATTCTTTGCATTTTATGTCATTTTATCTCCAAAATATACAGATTGTTTTGTTGGTTGGAACAAAGTTACAAGTTATTATAACAGAGTTGGCCTTAGAAATTCAAGGGAGGCATGCTGTAGTTAAAGGAACCCCAACTGTGCAACCAACAAATAAACTGTTTTGGTTCAATCGCCCTCAACTTATCCTTTTCTTGATCCATTTTACTCTTTTCCAGGTATCATAATGATTTGCACTCTAAATTTCAATTAAAAAATTGTATTTCTAAATCCTGTTCACTAAGTATTTATGGGAATACCAATTGCTTAATGGTTAACTTATGTTCTGCAGAATTCTTTCCAGCTTGCTTTCTTCTTGTGGATATGGGTAAGCACTATGTTCATTCAATAAGCAATAAATTCTTGTGTATAGAATCATAGGATTTACTATGGTAACGATGGTAAAATTTGCAGTCTCAGGTAACCTAGACCAATTTCAGTTTATCTAGCTAAATTGTTTCAATTCTATTGCATCCCTACACCATATTTACTTTTTGACTTTATATGCTTGCAGTATGAGCTTGGTCTGAAATCGTGTTTCCATGAGAGGCTTGACATCACCATAATTAGAATTACGATTGGGTAATTATGTTTATTATCTAAACATATAGAGTGTTGTGGTTGTTTATGTTTTTAGTTATCAAAGAACTTTATCTTGCCTAAAATGTAAACAGAGCTCATTCCAATCAACAGGCTATCGTTTTAGATTTGTTCTTTCCCTTTTATATTTATAGCTTCAGTTTTACTACTTTGGTTTAGTACTAGCTTATTCTCATGCAAATTTAGTCTGTCTAAAGAGCATATTGATAGTAACCATATTTTTCATCTGATGAGGACTACATTCGGATGTTTATGTGCGTAGGGTTGTTGTGCAGCTTCTATGTAGTTACATCACACTTCCACTTTATGCATTGGTGACCCAGGTGAGTCTTTCGATGTTCATTGAAAATACAATCAAATTTGGGTGTTTGAGAGGATCAATTGAACTTCAGAGCATGCTCAATTATGTTAATAAAAAATGTTAAAGTTACATAGGTCAAGTCTTCACTACCTATTTATTCACCTTATTTACTTTGAACAAAAGACAGATATAGTCAAGCCATACATTACTTGATGCTTAGATATGTTTACTAGTATTTATAAAATTAGAGATAAGGCATCCCTTCAGAATTAGATAAACTCATAGTACACAAATTCATCAGAGAAAAACAAGAGTTGGCAAGTTATTTTGGCAGAACAGATCATTCACTCCATTGAAACTTTCTGGTAAAACCTCGAATGAATTTTTGTTAGAAAAATATGACCAGTATCAAATATGCTTCCTTTTTTTTTTCAATTAATTTTGTAGCATTCTTACTTATACCAAAAAAAGGAAGAAAAAGGCACAACGATGGTGTAGCTGTGTGTGGGTGTGTATATATGGATGAAAAACACATCATTTTTTTGCAAGTTTTTTTTCCAAATTGTACAAGCGTTTTGTTCTGGTGAGTTTTAGGATTCTTGAAATTTTTTTGCTTCATGTAAGCATCATATATAAAGGATCATGTTTCACCCTATTGAAGACTTGGGGTAAAATCTCAAAGGTTTTGTTCTGGTGAGTTTTAGGATTCTTGAAATAATTCTGCTTTGTGTAATCCTCAGACCTCATGTATGAAAGATCCTTGTTTCACTCTGTTGAAGACTTGTGGTAAAATCTCAAAGGGTTTTCTGGCTTAGAAAAATATTACCACACTATAGTGTGCTTCCTTTGTTTGTTCAATTGAATTGTGTAGCATTCTCGCTGTTCCTAAAACAACAGGAGAAAGAAACATAATGAAAATGTGTGTGCCCCTATGTTTTGATAGATTGATAAAAAATATCAGGCAAGCATACGTGGAACCAAATGTCACGTAGATTAAGAAAGGTTGTTGTTACCAATAACCAAATGTTAGGAGAGTATTAATGTGGAACCAAATCCCCAATTCCTATCATGGGATTTTCCACAGTAGCACTATGACTTGCAAGTATTATAGACATTACATAGATGGAAAGTTCTTGATCACAACCCACTTCTTTCTTTGGTTTTCATGGCCAGAACTAGTCCAAATATTTGAAGAAAATAGCCTTAAATTCATGTAAGTCTTGCACCCTAAATCCTGCACAGCAAATTTTCTGAGGTGCAAGAAACAAAGAGGACGACAATGTTAAGGATGTAGGAGATAAAAGAAAATGAAGAATAACATGGTCAGTTCATCAGTCTAACTGCTTGAGTACAATGTCATCACGTATTATCTGTAATGTTTATAGCAAAAATGTAGACAATTCCTTTGAAAACTTTCATAATTTTAAGAGTTCTTCTTTTGTATTCTCATTTTCAAAGTTTTGAGTTGTAAACGCTGAATTAATTCAGAGGAAATCCGTGTTCTGAGGCAACTACATATGCTTCTATTCTCAAAATATATTCCAGAATAAGTTCTTCGATATTGTCTTCTAAGCCTTAGTCTTAGTCTAATATTGGTGAATGACTTCACAAAGAGTTGCACTTTCATAATAAACATAATCTAGTTCATAATTTGTTTATATGTGAAAAATAAATTTTATTAAGCAATTACAAATGGATATTGTGGATTTTAATATACACTGGGCCGTTTAAACGTCAGGTTGTGAGGCTATGCTTTAAGGAATTTACAAGCCCAACATGCACAATGAATAATCTAAGTCCATATGACTGTGTCGAATAATCCAGAGAATTAAAAGCTTGAAAACATAGAATTCAAGATATGAAAGAATCTATGTGAGTTTTGCAGTGCTTAACTAACAAATTCCTTCAACCAATGGATGTATCTCATCATCTACTCCATTAAAATTTTATTGAAATATATCGAAATGATTCACCTTGAAAGATTTAAAATAATTATAACATGGTTCCTTCTGATTTTTACCAAGAAGTCAAAACATTGCCAAGCCAAAATGATCTCAGTTTATAGTTTTGGATTTGAAGTACTGAAGACAGCAAAAAAGATGGATTGCAAGAAAGATTGACTCTACAAAGGTTATCAACATATTGCCTTGTGGTCATACTATTCACATGCATTGCTTACAAGAGATGCACGATCATCTTCAGTAAGTTTCATATGTGGCCTGTTTTGTGCTCTGGCTCACAACCTCTTGAGATTTTCCATTTGTCTATAATTTCAGATTATACTTGTTTCTAGTCTATCTATCTATAGTATCACATAACTCTAGATATACTTGCACTGATATACCCATTGATGGTACCTTCTCTAGCCATCTGTGGTCATATCTTGGTGCAACTTTAATTTTATTTTAAGCGTCTTGCCATTCTAAATGTTTGTTTGTCTTTTGCAGATTTGCTTGTCCACTGTGCTCCAAATCTGTCTATGATATGTCTGAAGTATGTGAGAAACTTGACCGGGAGGTAGCTATTTTGTTGTTATATCATTACGATATATGACAAGATGAACATCTTGAAATCACCTTGTAATGGGTTCTATAAAGAGTGGCTTATTATATTTATTTTTTCTAATTTTAATTTCTCATATTTGAAACTTGCTTTCGTCAAATGGAAATTGCATTTTTAAGTTCCTTGAGTGGATTCTGATAACTTTATTTTATCATGTAAGTTTCTTTGGCTCCAATGCCTGAAGCTTATCAGAACAAAATGGTAAGATGTCTGATGTTCATGTGGTATGGTTTGGAGGCATATTTTAGAGCCCATTAGTAGATTGAGAGAATACATGACCACTTTCTCATTTGTCTTTTGAGCAGGTTTGGATCTTATGCAATGACTGTGGAGTAACTTCTGAAGTAAATTTTCACATTGTTGCCCACAAGTGTCAAAGTTGCAATTCTTATAACATGCGGTAGACTAGGGGAGGTCCTTCTGCAAGTTCAGGTACCTAGTCTTTGATATACTCAATGTTCAGATTCATGTATCCCTCTTTGCCACTTGTAAGGTCATCTTAGCGCTGCTTATATGGCATGAAAAACAGATATACTGCAAATTGCTATGCAGTGGCATTAGTGTAAGAATTCATGGTAACCACTGAGTTTTTGTGGCACTACTCTACGGTTGTTAACATCATAACAGAATTGATGCGATGCGCCCACTCCAACAAAGACCACAAGAAGGGAATTATTTATCTTGCAGATCTCACGCCACGACAAAACAAGTAACAAATTCTGTCTTTTTGCACATCTGGAGACCATGAATTACAATGGATTGAAGGTCTCTTTTTCTGTATGTGACTTAGTCTGACCAGATACGTGCAGGACTTAATTTCCTATGAAATGAAGATGTATTTTCCCTTTTGGAATGACATTTTATTTCTCAAGCAATTGACTGGCTTACCGATTTCATTTTTTTTCTAGTGCTTGTTGAAATATTTTATTCGGTTGCACTGAGAGAAGAATGCAAATAAATTTGAATGTGATTCTCTTAAGAGAGAACATTTAAAGAAACTAGATAAATCCATATTAAGCTAAGTTCTGTTAAGTCTTCTTAAAAGAAAGAATGATAAAAGAAAGAATAATGAAAGATAAATCCATCTCATGCCAGGATCTGATAACCAGTGAGAGGTTTATACATGGATTACAAACATGTATTTATGAATGACTATAAAAATAGTAACAGAGATCCATTATAGTAACAATTCATCAGTGAATAATATTTTACCATTTTTTTATCCATCTCAAGCTAGGATCTTTAAAGCAGTGAGAGCTATGAAAATTGTAATGGAAATTCATTAGTGAAGAATAATATGGCATGAAAAAGAAATGGTTATAGAATTATAAAAACATCTATATTGGTGGATGAAATCAGGGTAAGTATTTTTTTTTTTTGGGTTACTGGATTCTTTCGTAAGTAAATCTAAATTTATCGCTTAACTAAATTGGAAAATCATTTCATTTCTTGTTAGGCGTATTGCCTCAAGCAATACTGCATGAAAATGACTCAAGCAACAATGCATGACAATGGCTGGTGCTTTGACACTGTTTTATGTTTATATTTATACCATCCTTTACAACAATCAAAATTAGACTCCCTTTCCACTTCGGTGCCATGTATGGAATTTGCAGGTATTTGTAAATTCTGCCATGAGCTGAGTTGGTTTGGATGTGCGTAGTAGACAGTCAGAAACAACTGTCGGTTTGGAGGTGTGTTGGGATTGTCGTATTGACTCTATTCATTAGTTATTGGCGTTTTAATTTTTGTTCGACTTGTTCTGCTCATTGAAGAAATCGGCAGAGGCATGGGCCTTTGTGTTCGAGGATTGTTGAAACAAAATGATCTGCAAAGATCTCAATTTGTTGAAACTTCTCTCCAACCTCAATATCAGTGCTAGTAGTAGCATGAGCAACAACACTACGCTTGGCAGAACTAGAAGAACGCATTTTCCAAACTGCACGAGAACTACTTCTCTCACGAGTCACCATGTGCCATGCTTGGTCTCGGTGGCTCTCTTCCTTCTACTCCTGGTTCAACTACCATATCTTCATTGGAACCAACACCCCGAACTCCACTAGACAACGATTCACCATTTTGTAGTAGTGATTCACCATTTGTACTGGTGATTCGCCATGATTTTACAACATAATATAATTCTGTGAGAGATTTGCGAAAAAATTATATATACATATTATATTATTAATAAAATCGCCTTCCATTTTTCCTATGTATCATGGGGATTCGCCCATTTATTATATATATAAATTTAGGGGGGTTCTTAAAATTTTCCCTGAAGGTTATATTTCTGAGTAATTATATTAGCTGTACAGTTTATAGTCTAATGTATTTAACAAAATATAACCATTGTGAAAATAGTTTAGTTATGTATAGCTGCATAGACAGATTAAGTTGTAACCCAACAGACATAAATTCTAAATCCACTTATGAGGGTTTAAATCTGTTGTTAGGTTGTGATAAAATATATGTTCAATTTAGAAAATACACTATGTGAATTAGAACAGAGGACAACAGAGTTAATTAACATAATTATTCTGCAAAGCAAAAGGGAACATAAACCTAGATACATCAAGAGATATTAGACAATCTAGAAAGAAAAATAATCATATATCTCTGTTTTATTTTCATCTCACACATAATTATATCTATTCATTTATATGGCCAAACAAGAAATTAAATATCATATATATATATATTTCAGTACTAGAAGATTTTACAAATATGTATACAAAATTCATATAAAGAGAAATTCTCATTATCCAAAAATAGGAATGGAATTTTGTAGAAAGTATTGATAAAATGTATTATGATATAATATCCATAGTATATTAACTACAGAAAAATATTCTGTATATTAAGTACAAATTTTACACAGGAATAATTGTCCTAGAATTCAGTGGATTGAATTCTAGTAGGTTATCGACCAACCTGTACATAGAAGGAATAAAATCCACTGTCAAGGCTTGTGGGAGGAATACACAGATTGACGAGAAATAAAGTGTGCAAGGTACAATACCTGTACAATAAACCAGAATAAAATTGGTTATAATTTAATTATGAGGATAATTAAATAAGTTATGTAAAATCTGAGAAAGTAATCATAAGAGATTAAATAGTAAATTACCTTACTAGTCAAGCAGAAACATCATGATAATTCTTGTATTCAAATAAGGAATTAAATCAAAATCTAAAGACAAAAACATACAAGTAAAGACAATGTAAATAAATAACTATGTGGAAAAGCATGGAAGTGCAATTACTTGTATTAGGACAGAGTATAAGTATGAAACACCATGGCTGGTGTTAGAAAATAAAAAGGAGAGCTTGCAAAATAAATCATATATTTAGTGAGGTAACTAATTAAAATGCTCAGTACTTCCTAAAGGAAGTACTTGGAACATTGTAATTCCATGAATCTCAATGAGGATGAAGGGATATTATAGAAATTGAAATTAACAAATAGGTGTAAATTATACCTATTATTAAACACAAAATAATCTAACGTTACCTCTCTGTATTACCTTGTGTAAATTAATCTTCAGACCATTAATTTAGAGTATATGGAAAACTGAAGAATTCAAAGTTTGCACACTTGCGAAGAAACTATTAACCAATTAAATAAATATATTTTCCAATCAAAATTGATAAAAACAAAATCGAAGTAATGATAATTCTTTGAGTCAATTTAGACTCTGTATATAATATTATCCAACTTTAAAAGAAACCAGCCTAGATCCATCTAACTCTGGATCTATCATGCGCCGAGAGGGATCAAATCTCTCGAGGTGCAAACCTATTTTTTGAGTGCAAAACTTCAGGAAAGGTTTGCACCTCGAGAGATTTGATCCCTCTCGGCGCATGATAGATCCAGAGTTAGATGGATCTAGGCTGGTTCCAGTCGGAGGCATCAATGTCACATTTTTCAGGTTATTAAAATTTTTGTATATTTTTGAGATGTAAGATGGATCTAGGCTGGTTTCAGTCATGTGATGCCAAGGAAAATCTATCAAAGGTATGATTAATTTTATCAGTAATATGTAAATATATCAAATATTAATATAATCATTTTAAATATGCTAAATATTTCTGAGATTAACTTGGTCATTTTAATTTTAAATTTTCTTAGTTACCTCGGTTCGTTGAGATGATAATTATTGTTAATAACTATAATGATGAAAAATGATGAAATATTTTTTTTAAATGCAAAGTGACAATAATAGTGTTGAAAGATAGAAAATGTGAACAATAATAACATACTCATGTTACAATCAATCTCAAACTATTTTCTTCTACTATTCTTATTTCCTCCCTTGTTAGTTTTGTTATCTTTTCATATTGATTATATGAAAAAGAAAATTTAAATTGTAAACCATTTAAATCTTTAGCTCGATCTGTTGTAGTAAACATGATACCTTGTCTCTCTTGCTCTCCAATATTAATAGCTTAAATTACTATAACAAAAAAATCAATCTACATTGTTAATAACTTTTTGTGCTTACACTAAAATCAATGCATATTGTTATTCCAATCACTTTAATATTAATGTACCGTCATATATCCAATTACATCAAATCATAAATCAACATATACATTGAAATCAATGCATTTAATGCAAGCAATCAAATAAGATTAGAAAATAACTTCTACATTGAAATCAATGCACCTAATGCAATTAATCAAATAAGATTAGAAACCAACATCTACACTGAAATCAATGCATTTACTCAAAGAAATCAAATAGGATTAGAAATTGCCATCTACACTGAAATCAATGCATTTAGCGCAAACAATCAAATAGTATTAGGAATAATCTATATGAAATCAATGCATCTAGTGCAAGCAATCAAATATAATTATAAATCGATGTCTAAATTGAAATCAACACATCCAGTGCAAGCAATCAAATAGTATTAGGAATCATCACCTACACTGAAATCAATGCATCTAGTGCAAGTAATCATATATCATTAGAAATAAATATCTACACTAAAATCGATGCATCTAGTGAAAATAATCAAATAGAGCTTATCTCTGAGAAGAGATGTGGTGGCTACAGGCCTCTCAACTGAGTTAAAATTAGGCTCCATGGCCTATTTATTATTTAGAAACAATGGAAAACCCTAAACATCCAAAACCCTAACCCTAGGATTATAAATCACCATCTCCACTTAAATCAATCCATCTAGTGCAAGAAATATTCTTCCCTCTTTGCACCCTCCATCCATATCTATATCCCCATCCATCTCTTTTTTTTTGTCTCTATCTCACCCCCCCTAAACACACACGCTCTCGCACTCCATATATATCATTCTCTTTGTCGATCACCCTCTCTCCCCATCTCTCTCTTCTTCCCTCTCTTCCCCTTCTCTCCCTCTCCCTCGCTAATATCTCTCTTTCCTCCTTTTGTCCTCTCTCTCTCTCTCTCCATCTTCCTTATCACTCACTCTCTCTCTCTCTAGGAACCAACATCTACACTGAAATCAATGCTTTTACTCAAAGAAATCAAATAGGATTAGAAATCGCCATCTACACTAAAATCAATGAATTTAGTGCAAACAATCAAATAGGATTAGAAAACATCTACATTGATATTAAGTCATCCAGTGCAAGTAATCAAATATAATTATAAATTGACATCTACATTGAAATCAACACATTCAGTGCAAGCAATCAAATTGTATTAGAAATCACCACCTACATTGAAATCAATGCATCTAGTGCAAGTAATCAAATATCATTAGAAATAAATATCTACACTAAAATCGATGCATCTAGTGCAAATAATCAAATAGGATTAGAAATCACCATCTCCACTTATATCAATCCATCTAGTACGAGATATATTCCTCCCTCTCTCCACCCTCCATCCATATCTATATCCCCCTCCATCTATTCTTTTTTGTCTCTCTATCTCACCCCCCTAAACACACGTGCTCTCTTACACCATATATATGAATCTCTTTTTCAATCACCCCCTCTCCCCATCTCTCTCTTCTTCCCTCTCTTCACCTTCCATCTATATCTCTATCTTCCCCTTCTGTCCCTCTCCCCCATTAATATCTCTCTTTCCTCCTTTTGTCCTCTCTCCCTCTCTCTCCATCTTCCTTATCACTCTCTCTCTCTCTCTCTCTAGAAACCAACATCTACACTGAAATCAATGCATTTACTCAAATAAATCAAATAGGATTAGAAATCGCCATATACACTGAAATCAATGCATTTAGTGCAAACAATCAAATAGGATTAGAAATCATCTACATTGAAACCAATTCATCTAGTGCAAGTAATCAAATATAATTATAAATCAACATCTAAATTGAAATAAAAAAATTCAGTGCAAGCAATCAAATTGTATTAGAAATCACCACATACACTAAAATCAATGCAAGTAATCAAATATCATTAGAAATAAATATCTACACTAAAATCGATGCATATAGTGAAAATAATCAAATAGGATTATAAATCACCATCTCCACTTATATCAATCCATCTAGTGTGAGAAATATTCTTCCCTCTCTCCACCCTCCATCCATATCTATATCCCCCTCCATCTCTTATTTTATGTCTCTCTATCTCACCCTCCTAAACACACACATATATCAATCTCTTTGTCAATACCCTCCTCTCCCCATCTCTCTCTTCTTCCCTCTTTTCACCTTCCATCTATATCTCTATCTTCCCCCTCTCTCCCTCTCTCTCCATCTTCCTTATCACTTTTTCTCTCTCTCTCTCTCTCTCTCTCTCTCTCACCACCTTTCTCTCTCTATTTCTTTCTTCTTACCTCTCTCCTCCTCGCCCTCCAAGTCCATCTCTCTTTCCCTCCCTCTCTCCACTCTCTCACATCCTCTCTCTTCCTTCCTCTCTTTCCCTTTCTCTCCCATCTCTCTCTCCCTCTCTCTCTCTCTCTTCACCCACCAACTATGTTGCTATATCCCTCCCTCTCTCCCTATATCTCCTTCTCCCCCCTTATCTCCATCTCTCCTTATTTGTCTCTTTATCTCAGCCCCAAACATACATGCTCTCTCTCTATCTCTCCCTTGTCACTCCTTCTCTCTCTCCACTTCTCACTCTCTATATTTCTTATTTCCTACATCTCTCCCCCTCCAACTCCATCTCTCTTATCGATCCCTCTCTCCTCCTCTCTCTCAAGTCCTCTCTCTCGTCCTTCCTCTCTCTCTCTCCCCTAAATCCCTTTCTCTTCCCTGATCTCTCTTTCTCTCTCTCCAATACTCTCTCTTCCCCCATCACTCTCCTCCTCTCTCTCATCCTTCCTCTCTCTCCCTTTCTCTCCCACCTCTCTCTCTCTCTTTTCCCTCCAATCCTCTCTCTTCCCCCATCTCTCTCTCTCTCTCTTCCCCCATCCCTTTCTTTCTCTCTCTCTTTCCACCCCTCTCTCTCTCCAACTATATTACTATATCCCTCCCTCTCTCCTTCTCACTTCTTCTCTCCCCCTTCTTTCCATACATCTTACTTTGTCTCTTTATCTCACCCCTAAACATACACACTCTCTCTCCATCTCTCCCTTATAACTCTCTCTCTCTCTCTTTCTTCTTAGTTATGTAAAATAATGAACATAAATATTTGTAAATATAAAGCAGATTATGGAGTAAATATGAAAAGAGGTTTTATTTACTTAACATACCTCTAGTTTATTTATATTTTTTTATTTATTTACCATACCCCTTTTCTTTACTATGGTATTTGGCCCGTAGGCTTGTTATATAATTACATTTTTATTTATAATCCTATTTGATATGTTGTTATTTATTTACCTTACCTCTTTATGCCTCTTTTATATTTATTTATTTACCATACCTCTTTATATATATTTTATATTTATTTATTTATTTATCATACTTTTTTATACCTCTTTTATATTTATTTATTTACCCATGGTATTTGGCCCATGGTGTCAATATTAATTTGTCCCATGGTATTCGTCCCATAGGCTTCATCTAAATAAAACCTCTTTTTAAAGTTTTTTTAAATATAAAAAGGTTTATGGAATAAATATAAAAAGAATTTTTATTTATTTAACATACATCTAGTTTATATATATTTTTATTTATTTACCATAGCTCTGGAGTAAGTATAAATTCATTTTACAAATATTTAATTAAAAGAAATATTAAAAGATTTTGGATTTTGATTGTTTGTATTGAATTAACTCTTTTCCTTTGATTTAGGAAATGGTATTGACTTTAGTAAAGAGTAAAGATGTTTAAAATTTTACTTAATTTGAAAATTCAATGTGGTAATTTTTTTTGTTAAAGGTAAATTTATGATCCATTCAAATTCACGTATATAATTTAATATCCATTCAAATTATATAAATAATACATAATTGTATTAGAAATTGATATATGTTCTAGTACAATGCGATTTTTTTTTTTTTTTTTTTTTTTTTTTAAATTTAAAACTTAAGCCGACATTTTGTATGAGGACGTGACATACCTGACATCGGGGTCATATTGGGCTGTAGATGCGCCTCTCAGCGCAATCATAATACAATGGTGTATTAAGAAATCAAGATGACCTGAGAAATTATGCTCATAAACACGATACCTCTCTAAGTTAATTCTGAAGTGGTATAGAATAATACAACAATTTAGAGGGAGAATAAAATACAATGTGGTATCATGGGCATTAATCGACCCAAGGTCGAATACAGGGAAAACCGAGTTAAAATGTTAGACGAGTAGCTATAGTTGGGTTACAAAGAAAACCTAATAAGAGTAATGAGGGTTTAAAAAACAAAAAGATATTCATGGAGAAAAAAACAAATTATAGCGAAGACTGGTGGAGAAATAAACCACAGTAAATTACATATTATGTAACAAAACCTCTGTGCCATTATGGGAAATGAGTAATCATAAGTTTTAACTGAATACATTGAGTATTTGGTGTAGCCATGGTTCTTACAATGAGCAAAATACAAAGAAAAATAAGGAGCAAGTCTCCCAAAGTGCAGAAAATCAAGTGAAATTACTAATAAAACTAATGCTCAAAGAGATACTTCAGAAATCTTTGATACGAAGGTCAAACGATGGCATGGTGGGTATACGTAAGCCTAACCAGCAAAGAGAAGGGGGTTTAAAAACGATTTTGAAATCATAACATTCTTACCTGAGAAGTGTTGGTATTCAATGGTGGAAAACCCCACTTTAGCGTTGGTTAACCTGAAACGAAATCTCAAATTCGTTAATGCCTGAGTAGTATAAACAATAAAGAAATAATTAAAATTAAATGCCAGACAACACAAAACTCAAAGAAGAATGGAAAAATGATAAAATAAATTCCAAGGAAAATGTGTTTAACCTTAAGTAAGACCAAGTCTCATGGAAGAAAGCAGAAAATAATAACGACCATGGTATAGTGGTTGTTGGGGATCAATCTCCTCTGCGTAAATCTCTGTAACGGAAATTTAAACTCAGGTTGCGTGGTGCAAGCCGAGTTGCAGAGCTAAAACCCAGAAAGTGAAAAATGAAAACCGATAGATCATAGTTAGGGTTCCATAAGCGTAAATCCATCCATATAATAAGAACTGTTTCACACCATCCAAGTGGAGGGCATAGGATTTAGGAAGGATGAGAAGCCATGTGAATGCATTAATATAAATGTACCATAAAAGTGGTAAAATCCCTAGGTTTGGATTATAAGTATGAGTACATATACAAAAAATTAAGTGTCAAACCAAAATCCTTGTATACAATCCTTACCTCATTAAAGTATGACAGAGATGTCATTAAAGTGGTGAAATGATATGTGGTATGTCACCAAATCCTAAACGTAATACTAAAGTATTATATGAATATTGATACTATTAACCACCAGTTGATAGAAATAATGTTACACTATGTAAACCAAGATTGGAGTCCATAAATAAGTATATAATATTCCTAATCAAGGAATTATAACATTCGTATAAATTTCATATGGAACACAAAAGCTAAGTCATGTCATGAAACCTAACTCGAGTATTGACTCAAACAACTACGGTAGATAATGCATATAATATGGCAATAGATAAAAGAGGGTGGAAACGTATAAACCCATATCATAAATCCATGAATAAGGATTAATAACATTCAAATTTAATTTCTCATGGAATAACAATCAGAATATAGTATTCATATATGGGTACAACTACATATAATGGGTGTTTAAAATATAGTGGTATGATGGAACGATAAGTGGAGAATGTTAATATGATATCGGAATTCCAAAGTATAGTGTTAGGAATTCGAATTTAATTTTATTGAATACAATAAGATTTATAATTCATAGATTGATAAGAATATAGTCTATTAATGCAAGGAGAAGAATTCCTTTGAATAAGACTAAAATTTCCTCTAGATTCATGAACCCAAGTGGGTTAACAAATAACTATATAAGGGAAAAAGATAAAATATGTAAAATAGAATAAATGTGATAATGAGGAATATCTATTACAACATTTATTCATAATAAAGGTTATAAAGAGGAAAAGTTGAACCTAAATTATATGAGGATGAAGAGGATAGAATGAAATCAAGAAAAAGTGATTTCACATATAAGTGACTTCAAAATGATAAAGTACAAAATGTATAACCAGAGAAATCGTCTAAGCATGACTAAGCATGACGAGAGTATAAAAAGAAGTTCGTCGAAAAGTGACGAAATATTGACGAAGAAATAAGAACAACATTTTCCAACTAGTGATGAAGATAGAAATTAGTACTTCTAAAGTATGTGGTCATACTATAATTATAATTTGTTTGTGGTAGTAAGTGGAGTTGTTATAGGCTAGGACATCGTGCGAGCGGTTCTCCTCATGGTTATCCAACCAGTGGCAGGGAACTCCATGCATTTCTGATTTACCAAGAAGCTCAAGACTTGACCACCCCTATGGGACGAAGGTAACCTTAGTGGCTGATCTTAGGAAAAATCCTTAAAGGAATGGCTGTGGGAAGCAATTGGTTATTTACCCTACCTTTCTGTGTGAAAGGCCATCTAAAAAAATAGAATCTAGGATTGTTTGAGGATTTAGATCACCTTTAGGATAGAGGTAATTTTTCTCTTAATAGGATGTGCTTGCTTTCATTAGAGTAGCTCATAGAATAGTTTGTTTACGCTTGGCACCACTGCACTAGATTTTTTCTTGTTGTTTGTTACTCTTCTGTTTCTATCATTCTCCAGTATTTTGTGTCATCTGTGTCTTGACATAATTGCGCCCCCAAGGAATTTGTCGTGGAGAATCTGAGGTCTCCATCCTCAATTTCCATTAGAACATATTTCTCCTACCCTTCAGGTTAGAAATAACCCTCCTAGTCCTCCACCGAGTGCCTCTTACGACTCAGATTATTTTGATTTGTCGAGTTCTTTCTTTGATTATGCATCCTCTCATCCTCCTACCACTACCATGTCTGGCACCAATGTAGGTCCAAGATCCTAAGGTGGTATTCCTGGTCCCAATCCGGGCACTGCCACTAGCGGAACCGTTAAGCTACGGTCAATGCCACTCCATTGCTCCCCTTTATGGATGGTCTAAGTCTCCCAGCTTTTAACCAGTTATTCAACGATCCAATTTTTCATGATGATGATTGGCTAGCTATGGAAACCAAAATTCCTTATGACATCCCTAAGTTAAAAGGAAATAGT
This sequence comes from Pinus albicaulis, assembly GCA_034641835.2. Classification (NCBI taxonomy): domain Eukaryota; kingdom Viridiplantae; phylum Streptophyta; class Pinopsida; order Pinales; family Pinaceae; genus Pinus; species Pinus albicaulis. Next base: position 481,403,810 of record CM076581.1, on the reverse strand, counting down.
GGAGAGTACACCACCAATCACTTTCATTCCTTCCACATGTGGTGTTCATCAAACTCCATCACCAATGACTCCATTATTCTTCGATTATTCCAACGTACGCTCACTGGAGAAGCTGTAAAGTGGTACATTGACTAGGCCACCAAATCTCATTCCACTTTTACAAATCTTGTTAAGGTGTTTCTATTATATTTCCATTTAACCCTCCATTATGATACTAGTACCTAGTTTTTGAATGCATTCCGTCAAACTTCTTCCACCTGCCTTTCTGACCATGTGCAAGAATGGCGTAGAAGGAGGAGCATGTGTAGAGCTCCTACATTCGATGATCGTATATATATGGATTGGTTTCTTAGAAATATATTAGCATCCATAAGTAAAGATGTCATATCTCATTTTCCTCAGACCGAGGAAGAAACTCTCCAGATTGCATTAAAATATGACTTGATTTACGCCTAGTTAGGCTATGTTTATACATTTTTTCCAAACTTTCCTAGACCTGGTGGTGCCACTGCACCAATGGAATCTCACGCCGCTGACGGTATCGTTGGATCTCTTTCACACCCATCACCATGTTCTCCTCCTTAGATGAGTTATGGTCACCCTCATGGGGGGACTAGTTCCTCCAACACTTATCCACCTCTAGGAAACTTGTATCTCCGTCGAAGCACATCTTATGCATTTTCCCAATCACATAAAATGATGCTAGGGCTAGTTTTTTCTCAACGTGTCTACGAGAATGTTGTGCCAGCTCCTTTTTATCCTTATGCACCATCGAGCACTCCAGCTCCTTAGGCATCAATGCCCCTGGCTCCCACACTTTCTTAGCCTCTGCCACAACAACCACCTCCCCCTCAAGGTCAAGTGTATGCTCAGAAGAGCGTGACTAATCCCCCCATTTCGAAGAAAATGAATAAGGGGAAAGGAAACCAAAACCAAAAACCGCATGGTAACTAGGGTCTCCAAGGTACTCAACAAAATGCACCCTAGAGGAACCAGACAAATACCACAACCCAAAAACAAGGCGATCAACCTAAGAAAAACAAGGCAATTCATACAAATAAGCGTTGTGCATATTGTGGTGTATATTCCCATTACACACACGATTGTCCCCTTCTACCCCAAATGCATGAAATGTGGGATGCCCAAGTAGCGTCTCGAGGACAACAACCCACGACGTCGCTTCCTTCGAACACTACTCCAAATCAACTAGTTGTGCCCACTAATCATTTCCCTCTGCAAGGATATCTCGCTGCTCAACCTCCACAAGGTTAGGTCACTCCCCCAACTCAACATTTTAGTCACATTGATTACCATATTTTCGTGATGAGCTTTGACGAGGTCAATATTGCTGATGTTAGCCTTTAGACCCGGTCACGTTAGTATGACAAGAAATCCACTATGTTTGCAACCGAGTCCCAAACCAAAGTGTCCACTGAGTCTATTCCAACACCGAATGGTCCCTTACATATCCCTCAACCTAAGGCAATAGTGATACAAAAGATACCCAAAGGGCCATTACACTGTAATGTTGCTTCAACCAAAGCTGCCCATACATACAACATAATAGATGACTTGGCGTAGTCTCGTGTTGCCATGTCAATGCTGAAAGTACTCCAGATGTGCCCATCCCAAAGAAAAGCTCTACTATCTTCTCTGGGTGTTGTGGACCCTTTAGATGATCGATTGATCATCTCCGATGTTGAAAAGTCATAATATCCCCCTTTACCCTCATCTGTTGCCTTCCAAATACCATTCTACATTAGAAACGCAACTGTTCGACATTGTATCATAGACAAAGGTGCATTCACATGTGTGATGTCTGCCACTGTTTGGAAGCAACTTGGTTCACTTGACCTATCCCCATCCACTATCACTTTACGTGCTTGGGATTTTCATCATTCACATCCCCTTGGCATGTATCACAATTTTCCTGTCACAGTTGTGGGCCATGCTTTTTGTGGTCACATAGAAGTCATTGATGCTATCTTGAATTATTTGGGTCATAGCTATACCTATGCGATGTTAGCTGTTGCATCTTCAGTTCACCACAAGATGTGCTTTACCCATAATGGAAATATCGTCACCGTTGATCAGTTGACATATTACGATCCAAAGTCTCAAACATCACCCTAGTCTACCATCTCGTCGATAACTGACAATCAACCTGTCTCACCTCTCACCAATGTATCTCCAAGAGTCTATAAAGATTCCACATTTATTGGTTCATATCATGGTCCAATACCTACCCCTTCTGAGCCCAACTCATATAGTGTTTGCATGTTGCAAGTGTCATGGGCTAGCCACAAGCGGTCCGGTATGAATATCCAGTAGCTAGCGCCTTAGCAACCTGCCGTTGTTCACTCGAACCAACCATCAGTACCAACTCCTCAAGGACCATCTCCTTCTGCTAGTGTCTCTCCTCATCTTTTTCAACCAGGAACAATTCCCCCAAGTCTTAACCATCTGGGAGCCATTCCGCCAAGCCATTATCATCCAGGTCAGATACCATTTTTAGCTCCCCCATTTGGATTATTTTCAGTGTCTATCATGGCTACGTTGAGTTTACACAATTTGACCCTAGGGATCCCAGTTTGGTACATTGATCCCCCAAAAAAACACTCCACCTGATCAAATCAAACCCTATACTACTTTGACTCCGGTTCAAATGGTCTTGATGACCCCTTCCTTTGCTACAGTTCAACAACAACCTCAACAAGAACCTAATCCTATTTTGACAACATCTAGAAAGGGGGGGAAATCCAAAAATAAGGAACCTAAGGACAAGGCTCCCCAAACAAAACCAAGTCCACCTAGGCCTCCAAAGCTGACACCTCCATGTGCTTTGCGTGATGTTGTTGGGCATGCCACCAATAATTGTCCCGAACTCCCTCATCTCAAAGAGGTGGTCGAAGATACATTTCCTGACTCTCACGTCCTGGAGGTCGACGTTACCTTACCTGAGTCAGGCAATAAAAACAAATCATTACGCAAAAATCAGCCTTGTGCTTTGTGTGACAACTTTAGCCACTAATCTCATCACTCTCCTCAACTCGAATATTTTTGCGATACCCGTCAGGAACTTCGTGAAATAGGTCGCTTGTAATGAACCCACCACTTCCTTACCTGTGGGTTCTCACACCATTCTTGAGCCAGAACATGAACCAACCATTGTGATTCCTCCTCCTCATATAGAGATGACAGATTCCACTGATACCATTCTCTACCTGTCGTCATCCATGGGATACTCATCTGGATACTCTTTTGGAGTTATCCATACTAATTCGGTTGAACCTCCTTTGGTGTATACCCAGGTCTCAACATCGGTAGATTTTCCATATACTAGTCATTCACCCCCTCCTATTGTCGATGCGCATGTGAAACTTGTCTCTCATGACAATGCTTCAAGTAGCATCTACACATCAAGAGGTATCCCTTCCTCTAGTACTCTCATATTCGATTCATATGAAGACATCATGGAATCCATGACCACCCAAGATTATCCTTGGGATGATATGCGCCATCGTGCATATTTGTTCTCCAAAAAACCCATGACCAATATTTTGTGGACTCAAGAGAATTCATCCATAGTGAGGCCGATTGGTTCAATAACCCCTTACTTCAAACCCATTAATTCCTACCACATACATCTTGTGGCCATTACATTGACACCAATTGTTTGGTTAAGGGGGCACCCATATTTGAGAGTCCAAGAGAAGAAATTATCCCCAACCCTCCTAGTGTATCTAGTAGTGTTGACTCTAGAATCCCATATCACTTCAAATCACTCTAGGATGATCCACATAATCATTCCTTCATCTCACATCAACAGCCCACTACATTTACATTGTTGTTGACCAACCACCATGTTTTCTAGTTAAACACCAGATCATTATATCCGAAGCCACTCTTTGGTATAATGACACCATGTATGCGAACCCAGAAATTAAGTCCATTTGATTCATATATGCAGTGCCAAATGAAATTGGTAATCCACTATTTTCTTTCTCTAACTGTATCTATCCATTATTCCCATAAGAAAACAACCATAACATAAACAAATGGCGAATCCCATTATAAAAATGTGTTTAGAGTCCACTATTCTAAATACATATAACATTTCCAAAGCATGCGGGGGGGAACCTATGCCTCTACATATCCTCATTATCCTTTGGAGGATATTTAGCCATTTGGGATAAATGCTTAAATCCCTTATTTTACTACTTGGAACATTAGGGTGCTCCAAAAACTCCTCTAGCTAGGGGCACCATTCCCACCTTTAGCATACCAAATCACTCCCCTCCATCACATACACTTGGGGGCAGTATCCCATGCTTGGGGGCATGATGGAACCCCTAGCCACCTTCTCACATGATTAACATAATTCTTGGCCTAGACCCAAAAGATATAGGTATGGTCGATTATCCTTCCATTGCTTGGATAGTTTGTCCTATCGGCCTCTCTAGCGAGCCATATACATACATCACATATCGTATATGCTTGATACCATAATTTAAAACATTATATTCTATGTGATACCACACTTACCACTTAGTCCCCATGTTTGACTCGGTGGGTTGGGATGATTCTAGACCTTCTCTAGTAGTTCATTTGTGTATTCATTTCTTACCTTGATTCTTTACCAGGAACCATCCTTCCAAGAAGCATTAAGGCCACCTTTAGACAAGTAAGTCCACCTACATCAAAGTCACAGATCCTGATTCTGATGTTCGGGTTGTCCGCTATGATCTCCACAAGATTTAGGACCTTCTCCCCCTCTCCAAATTCACCACAACTCACTTCACAAATGAATTAAAATTGGAGGGAAAAATCCCTTCATAGGAACAACCCTAGTTTTTTGGTCGCCCATTGCGACCAAATTGTAGCTCAGTATGAAGAATATTCAACACCGTTTGAAAGCTATCACCAAGTACTATAATGGGTCTTTCTCTATTTTTAGTAATTTAACACTTCACCTAGAAGCATTTTTTCCATGAAGTTTCACTTTTCTGCCAATTTAAACCAAATTTATTCATATGAGCTGCTTATATTTTGGTACCACTTTGCCTTGGGACTTTTCACCTCGTGTGTCGATTTTCATCATGAATAACCATTCTTTACTCATGTTTTTATGGTCCCCCTAGGCCTATCCTATGTGACAGCATCATCGAGTCACCATTGTTTAGAGCATCTGGGTTGATTAATACTCGCACTCATGGAGTCTATCCCGAGTCCCATTATCTCTTGTTACAGTCTTCCATCCATATTTTCCTTGCATTCATCCCATGTTGCACATTTTTTACCTCTAGCCATACTGTCCCTCATCATCCCCTGCAGAATCGAGTCAGTTGCTGCCAGGTCAAACATGCATTTTATGCTCTGACAAGGGAAGTCACCTTTCCACCTCTCACTTTCCCTCCTTCCATCATTATCCCTAGTTTTAGTCCATCAGTCACTCTACTGTGCTCCCTCGATCCTTAGTTAAGGATTCCTTATTGTTTATGTTATGGCAGACCTTATTCTATCGACTTCAGCACATACATTCCAGAAGAACGGTCTAGAGGGAAGTGTACCTTAGTTCCAACTTTCATCATTGTTAGGTACCTCAGATCAAGTAAAGGGAATCATTATTGCCCTTTGACTTGATTGTTTCTCACGTGCTCTACCCTAGATAATTATTGCACGATTGAGAATCGTACACTTGATGGTTCGGTGATCCAGCAGATTGTACCAGTGATTCCCAGGTGTGTGTGACATGTTTTAGATCTCATGAGGGGGTGGCCCTTCAGGTAGCCCCCCACATGCTCGGATGAACTCAGATCATGATCCAACCGTAGATGCAGTTCCATGGATTTGATGGGTTTGTTTCCAACTGCTTGCAGTGACCACAACATGCATGTCTCATTCATATGATCCATTCAAATATTCAAATCCCTTTCCTGTTCAGTAGGGCTTATTTTGTTGTGGTCGCCCATCCCCATGTCATATGGAGGGGCATTATGTCTCATGTACTCAGATGTTATTGTATTCAATCCCAACCTTTCTTTTTCCAGGCGGATTATGTATATGCGATCCATTGTATTATTTTCTGTCTCATTGATGCCATCATGTCATGTATTATGTATCATACATTCTGTAGCTCAGTCCCACATTTATGGGCTCATATTTATTCTTCTTACACAGTTATCTCGGCAGGTATGGGTATGCTTCCCCCGCCTCATTGAGGTCATGTACTCGAAAACAAAAGGAGACTTATATCAGTTAGTAGGTCTCTCCCCCTCAAGTCCTTTGTCGCTTTGCTTTACTTATGTTTCTCTCTCTCTCTGACTCCCCTTCTATGTCCACTGATTGTGTTCTTACAACGTATTTTGGTCATACGATTTTCTCCTAACGCTCATATGTTTGGGGGCCAATCTGTTATCACCAAAAAATGATCACTTAGCCATATCCAACTAAGTGGATCGAAATACACCATGTAAGACCAATTTTACCATAGTAAAATTGCTTTCACTACAAAAAAATAACTTGATAAACCATATTTTATTAAGTTGTTTCTAATTAAAACATGAAACCCCATGAAGAATAATGAAATAAATCATTATTTATTTGAGTTTCCTCTAGGAATAATTAATTAAATCACTTTTAGTTATTATTCCTTGTCACATTTAACCCAATCATGAGAAACAATTAAATAAATCACTGTTTATTTGCTTTTTCTCTAGGAATAATTAATTAAATCATTATTTAGTTAAATATTCCTTGTCAAATTTGACTAAATCACTTACGAATGATTAAAAAATAATTTATTTGTTTATTATTCCTTAACCACTTCCTTGAAATAATAAATAAATCATTTATTTGTTTACTATTTATAAATAAAGGTATTTAACCAAATTAAATATCTTTTCCCTCCAAAACATATAATAAAATATTCCAAGTGGTTAGATCTAGATTATGGTTAATAATATTTTATTATTTCTCATTATTTGAGACTAATGATTTTTTTTTTTGTAAATAGGAGGGTTTCCCATCATTCTTCACCATGATCACTATCATCATCGTTATTATCTTGTTTTTGCGTTCGAGCTCCCATCTGAGTTCAACATGCGTTCTGGGTTTCACACATCATAGACAGAGAAAGATCGAGTATATTGAAGTGTAGAGTACAACCAAAGGACCCATCCCATTTGAGGGGGGCATATAGTCATCATATGAGTCTCCTTCACGAGGTGTAACACATTTATAATAAATCATTCATTCTTTGATATCGCTTTGTCTATGCTATGGGATTTTAAATTAGTTAAATCTTTGTTGTTTAATGTCTTTTTCTGCCACATATCTATTATTTTGCAGGTTTCTTCTAACTTTCTGTTGCGGATCTAAAGATTTAGACAACCATATATGTTGTTAGGGACATTAATCACTCGTGGCTTAAGTAAGGTATTTTTGGTACACTTGTCGAAATATTTTACACTAACAATGTCGATTAAAATAGATCAAATCATCCTCTTATACAATATTTTAAAAAAGAAATTAACAACTCTGCCAATTTTAAAAAATTAACAGGAAAACCAACAGGATGTCATAAACCAATGGAATCTTGAAGAAAACAAAAAAAACCACAACATGAAATCTTTAGGAGTAATTGTATTCATATGCGTATTGAGACCCTTTTCTAATGAATTCAAGATTCACCATTTCTTTCACCCTCAGGTGATCGTCTTTGAATAGCCTATCAACCTTAGAATTGTGTTATTCGTATACATGATTTAAAGAAATATGACCAAAGTTGCTTGCTATTAATTTAACTTCATCACCCATGTTTTTAAGATAAATATTCAATAATTGACTTGTAGATTTCATCCAATCATCACTAAAATAGAGACTCCATAAACTTTAATAACCCTAACATTTTCCTCCACTACTACTTTAAGCAGTAGCCTCAAAGCCATCAACTCTGAAAATGATTGGATCCCACCCCTGAAGCTACATTCAACTTTATTGAGTAAGTTTCCGAGAGAAATAAAAGGCAGCATGTGTTGTTGCTTTTTTGAGGACCTTGACTAGGGCCATAAAAAAATCCCTAATATTTCTCCTCTTTGACTCTCAGTTTTTTCATTTTCCTTTTTGGTTTGCGAGTCACAAGCATCTTATATTCTAAGACAAATGATCTATCTTGGGATGCCACTGAAAATATGGAATCTCCTTATCTTCAAAAATAAATTATTTTGGGGTTATCCATACCCCCTAGTAGGTAATTAGGGCACCTCCATCCATTCCTTGAGGATTTGATCTTCTTATCTCACCATTTTTTCAAATTTTGCTTCAAAGAGACTCTCTCCTAACCATTCTTAAAACTTATGAACCGATCCACTTTTTCTCACATCTGCTTTACATAAGGACATTTTATGAACACACGAGTTCCATTTTTTCCATCTTCCCTACAACGAATGCATATTTTAGGCCCATTTTTAGATTGTTTCTGCAAATTATTCCATGTTAGTAATTTATTCATTAAGACTAGTGATTTTTTTTAAGATTTTTAACAGTACCTCAACCTTTCATAACTGCTTCCACCACCAACCTATGCTTTAAGCTCATATAAGAAATTTAATTGATACTCAGCCTGGTAGAATAATAACATAATTTTTTTTCTTCAGACCACACCATTGTATCTTCCTCTGAAGTTTTGACATGACTTCTTTGTAAATGCATCCCACATGATGGCTTCATCTCCCACACACTAGAGATTCTCCCTTCTTCCACCCTTGTTGCAAAATAGAAGTATTGGCCTAGTCCACTACGTGATGAAGAGTGAAAATTCCTCTTCCCTAAACCAATTATATCACTCCTAACATCCCAAATGAAAAATTCATTTTGGCACCCAACTCATGGATCCATCTCTATTGTTACTTATTCCCCATTTCCTTCTCTACGTTGTTGCTTGTATTCCTATGAATCCTTCACCAATATATAATGGAGACAACTCTCCATAGTATTTTAGCTGCTAAATACTTCCCAAAATAAATTATTTCTTCCAATCCCCATCTTCTTCATCTTTTTGTTTGGCTAATATTTTTAGTTGAACTAGCAGAATCCCCTCATTTTTATTTTTTCATGCGAAAAGAAATCTCAATCCCATTTTTTCTTATTTTCTTTAGAAATCCATTGGAAACATATAATATGGATGAAATCACATCATAATACTTAATTCACATGGGAACTGACGGGACAATACCTTCTTCCAAATCTAAAGATGTGAAACTAGAAGCTAATATAGTAGAAGCAATATTAGAAAATCAAACATACAAATGTCTTATTTGCATTTTTCTCAGAGCATTGACTGCAATACGCTTCTCTGAATTTATCGATGTTTTTAATCCCTTTAATAATTTGAGAAACCCAAAATAAAACAATAATTCCCACATGAATCTCAAATAAAATTTCCTTGTGTATAGAGCTAGGAAAAATAGGGGGATGCAAACTGGATAGAAAATAAATAATAGTGAAAATAGAGAAGGTCTTAAGTGAATGTAATGAAAATTCACATTGGAGGTTAAATGTAACACACCCCCATTATCACCATAACAAGGAGAGATGGTTACTATGAAGTACCCATTCCAATATACCTTCCTAGAAATGGGATCTAAATGATTCAGTATATTTATTTATTTGGATAAGTGTCTATCCTTATCCCCGAATTCCAAAGCTGAAATATATTTGTATGATAAAGAGTAGGTTTCTCTATGAATGGAATTAACATCCTACTGTTTCTCAGGTAACACTTTGTAATATAACCAACCATGTATTCAAAATAAGTAGCTATAGTTTCACTTTTCCTTCATTTTGTTAGAAATCCTCATAATGATTAAAGATTTATCCATTCAACAACCTTTAAAATAATTTGGAAGGAAGTGATAGACAATCATGTACTCATGCAATTATAATATAACTCCATGGTAAAAGTGGAAAACCACAAGTTACGTCATGAAAGACAAAACAAAATCTAAAATGAACACCATAATACCTTCTTCAAATTTAAGAGAATATCATTTATTGAAGAAAGTTGTGAACACTAAAAACATACTTCCACACGATGGTTTCAACACTTAGTGGCAAACATTCCTACTCAAATTCCATGTTGGGGCATTGATATGACAAGTAGGAAATGTGTATATTATGGGTTCTTATAGTATATGAATCCAATAACGAACTCAAAAGTTGAAAATCATTACTAGCATACTCACTAACCATGGTGAGAGCTATAATAAGTTACAACACAAGACTTCAACAATGAAGGCATTGTTGACTCTACTGCTATGTCAACCAAACATTAGGGGAGTTTTGAGGTATAAAATGGGCCTCCTAAGGTAATTATAAAATAATAGTGGGAATAATAAAATAAGATTATATTACATCATCAAATTTTATTGGGAAAAAATAAAAAAAATTATTTTTTCAACTCATATTTTCAACTTATCTCCGTATGGGTTTGCTCAAATTTCGAGCGAAAAAATGTGTTGGTTGTATAATTTGATTTCTCATCCAAGGAGTACCCATGTTGCATATTTTCTATGGACCCCGCTACAAGAAAAAATTAGAAATACTTGAAAAACGTTATTGCAATCACGTTTTTCATTTATTTCTCATTTTTCATGTAGAAGGGTCCATCTAAAGTATGCAACATGAATACCCCTAGAAAGAGGAATTAAAATTTTCATCCAACGAGTACTCTGGCTTGAAATTTGAGTAAAACCTTAGGGAGATAAATTGAAAATACGAGTTGAAAAAGTAGTTTTATTATTTTATTATTTTTTGATTTTTAAATTTTTTTCCTCCAAAAATGGTGAATCATCCCCCATGGTTGACATCATCATATTGAATCATATTGGTTCTTATAAATTTGATTTTGGTTTTATATTTTTATTAGAATGCCCATTTTAGACTAGTGCAAGGTCTCATTACTAACTCCCCACGAAAAAAAAAACATAAATTATGATAACACTACAACAATATGCTTCTTAATACGTTCCCACAAGTGAATACATAGCTAGTGTATGCAAATAAATGTTGAATATAACCACTATCATAAAGCTAGATCCAACCACATATGATATGACCAAAAGGTATAACAATTGATATGTCAAACCATTAAAAGCACTGTTATTGAATGAAAGTAACCCCATTACATACTTTGACATCTATTTAAGAGAATATTGGTTTAGTTTATTGAGAAATTTAATACTCGTAATTCAAGTCATAACTTCCCTTTGAAGTGGCACTTGCATCCATAAAGTACTTTTATGGGCACCATAGGGACCCATCATGCAACAATATTACATTGAATTTTTGCGCCATCATTAATTAATTTAATCCTTTTTAAATAGGGTGGGGGGAGTGGTAACATTTGAGCTAACTATAGAAATATAAGTTTGGATCACCATTTCGTACTTTACAATTATGAATTGCGTAATTAACATTGCATGTAATCATATACCATAATATTAATGCAATAAAGATATAACCAAATGTTATAGAATCCCACAAGCTTCAAAAAGATAAACTAATATGGACTATAAAATATTTGGATTTTCGAATGCTCTTCTCCCAGAAGATTTGTTTCTTATATATATTTTTATTTCAATATATCATAAATAGTTTTTTTTCCATCATTTTTTATGGTTGATTTGTTTTCTTGGGAAATTCTGATGCAAATGAAGAACATATGCTTTTGAGAGTAAACATTTCAATTGCATATAATATTTTTTTAAGAAAATATGGTTGTTAAGGAATTTGGTCATAGTGCTTTTCTTCCTGGAGAGAGTGCTCACAAATATGTATTTAATCACATAGATTCCCATGTCAAAAGAGAATTTGAATCATGATCTATCATTAAAACAACATTGGAATAAAGAAAGGAAAGGTACCTATCCATAACAAATAAAAGGCCCAAATGTAAGAGGAAAGACTAAAATAACTAAGATTATTAATGTGACAATTTTCACGATCGTGTAAGGACCTCTGCAGTAATGTCTCAAAAAATACATAAAATAAACGAGTGAAACTACTAGAAACAGATCTTTAAAACAATGACAAACAATGAAGACAAATCCACCTATGAAATCCTGCCCCTCACTCAGAAAGGAAAGCGACAACAAAATAATTCTCAACAGAGATGCATTGTATTGAAAATGAATGTGATTGATTATTATCATAGTGGGATACTAGACAATTGAAATGTACACAAGCCTCTGTTTCTCAAAAATCAAATAACTAAGCTATGCCCTATCCAGTGTTGTAAGGTGTAATGCATTAAACTAAGGCAATGTTCCTCCTACAAGTCAAGGCCAAATTTAGTTTAAGGCTGGTCTTCTATATACACTCTGTATTATAATGCATGAAATGGAAACATACACAATACATAATGAATGTAGTGCTATATGAGCATGACATAACATAAAGCTATAAAAATAGTAATAAAATTTCAACATACATAATTAACTACCACATATCATATATCCATCATACTAGTAGCAACAAAAATTCACTACACAATTAACCTGAGGTAGAAAGTTATCTTAGTTTAATACATATAGTTGAGTTAGGGACAATATCTTGCCTCCCAACCATAGATGAGTTGCAATCAAACTTCTCATGCAACTGTCACCCCCGAGATATATTCCAGAGCTTGAGAAGTCTACTTAGGGGCCAAACCAATATACCAGTTGAAAATGGATTCTAGAGGTTCAAATTACCACCATCCTTCAAGCATAAGACTTAGTACATGGTAGGATCCTAGGGAATCTAGAGTTATACTACATCCACCCTCCAGCCAATGAGGGAATCTATTTTTTGAAGTCTGAAAATTTATATCAGAAAAATTTATTCTTCTACCAGTGGTCTGGGTATTTTTGAACAATTGCTATTAATGTAGTCTTAGGCACAACCCCAATTACTATGTCTTTCTTCTCTCCACTCTTGAAAACCATAATAGTTGGAATTTTCCACATGCCATATTTAGTGGCAATGTTAAGACTTTCATTAGTGTTAAGTTTAAAGCACATGATGTTACCAACATATTGATTTTCTAGTTCATCTATTAGAGATGCATATGACAAGGTCCACACCATGGAGCCCAAAAGTCTATAAGCACAATAATGCCACTCTCTAAGACCAACTTCTACCAAGATGAATCATTGACCTCCAGAGCTTGAGTTTTTGTTTCCTAGGCTTCGTAACAACTCTTGGATGTGCCTTCCTTGCTGTCTTATGTAGATATTTTTTTTCATAACCAGTGAAACTAGAAGTGGAAGATGATTTAAGTCTCAATCCATTACAAATGGGAAAACCAACTCTACCTCCATCCTTTTTAGAATGTAGTGGATGGGAATGTGTACATGAGGATAAATAAGCCACCACGTGAAACGATGATAGGAAACATAATTTGAAGATGACGTCGCCATTACCAATGCAATCACCCTTTTTGCAGTCATACACATACTTTTAACATATGTATGATGGATCCTCAACACCATATAAAAATCACCCTCCACATATATTCCCAATCTCTTCCATCAAATTTGTTATGGGTCCTCAATAGTGATGTGATTCTCCCTTCAACACAACTCTCCCTCTCTTCTCATGCTGCTTCCTTCTTGCTCGCACTTTGTCTCCCCTGCTTACATTTATCCTCTGCCTAGATGATATTCCATGCATATCCCTTTCCCAATTTCTCTTTATTGAATCTTGCCTACCAGTAGTTAGTGTCCAGTCTAGCCTAGATTCTCTGGACCAGTCAAATGTTTCTCATCTATCCATCTTGTTCCAAATTTGTGTGTTAGTTGAAATTTTCATTATTGTTTTTTTTTAGCTGCCTACCAAGTCTTGCAAGTCACACTGAATGACACTTTCCCCCTTGCTTTCCATCTGTCATTCCTCATGGTTGTAGTAAGAACCGAAAATATGCCCCAAGCAAAATCCTCCCCCAACCCTGGAATTAGTTGTGCCTCTGACTCAACCCATGTGCCTATATTTTTTCTCCAAAACATTTACATTTATAAAGGTGAAAGGTGACTGAGCTATCACATGAAGAGTTCATGAATTCTACATATTGAAAACATACTATCCTCCACATAGCTTCCACAAAGATTTCTTAGCCACCTATGATGCCAAAGACAACTACATGCTAAAATTTATTTGTTTATGGACTAGAAGCTTTCAATATTTTGAATATCTCCATTCTTTTATCGAGATCGTTCCTCTTCCTTGGTTGTAGTGGAGCTTCTAACATATTTGTCTTGGATTTCACCCTATTATTGTTCACTGATAGGGTGATTTCTAGTTAGAGGGAAGATAATGAGAATATTCATGGAGGAGAAGTACTTCCATATTAAATGATTAGTGTTAATGCTAGATATCTTCAATTATTTTAAAATATAACTGGTTTCCATCTGTGTTTGTCTTTTTTTTTTTAAATCTTTAAAGTTTGATAAACTCGACATCTAAGTGTACATATTGTTATTAAATGAAAACGAGTTTGTTAATTTCATTAATGTTCTCTTAAGAAAATTACATGATATGGATTAGATAGTAGCATTGTGTTACTCAAGAGTTGCTTGGATCAGGTGAATTTGTGTGAAGGAGATGTGCAGACAACACAATTGAAGTTAGAAATTCTTTCTATTGTAGTGAAATATTTGTTGCATCAACTGAATTTTAGTATAGTATTTTGTGACACTGTGAGAAATACTCATACATTCAGCAGTATCCTCGTGGATTTGTCAAGGACCTTGAATTTTTTATTACCTGAACAAATTGGATTGGAAATGACCGTGACAGACTCGGAGGATGCAAATTTTTATCACCAAAAAATGATCACCTAGCCATTTCTAACTAGATGGATCGAAATACACCATGTAGGTTTATTTTTGCCATAGTAAAATCACTTTCACTATAGGAAATAATTTAATAAATCAATTTTATTTAGTTATTTCTAATTAAAACCCATGAGAATAATTAAATAAAACAATATTTATTTAGTTTTATCTAGGATTAATAATTAGATCATTGTTTGATAATTATTCTTTGTCACATTTGACTAAATCATTGTTGAATAATTAAATAAGTCAATATTTATTTATTTTTCCTTATCTCCATACTTAGAATAATTGTTAAATCATTATTTAATATGGGTATAAAGTATTTAGGTGAAAATCACATCCAAGAAGAATTTGTCAACACGTTTCGAACCAGCCAGTGTGGCTTATCATCAGGACAAGATGAGAAATCTGATCTAGGACCCAGTTTAGATAGATAAGGAAAAAGTCCGACTAGCCATTGTAAAATAACGACTAGTTTGACTAGAGTAAGAAATTTAATTAATAATACATTTGATTTTTAATTAAATTTCTCACTCTAGTCAAACTAGCCGTTATTTTACAACGGTTAGTTGGAGTTTTCCTTATCTATTTAAACTGGGTCCTAGATCAGATTTCTCATCTTGTCCTGATGACGAACCATACTGGCTGGTTCAAAATGCGTCGAAAAATTATTCTTGGATGTGATTTTCACCAAAATAATTTATACACATTTCATGGATCACACAAGCCAAATTCCTAACATTATTTAATAATTATTTCATTTCACACTTTTTCTTATTTATTCGCGAGATAGTTAATAAATCATTTTATTTTCTAATTGTTTCTAAATAAAAATATTTGACCATTTTAAATATCTTTTCCCTCTAAAAAATATAATAAAGTATTCCAAGCGGTTAGATCTAGATTTTGGTCAATAATATTTTATTATTCTCCATTTTCGAGATTAAACGAATACTTTACTATAAATAAGAGGGGTTTTCATTCATTGCTCACCATGATCATTATCACCATCACCATTATTGTCTTATACTTTTTGAGCTCCCATTTTTATTTCTACATATTGTTTGGGTTTTCACACATTTGAGAGAGGAATATCTGAGTACTGAAGCAACAAGGACATCAAAGGACCCATCCCATTGAGGGGGACTTATGACCCCTTGTAAATATCCTTCGCTTGGTGTCATTAATAAAAATAGTTATTCTTTCAAATATTTTACATGATTAGGTTATTACAAAGGATTCATTTTTATTGTTTGTTCTTATAGATAGAATACATCTATCTTTTTGTGGGTTTTTCTCACATATTTGTTGCAGATCTAAAGTATAAGCAACCACAATTGTTGTTAGGGTCACTAGTGACCTCTAACTTAAGTAAGAACTTTTTGGTACACCTTCCAAGAAATTTCATACTAACAAATGGTGACTCTACTAGTGTAAAAATTTGGTTTCCTGTAGCTATTTTTAGGTTAATTTTGATATTTATAGCTTTCTCTCCATTATTTTGTCAAATTTTCGGATACTGGTGGTTTTCTGGTGTTTTCCATAGGTTAAAGGTACCAGTCGAGCAGGAGGCAACAACATCTGTGTGAGATTGACGACCAAAGGTCTAGGGAAGAAAAAAATACTTTTCAGCCCCATAACTGCGTTATGATCTAGAAAAAACACTATTTGGCCCAAAAACTGTGTTTTCAACACTTTTCAGGTCAATACTTGCGTTTTGAAAAATTTCCAGATTTTTTTTTTCAGGTTTCTTCTAGCATTGTCGAGAGTGTTGTTTGTGTACTGGGTCAGGGATGTTTCACTTCTTTTTTAGTATTCTTAAGGCCCAGATACTCTTATTTTGTCTCTTTGAAGAAGAAAAACCCCACTAGGGTTTGTAGTAATCTTCCACCTTTTTAGGAAGAGATTGGCTGAGTGAGGAGTCTAGGGTTTTCAACATTTTTAGCTACTAGTTTGTAGGGTTTGATCCAATTTATTTCAGCCCTTTAGGATAGTTTCTTTTACCACTTTAACTCCATTTTTATTTTTTTCTTTCCTTACCCCTAGGTTTTTTGAGCTTCTTGCTTATCCTTTGCAACAGATTTCACCTCTGATTTTTGTTGTTTGTCTGCACCATTTTCAGCAGCTTAGAGCCTTTAAACCCCAATCCCTTTGACATTAGATCTTGTAGGCATTTAATGTGTTTTTAGTAGCTTGTTTTCCTCTCCTTGTCTAGATGTTTGAGAGCATTCTTCAAGTGGGATTTATGCTTGATTGGATGTTTATTTTATTGTCATTTTTACAAAATTATTTATAGTATTTCAACATTTTATTTCAGAAGCATATGGCATCAAAAAACATGCTCAATTAACTCATCCATTAAAACACACTTTTTCATACACATTTACACATGCTAAGTGAACGTGAGCTTGGTTAAAATCGCCAAGCCAAGACTTGAAACACGTCATATTTAATAATATAACACACATAGATTAAGCCTACTTAGGAACCAGGGCCAAAAAAATTGTGTAGTTAGGTGTAGGATCAATGGGATAGGATTCCAATAACACCCATCTATAATTTACATTGAGACATAGAAGTTGAGATTGTAGGGAGCTCAAAATCCTTTACCATCCCACAGTCAAAGCTAGAGTGTGTCAAAAACCCGATTCAAAGGGGTTTTAGGCTAGGTCTTCGTGCGAGAGGTTTTCCTTGGGGATATCCAACCTGTGGTAGGTGATTCCATGCGTTGAATGATCACCAAGAAGCTCAAGACTCGACCACCCCCATGGGACGAAGGTAACCATAGTGACCAATCTAAGGAAAACACCTTATAGGACTGGCTGTGGGAAGCACTTGGTCCTCTACCCCACCTTTCTCTGGACATATCTGCTTGTGGGGATGATATTCCATCAAGTAATAAGTTCTTTGGAAGGCCATATAAAACAATAGATTTTATATTGTTTGAGGAATTAGATCAACTTTAGGCTAGAGGTCATTTTATTTGATCAGATGATTTTGCTTGTATTAGAGTAGCATCCTTATATAGTTAGTTTACACTTGGAACCATTGCACTAGGTGTTTGCTTGTTTTTTGTTACTATGTTTTTTCTTATCACCCTTTGGTCCTTTAGTTTCATCTTTGTCTTGACATCATTGTGCCACCTTATCATTTATTGCGGCGAATTCGAGGCCTTCAACCTCCGTTCCCATTAGGACCTATTACTCCTCCCCTTTGAGTTAGAGTTAATCTTACCAATCCTCCATCGAGTCCTTCTAACTCCAAGTCTACTAATTCCTTTAATTCCGCATCTTTTCAACCTCGTATCGCCACTGTCAGGCACCAATGCAGGTGCAGGAAACCAAGGTGGTAACTCAGTCCCTAACTTGGGTAATACCACCAGTGGAACCTCAACCAGTATGGTCACTCATACTCCATTGCTACCCTTCATGGTTGGTTTGAATATCTCATATTTTAATTAGCTGATCAAAGACCCTCTTCGCTATAACCCAATTTGGCTAGCTATGCCTACTAAAATTCCTTCAGACATACCCAAGTTTCAGGGAAAGTTTGGAGAAGATACCACTAATCATGTTTTCTCATTTCACATGTGGTGTTCCTATAATTCCATTACTGATGACTGCATCTGTGTTTGGTTATTCGAGCACACACTTACTAGAGCTGCTGTCAAGTGGTATGTCGAACAACCCCATGCCACTCATTCCACTTTTGTGACTCTTGCAAAATATTTTTTGCCATAGTTCTAATTACCTCTACGTTATGACACTGGTACCGAACTCTTGACTTCATTCCGTCAAAATTCTACCACCCACTTATCTGACCATGTCCAAGAATGGCGCATAAGGAGGATCATTTGTAGGGCTCCTGAATTTGAAGACCGTGTCTATATGGATTGGTTTCTTAGATCATTCTTGGCCCCCATAGGTAAATATGTCATGTCACAATTCCCTCAGATAGAGGATGATGCTCTCCATGTAGCTTTAAAATACGACTTGAACTATGCTCAATCAAGTTATGTTTATACCATTCTCCCCGTTTTTCCTCGGCCTGTTGCTGCTAACACACTGGGGGCATCTCATGTTGCTGATGGTATCATTGAATCTCTTTCACACAATTAACTGCAACCACATGCTCTACCTCATATGAGTTATGGTCAACATCGGGAGGGACCAATACCTATTACAGTTATCCCCCTCCACTAGGAAACCCTTATCTAGGTTAAAGCATGCCTTATGCATTTCCTCAACTGCATCAACAAATGCTAGGGCCAACTGTTGTTCAACATATTTATCTAAATGTTTCCCCTCCATATGTTATTTATGCACCGCCTAGTGCTCATGCCCCTCCGACATGAGCACCTCAGCCTCCCATGCCTCCTCAACCTTTGCCACAACAAACACCTCCTCCTCAAGGGAAAGTGTATGCTCAATAGAGCATGTCCAATCCCCCCAACACCAAGAAGAAGAATAAGGGGAAAGGTAACACAAATTAGTAATCTCAAGGTAATGAGGGTAACCATGGTCCTCCACCTAATACACCCCAGGGAAATCATCCTAATCCCACGACCAAACAATAGGGAAGACAACCCAAGCAGACGAAGGCTCTTCGTTAGAATAAGCCTTGTGCATGTTGTGGTGTATATGGCCATTATACTCATGATTGTACCCTTTTAGCTTAGATGGGTCAAGTATGGGAAGCCCAGGTAAATGTCTCTAGAGGACAAAAACCCATGGCTCAGCTTCCTCTGGCTCTTGATTTATCTCACTCGATTGTGCTTAGCAACCCATTTCCTCACCAAGGATACATATCTACCCAACCTAAACAAGGTCAGAAAATGCCTCAACCTTTATAATCTGGTCCCCATGATTATCAGATTCTCATGATGAATTTTGATGAGGTCAACACAGAGCAAGTCAACCTTTAGACTCGATCATGCCAGTATGAAAAGACACCTACTAAGTCTGTGACTGAGTCCCAAGTGAAAGTTTCCACTAAGTCTATTCTGTCATAAAATGGTAGTACCAAGATCCCCAAAGGATCATTACGTCGAAATTTTGCTTTAGCTAAAGCCACCCATACCTACAACATGGTGGATGACTTGGCACAATCTCCTACTTCCATGTCCACGTTGGAATTCCTCTAGTCATTCCCATCCCAATAGAAATATATACTCAATGCTTTGGGCATCATGGATCCTTCAGATGAGAATATGATCATCTTTGATGTTGATCAATTGGAACATCCCCCACTTCCTTTATCTGTTTATTTTCAAATACCAGTCTCATTAAGAAACACCATTGTTCATCGGTGTATCATTGATGAAGGTACCTCCACCTCTGTGATGGCTGCCAGTGTTTGGAAAAAACTTGGTTCACCTGACCTGTCCCCATCCACCATCACTTTCCGTGCATGGGACGATCATCCATTTCAACCCCTTGGATTACTTTACAAATATCGTGTAACTATTTTAGACAAGACTATCTCCATTGATATTTAAGTCATAGATGCCCCATTGGATTATAAGATCCTTCTGGCTCGTATTTATACCTATGCCATGTCACATGTAGCATCTGTGGTTTTCCATAATATGAGTTTTTCACACAAATGAAATATCGTCACCATCGATCAATTGACATACTATGATCCTAAGGCACATACTTCTCCTCAATCCAACATTTCATCCATGACTAACAATATGACTGTCTCATCCCTCACCAATGTTTCACCTGTACTTTACAAAGATTTCACTTTTCTTGGTGCCTACAATGTTCCAACACCTACCCCTTTTGATCCTAGTTTATCTAGTGTTTTCATGTTGCAAGAGTCACAAGAAGCTCATAAGCAGTTTGATTTTCCCATCCAAAAACCAATGCTTTTGCAACCTGTTGTTCCCAACTCAACCCATCATATAGGTGTAATTTTTCAAGGACAACTTCCTTATGCTCATGTCTCTCCTAGTCAATACCATCCACGCCATTATCCTTTGGGTCAGATACCTTTCTTATTCCCTCCACCTGAAATTTTTTCTATCCCCGTCATGACTAAGTTGAGTTCACCCAGCATTACTCTCGGGATCCCAACCTGGTACATTGACCCCCCTGCAAAAAATCCACTTGATCAACTTAAACCTTACAAAAGTTTTACCCTGGTACAACCTGTTGTGCCTTCCCCTTTCTTTGCTTCAGTTCCAAAATACCCTCAGCAGGCCCCTACACCTGTTGTGAAAGCATCTAGTGAGGGAGGAAAGTCCTAAAAAAGGGAACTAAAGACAAGGCACCTCAAACAACTCCAGCTCCTCCTAATCCTCCAAATCCGACAACTTCATGCACTTTGTGTGTTTTTCTTGGGCATGCCACCAATAATTATCTTGAACTCTGTGATATTAAAGATGTGGTCACTGAAACGTTTCCTGAATCTAACATCCTGGAGGTCCATGTTACCTTACTTGAGTCAGCCAAGAATAAAAATCATTACACACGAATAACCCTTGTGCTTCATGTGATAATTTTGGCCACTATTCTCACCACTGTCCTCATCTCGAAGATTTTTGCGATACATGTCAGGATATTTGTGAAATATAGATCGCTCATAATGAATCCACCTCTTTTATACCTACAAATTCTGGTACCATTCTTGTGCCAGAACATGATATCCCTTCACCACACATTGTGATCCCTCCTTCTGATGTCGAGATGACAGATAGAATTTCTCCTATTCTCTACCTGTCATCATCCATGGGATTGTCGCATGGAGAGTCCTCTGGAGTTTCCTATTGTGATTCAGTTGAACCTTCTTCATCAAAAAACCCAATCTCAACTTCAATAGATATTCCATCTACTATTCATTCATCCCCTCTTGTTGTTGATGCACATGTGAACCTTGTCTCCCATGTCGATGCTTCAGGTAGTTGCTCCACATTAAGTGGCATCTCCTCCTACCGTTCGCCCATATTTCATTCATATGAAGACGTCATGTAAGCCATGCCCACCCTTGATTATCCTAGGGACGATATGCACCATCATGCGTTTTTCCTTCCGCAACAAACCCATGATCAATATGTCGTGGAGTCTAAAGACTTCATCCATGGTGAGGTTGATTGGTTCAATAAACCCTTACTTTGAACCCATGAATTTGAACCACATTAATCTTGTGTTCATTATATTTCCACTCAATGTTTGGGTAAGGGGGCCTCCATTTTCGAGAGTCCAGGAGATGTTATTCTCCCTAACCCTCATGTGTCATCTAGTAGTGTCGAATCTAGTATCATTATTCCTCCCCATTTAGAAGAACCTCTAGAGTCTCATATCACATCATATCACCATAGGGATGATCCACTCAATCATTCCTCCATCTTACACCAAAAACCCAATTCCTTATATATTGGTTTTGTTCCACCACCAATGTTTTCTAGGTGAGCATCAGTTCATTATATCTGAAGCTAGTCTTTGGTATAGTCATACCATGTATGCGAACCCATAAATTTATTCCGTTTTATTCATATATGTAGTACCAAGTGAGATTGAAAATACACCATTTCCTTTCTCCAACTATATTCATCTATTATTCCCACAAGAATACATCCATAACATCAACAAATGGTGAACTGCATCATCAAAATGTGTTTGGAGTCCACTACTCTAAATACATCTTCCATGCACATAATATGATGCGCATAAAAATTGGGGGCACACATGCCCCTCCATCTCCTCATCATCCTTTAGAGGATCTCATACCAGTAGGTCCAAATGCTTGAATCACTTATTTGAGCACTTCGAACACCATGGCACTTCATAAACTCATCAAACTAGGGATTCATTCCTACTTTTGCATACCTGATCAGTCCCCTCCATCAAGCGTTGGGGGGTAGTATCCCATGCTTTGGGGCATGATGACACCCCTGGCCACCTCCTCATTTTAATAACACAAGTCTCAACCTAGAGCCCAATAATCTAGGTATTTTTGTAGATTTCTGTGGTAGAAGTATGGAG
Source organism: Pinus albicaulis (assembly GCA_034641835.2). NCBI lineage: Eukaryota > Viridiplantae > Streptophyta > Pinopsida > Pinales > Pinaceae > Pinus > Pinus albicaulis. Next base: position 481,380,946 of record CM076581.1, on the reverse strand, counting down.
GTTGAGAATTCATATTATCCATAGTCTTCATTTTTCTTGTCTACGTTTCAAGTCTAACACAAAACTCATATTCAGGATGAACCTACAAAGAAGAGAAGCAAGAAAGGTAATAAACAGGGATGGGGGAATGAGAAAATTAGAGGATCCAACCAACACAATGATTAAAAAATCAAGAAGTTAATTATAATAATATATTATTAAGATTTTATTTAAATTTAATTATATTTTAATAATAATGTTTTTATAATGTGTTATTACTTAAAACAAATCTATTATGGACTTATAAATGTAAGAAAAAATTGTTGAGATTAAATAGGATATTGTTATATTTATAATTTCAATAGATATTAAAGAAATTTTAAGGCATTAACATTAGCTTAATTAAAAAGAATGTTTAAGACCTTGATCATTAAGGTGGATTAAAAAAGTTAAAATATTGGTAAAAGAGACAGGGACAATAATGAATAGAGGAATGAAAGGAAAGAAATGAGGGGAAAGGTTTAAATTTGAAGGAATATATATTCCTTCAAATTTAAACCTTTCCCCTCATTTTTTTCCTTTAATTCCTCTGTTCATTATATATATATATATATATATATATATATATGAAACCAATGATGATGCGAAGGGGGGTGAGGAGTATATATTATATTGTGTTAGGTTATAATAATAATAATTATTAACGAGGAACGTAAGGGACCACAAAATAATTAAGGTTAAGGGAGGGGGAAGAAAATATAAGGCGAGGGAATGAGAGAAAAGAAGACTTTGATATAGGGGGACTAGAGGAAGTCGATATTAGGGGGGCTAGGAAGAGGGGGGGAAGGGGGGGGGGAAGACAAAATAGGGAAGGGGAGGGATGGATGATTATTACTTTGTAGAGAGAGGGAGTAAAGGAATAAAATTTCTTCTCACTTCAAGACCTCCGTCCCTATTGAGGTTGTGGGGGTGTTTGATGATCTCAAGGGCCTCATGAATTTTACCATTAAAATGATGATTTTCATTAACGATCACTTTAGTATATTCCTGGAATATATGGTGACAAGTATTATTTACAAGCTCTGCCAGGGTTGATGATCAAGTTCTTCTATTTATAATGTCAAAAAAATGTTTTTTAAGCCTAATTTTAAAGGATATACGTGTTTCTCCAATATAGAAATCTCCACAAGAACAATTGATCTTGTACACACCCTTTTGTTGGAGGTGGTCAGGGTTGTCTTTGAGAGATTTTATCCTATGTCTGATGGTTTTCATTGACTTGAAAGAGGTTCCAATGTCTTTTTTATTGAGGACCTTAGCAAGCTTGTCTATGACTCCTTGTATGTATGGTAGCTATGATTTAGTAGTTGGGGGATCTTTAGATACACGACTAGTTCTGGATTTGTCCTTCTGCATGGCTTTGATGATGTATTTATTATTATAGCCCAAGTGTTACACAAAAATTTGTCATTGTCCCTGCAATCCCCAACTCGCACATTGGAGGGTCATTTCTGTGACCAATACGTAGTGTCATGCTTTGAAAATAACATCATTGCATCCCTTTTGATGAAGGAAACATTCTTCTTGTTGAAATTTCCTTGAGCAGAGATGTGAACATCCCTATTTTTTCCTTGGTGCAAGTAGCCCTTTACCTCCTCGTGCCGACCTAGGAATTTTACATTAAGTCCACGCCACTTGGTGCTTTGTGTCAGTGTAACACCTGCACCGAGCTATTTATGAAATGTTTTTAAAAAATAGAGGTGGAGGTTCCATTCAAACCACCTTGGGGATGACTCATTAGGAGTGGTTGAATTGAAACAACCATGAGCCTCTTCCTTTAGTTAGTAGTTTCCACCTCCCTTGGAACACTCCTAAAGGATAGGCCTCCCTCCCACATTTGTAGGGATCCCAACCTCCTCCTTTTCCTCTATATAAACAAGCCTTCTCCCTTTATGAAAGCTAGCTGAACAAAGATAATTATACAGATAAAGCACTAAACTAGGAGAACTGAGCTATAGCTGAATAACTGAGTCATTGAGAAGGTAGTGCAAGGAGGAAATCCATGGAGAGGGCCTTTACCCCATCTGAATTCCCCAACGAGCTTTGAGACGTGCTTCGCATGAACCCCACTGGAGGAGACTGCGACGTCAGAGCAAGGTTGTATCTCTTCCTTCTACTTAATAATATAAGTGAATATTGTCTCGTTCCCATCTTCTCTGACTGACTAGTAGATTTTGGATGAAATTAGTATGTGGTATGTGGTTATCGTTTTTTGATCTTTGTGCAGGTGTTCAAGCGCGATAAGTGAAGGGATTGTTGTAGAAATTATATGCACTAAGCATGCATATGTCCAAGATCCACCTCATCTCACACTATTTAACTTTATGCAAGATACTGAATCTATTCCACTTGTTAATCTTTTGCGGAAAAATTAATTGCACACACATTTGAAGCATAAACAAAAATTATCAATCGAACATAACACAGTTTTTAACCGGGAAAGCATGAAGCTGAAAACCCCAACTATATATTATGTAACATGGAGATAATATGAAAATCTCATAAAAACATACAAAGCTTATCACAAGCTCTTAGTACAGTACAGTTGTCATACACTAATCAGGCCTAATCTTGCAAATCCATGCACCGACCTTTGCCACCTGCTAGCCTGCCTCCACTGCGCAATATATGATGAAGAATATCTCTGAATGAATTCAAATTACTCCATCCTTGACTGCACAATCCTCATTGAATCTCCACTGAGTGTTGGATGCAATCAATGCATCACTAATAGTCACAACATATAGTCTATCTTGTCCTTTCACCTATCTCTCCACTGGTCTCCACTGAAACTGCCATGCACTGTAGTTAAATGTTGTATTGTTCAGTTGATTAATGAGTTATTATTTGTGAATTAATTAACTAATTAATTCACTCCACTCTCACTAGTGTATCAATAAGTTAGACTAGACACAACTAGCTCAATTGAGTCTAACTGAGTTAAACTGAATACAACTCCATAACTAATTCTTCCAACTGTGTCATAACTCTGCCACTTGAGTTCTAACTAAGTATTCCATGCATTATCTCCAGTAAACCCTCAGGAATAGCGTAATTCCTTCTGTCAACTGCTGTGCCAAATCTGTGCACTGAACTAAAGTGCTCCAAGAGAATAAGTTGCTGTTTAGAGTCTGATTATTATTAAAAGCTAATAATAATCGACATGCATCTATTTTTAGATTGACGATCTATAAATAGACTTTGCCCAATATTATAAAAATAGAATTTCATCTATTTTTCCAACTTGATCAACCATCCACAAATAACATCCTGCAACTTCTGAAATATGATCGGCATGTCTAAAAATAGACATAGTCTAAAAATAAACTTGTGCCAAAAATAGCCTGCGGGCCCACTTAGTGAAGGCGACTCTTTTCACTAAGCTCATCATATTGTTGAATCTCAAGACTCCCTCTCAACAAGATAGGGATTATCGTTCACCCCGATCCTGCCTCTATGGTATTCGAATTTTCTCTTAGTGAGCGCCTTCGTCAGAATATTTGCATCTTGATCCTCCATAGGAATGTATTGAAGCAACATGATCTTCCGCTGCACACAATCTCTGATATGATGATACCGGATATCAATATGTTTAGATCTATCATGAAACACAGGATTAACCAAGAGTTTAATGCAACTCTGATTATAACAATGAATCACCATGGGATCTAAATATGAACTGAACAAACCAACCAGAATCTTCCTGATCCAGATAGCCTCACATGCAGCTAAAATTGCTGCCATGTATTTTGCTTCCGCTGAAATGAGTGCCATGGATCTTTGTTTCCTGCTGTACCGAGAAACTGCCGTAGATATGATACTGAAAATCCCTCCTAATGTGATCTTTCTGTCTGTTGGGCTTCCTGCCGAATCTGCATCCGTGAAGCCATTCAACTTCACCTCATCTGTCTGTCTGTACCATAAACCATACTCACATGTGCCCTTGAGATATCTCAGGACATGCTTTCCCGCCTTCCAAAAGAGCTTGGTAGGCTTAACCATCGCTTGTGAAAGCTGGTTCATCGCATAGCATATGTCCGGTCTTGTATTGACTAAATACATGAGCGAACCCACCAACAGTCGATAAACAGTGGCATCCACTACCTTTGCCAATGTAGCATCCTCTTTCTTCCAATTTCCTGGAAGAGGAGTGTCGATAGGCTTGCAGCATTGCTTGTGAAATAGCTGTCGATCCGAGTGTACCAAGCACGGGGTGCTTGTTTCAGCCCATACAATGCTCTTTTGAGCCTGCACACATGCAACTCGCTGCTGAAGATCTCAAATCCTTCGAATTGCTCAATGTACACACTACAACTCAATGATCCCATTAAGGAACGCGGTCTTCACATACATCGATGAATGTGCCAACCCATACGCGTTGAGAGAGCAAGGATGGTCCATATGGAAGAGTAGTACCGGCGAGTGCAAGGTTGCCATGATTCATCCCTCTGTCCCAGAGAGAAGCCCCGGTATGAAATCTTGCCTTATAATTCTCAACACTCCCCGCAATGACTTGCTTTACCTTGTAGATCCATCTTGATCCTACAACTGATTTTCCCACCGGCCTTGGAACAATCTCCCAAGCACTGTTTCTGACAATGGAGTCATACTCCTCCACCATGGCATCTACCCATGTGGGCTCTTGCACTTATTCATCAAAAGAATATGGCTCTATCACAATACACTTGCTCATAAGAGCCATGTATCCAATATATCGTTAAGGTGACTATCTCTGTCTGCGCTGTGATGTAGGAACTCCTACATTTTGTGCCACATCCACCTTCAGTCTCTCAGCTTCTGTGGTATGCTTTCTGCCTTTTCTGATGTTTGTTTCTGCATGAGTGGACTCTTCCACTCCATGAATCTCCTCCTGTGGCTGATCCAAATCTAGAGGCTCATCTTTGGGAACAAGAAGTTCCTCCTCCGCATGCAAGTCTAGCTCCCTCTCAAGCGACAACTTCATGGCTTTCACCTCATTGAATTTTATATCCCGTCACATAACAGTCATCCAACTATTTAGAAAATACACACGATAGTTATGGGGTGTTTCTCTGTACCCCACAAATATCCCAACTTCTGCAGTCTTCCTAGCATCCTTCGTCACATGAATGTAAACAAGTGAGCCAAAAATCTTCAAATGAGAAATATCAGGCTTCTTACCAGTAAAAGATTCCTCGGGTGTACTCATGCCAAGTACTCTATAAGGACAATGGTTTTTCACATAAACCATAGTGTTGCATGCTTTCGCCCACAAGTGGATCGGTAGGCCCTGATCATGCAACATTTCTCGTGCAGCACCCACGATCGTTCTGTTCTTTCTATCCGTGACCCCATTCTGCTGTGGGTTATGAGGCACTATGAGTTCTCTTCAAATTCCTTCTTTGCTATAGAAGTATTTGAATTCTCCAGAGATGTATTCACCACCATTATTGCTCCTTACATCTTTCACCTGCTTCCCCGACTCCTTCTCCACCAATGCATCGAACTCACAGAAATTTGAGAACGTTTCACTCTTCTTCTGCATGAAGAAGATACAGCATCAACGAGAAAATTCATCAAGAAATATCACATAATACCTGTGTTTCACTGTTGAAGCAACCGAGAATGGTCCACACACGTCTATGTGAATTCTCTCCAGGATCACCGAAGCACGGTTCTCCTTTTCATGAAAGGTGGTCTTCAAAAACTTACCCATTGTACATCCTTTACACTGATCTGACTGCGCAAGAGTACCCTTGGGAAGTCCAGTAGAAATTTGCCGCAAAATTTTCAAAGCGCCATGGTGAAGATGGCCCAATCTCATGTGCCATAATTCGCCCTCATCTCAGCTCATCGCTTCTTCTGATTTTCCTACCATTGCAGCGCAACCATCTACCTCTAGCTTGTAGAGGTTCTTAATTCGAACCCCTATCTTCTTGGTTTGATCCATTATTTTATGTCGAAGGAAGGCTTTTCCCTCACTGAAAACAACATCATAACCCTTGTATTCCAGCATTGCGACTAAGACCAAGTTATTATTCAGACCTGGAACATGCATGACATTCTTCAACAAGAATGGATTACCAGACTCCCTCTCAAAGTAATGGTCCCAATGCCAGTCGCACTGTACTGACCATTGTCACCCATCTCTATATGCATCTCGAGGTCCTTCTCCTCCAAGTCACTGAACAACTCTTTGTCTCCCGTAATATGGAAAGACGCACCACTGTCAAGATACTACACCGATCCCATGCAGCCTGAAACCAAGCATGCGACCAAAGAAAAATCCAGCTCAAATTGCGAGGCTAAGGTCTCTCCAGCTGCAGATCTAGCAGCTTGCTTATTCTTCTTCTTTTGTGGACAGTTAATGGCGAAATGTCCATGCTCGTGACAGTGAAAACACTTCACTTTGGACAAATCCTGCTTCTTGCCTTTCACACCGGATTTAGAAGGATTTTTTTCCCTTCCCTTTCCTTGTTTTGGCAGCCAAAGCGCAATTCTCTTCATCTTCATTCTTCGATGAAGATCCGTCCATGGTACCCCACCTTATCTCCTCCTGCACAAGATCCGACCAAAGTCGCTCCAATCCTGGAAGTTTCTCCCGTCCATTGACAAAGTATTTGTAGCTATGCCAACTCTTCGGAAGCCCAAGGAGAGCCAAGCTCACCAAGTCTTCTTCATTAACAATAACCCCCACACTTCCCAGTTCATCCTTGCAGTGGAAAAACTTCGTGAGGTATTTTGGAATACTGTCGCCTTTCTGCATTTTTATTTTTTTGAGCTTGTCTTTAAGCACCAACTTCCTCTAGTCACTTCTGCTTTGGAAAAAATATGTCAAAGCCTTCCACATTAAGAATGGAGTGGCTTTCCCATGAAGGCTGGACACAATGTGGTCCTTCACACCTTCCAACAGAATCCTCCTCGTCTTTGCAGTCTTCTTTTGCCATGCATCAAGTAATGCAGCATCGATAGATCTCGGCTTAGGAACATCGCTATCGATGAAATCCTTCAGCCCATTATCCTCCAACATAGCCTCCATCCTGTCCTTCCATGCTATGTAATTCGAGCTCCCATCAAGGGCATACTCCAATCTCAACCCGTTGAAAGAAATTTCAATGTATACTCGATTTCTGCACCAAGAATCTTCTGTAGCAAATTCGAATTGTCCACCAGCACAAAATCACTTCAAAATTTCAATCTTCAATCAACAATGCTCTAATACCATGTATAAATTATATGCATGCTTAGTGCATATAATTTCTACAATTGTGACTTGACGAATTGGGAGCAAGAAGTTCTCATCACTACTACGATTGCCGACGACAGCATTGGACCACAGGTAGGCTATCTTATCGCGTCCTCTTTCATTCAAATATCTAGGAACCTACACCTTAGCATGATTCCTTGTTACTAGACCCATCCTTGGTGTAATATCCCGTTTCGGGGATATCTCTAAAACACAAGCAAACTCCAACCAGAGATGGACTAGGAGGGTGTTTACCAGATATTTCACCTCTGAGAAGAGGGTGAGATTTGGAGGCTACCTGGCCCTTTCCAGACTCTGTCTAAGAGTATGAGAAAAACACACCAAGTGGTATAGAACTAGAATGCCTGAAGATACATAAAAATAATAGTAAAGCAGACATACAATAGAATAGATAGAATGTACGACAAATGCTCCAAAAATATAGAGAGAATGCTAAGCCATTTTATTATACTGAGAAATATAATGAAGTACAATAGGTGATCAGAGTGATGGCACCTAGAATTTCTCAAGGAAAGTGAAGAAATACTCTCTGAATATCCAAGAAATGGCTGCTCTCTGAACTGCGTCCCAGCTGCTGGAAAACTGTTGTGTAGCTGCTACTGCTAAAATGAACTGATGACTTGGGGCTGATCCACTCATCGGAATGAGCTGAAAATCTGGAATCCACCTCTACTCATCGACTAAAACAAAACCCAGAAACCATATCTGAAATGGATGACCCTCAAAAATCACCCCCTTGGGGAATTACGCTGTCCTCCTAGGCTCTGCGCAGAGGCTGAATAGAAACCACTGAAATGCAGCCTAAAACTCCACCAAAATCCTCCCAAAGGAAAAGTATGATCCTTTTCTCAATCTCCAAGCTCAAAACCCCTGCAAGAAACTCAATCCGGAGCTCCCCTAGAATGGACTGCGTCCTCCCTCTCAAGACTGCGCAGTGTCTGGATGCCCAACTCCGTAAGAAAACCAAAACATCAATCTTCCCAAAAAATGATGATGAAAATACCTCGCCCGAGCAGGCACTCGAATTTTCCCGGGGCTAAGGGTGAGATATCCGATCGGAGACACTTGATGCACTAAACAGTGCTGCAGACAGGCTAAACAACCAGCGTGCTCAAGAAGTCGAAGTGACTAGCTCAAATGCATATAATCGAATGATCAAATGAGGAGGCTCCTCCCTCTCTTATAGCATTGGCCTCTCTCAAAACCCTAAGGCCCATATCCTCAACGTAGCCTCCCTCTTGCCACGTGCTCCTCTCCATCTGCACAGTCCCTCCTAGTGCATACGTGGGCCCCCTCTCTACGTGGTCCTTGGCCCCCCTTGGCTGCCTTTAAGTTATAACGTTGTGCTACTAGGGAGTGAATTTATTCCCAAAGTGAGTTATGTCCCCTCAACTCACCTTTTTATTTATAAATAAACTATATAAGGAAAAATTGAGCAAAATCGAATATTCCAATTAGCCATTGCTAATTAGTAATATTACAGTCTCCCCTCGCAAAATGTTGCTTGTCCTAAAGCAACTGAAGTGATGGATGCTGCAAAATTTTCTCACTCTCCCAAGTGGCATCCTCATCCAACAAATTCTTCCACCTCAGAATTTTCGGACTGTCCTGCTCCATAGCTGCCTCTCCCTGGTATCAATAATAGCCTCTAGCTTCAACACCAAATGCCCCTCATCATCCGTGGGTGGTAGCTCATCTGTCACTGTCACCTGCTGCCCCAGTGCCTTCTTCAAGCATGATACATGAAAAACGTTATGAATCTTGCTGCCTTGGGGTAGCTCCAACTCATATGCAACCTGTCCAATCTTGCCTATCACCCTGTATGGCCCGTAAAAGTGGGGCTTGAGCTTCTCAGCTCCCTTCTGCTTCAGTGACGACTGTCGGTATGGCTGTAATCGTAGGTAGAACAAGTCCCCTACCTCAAACTGTCTCTCCACCCGACCTCTGTCAGCATACAACTTCTGCTGGTTTTGTGTTGTAGCCATATTATCCTTGAGAGCTCGGAGAATGTCCTGACTCTCTTGGATCCAAATCTTGGCTCCTGGAGCCTTGCTAGCACCAAACATGACATCAAAAAAAGACAAAGAATGATATCCATACAAAGCGTAGAATGGTGACATACCAATGGATATGTGATGTGTAGTGTTGTAGAAGTACTCTCCCAGATGCAGCCACTTCAGCGATGCTCGCTGCTGCCCACTGAAATAGTTACACAAGTAGCCCTCTAGCCACTTGTTAACTATCTCTGTCTGCCCATCCGTCTGTGGGTGATAACTAGTACTCGGTATCAACTCTGTCCCCATCAACCGGAAAAGTTCCTGCCAAAATTCGCCCATGAAGCAGCTGTCCTTGTCACTGATGATGGCCTTAGGAAGACCATGTAGCCTGAAAACCTCTCTAAAGAACAACTTGGTCACCTGTGCTACTGTGTAGTGCGCGTATATGGTGAAAAAATGCACATACTTTGTCAGTTGATCAACGAAGACAAAGATACAATCCTTGCCCTGCACCATGGGTAGCCCTGTGATGAAGTCCATCGAAATACTTTCCAATTTCCCCTCCGGAATGGGAATAGGCTGCAATAATCCTGCGGGATGGCTCATCTCCCCCTTGTTCCTCTGGAAAACATCGCACTCCCTGATGTGCTGGAGTACGTCCTCCTTGAGGCCCTTCCATGAGAACCTCTCTCTAATGGTCCTATAGGTTTTGGTAAACCCCTGATGGCCGGCCAAAGGTGAATCATGTGATGCCTGAAGTATCTTCTTATTGAGCTGAGATCCCTCAGTCAAGAAGATACGGTCCCTATAGTAGATGATCTCATCGACCACCCTGTACTTGTCATCTGCCACCTGTCCATCCAGAACCTCACATGAAAATCTGTCCTTGGAGTACTCTACTAAAAGTCGAGCCTTCCAGTCTATATCCAAGATCATAAGAGACAACGTGGCTGGTCTACGTGAAAGGGCATCTGCTACCACGTTGTTCTTACCCTTGACATACTCAATGTCAAAGTCATATGTCTGGATCTTACTGATCCACTTCTGCTGCCTCTCCTATAGCTGCTTCTGCTCCAAAAAGAACCTGAGGCTGTTGTGATCAATCCTCACCCTGAACCTGTTACCCACTAAATATTTCCAGAATTTGGCCAATGCATGCATAATGGCCAACATCTGCTTGTCGTACATAGAATACAACCTCTCATGTGGAAGGACATTCTGGCTCTCAAAGGCTATAGGGTTTCCTCCCTGCATCAATACTGCGCCGATCCCCTCTCCCGACGCATCACACTCCAAAACAAATGGCTGCGTAAAATCCGGCAATGCAAGCACTGGGCAGCTTCTCATCCCCTCCTTGAGCCTGTCAAAGGCTCGCTGCACTGTATCTGACCAACTAAATGCCCCCTTCTTCATCAAATCTGTAAGGGGTGTAACACGCTGTGAGAAACTCCTGACGAATTTCCTATAATAAGTACAAATGCCGATGAATCCCTGAAGTTCTGTCACGTTCCTCGGCTCCGGCCAATATCTGATGGTCCTGATCTTCTCTTTGGGGACTCCCACTCCATCCACCCCTATGATATGTCCCAAGTACAACATCTCTGTCAACCCAAAATCACACTTGGAGAGCTTGGCATAGAACTGCTTCTCCTCCAAAATGTGCAACACTGCCTTAATGTGCTGGAGATGCTCCTCCCAAGATCTGCTGTAAATGAGGATATCATCAAAGAACACCAACACAAACTTCCTCAAGTGACTATAGAAGATGTGATTCATGCAAAAATGGAATGTCACTGGGGCATTGGTTAGCCCGAAGGGCATCACCAAAAACTCAAAGTGCCCATAGTGACACCTGAAGGCGGTCTTGGGAATGTCCTGTTCCCTCATGCGAATCTGATGGTACCCCGATCTCAAATCAATATTTGAGAAGAACTGGGCTCCTCTCAACTCATCCATCAACTCATCGATCCTGGGTATAGGGTACCTATTCCTTAGGGTCATCTTGTTCAGGGCCCTGTAGTCAATACACATCCTCAAGGTGCCGTCCTTCTTCTTCGCCAACACCACGGAAGAAGCAAAAGGACTCGTGTTCGACCGGATGTGCCCAAGAGCTAGCAACTCCTAGATGGCCCGCTCAATCTCATCCCAATAGGCTTTGGGATGCCTATAGGGGGTAGTAATCATTGCCTGTATGCCCTGCTCAAGCTCAATGGTGTGCTCAAATCCCCGGTTCGGTGGCTGTCCCGGTGGAATATCCCCAAACACTGTGGCATACTTATCAAGGATGGACTGTATCTCTGGGTGCACCGTCTGCCCTGTAGTCTCTGCCTTTGATGCACATAGCTCCACTGCCCACTCTACGTCTCCCTTTTGGAAGAATGCCTCCATCCGATGAGCCGAAACAGTCTGAGGTGGATAGGTGTGCTGTCCCTGTATCTTCTCATGCCTCCTTGTCTTCTCATCATCCCACTCCATCTCTAGGGCCTTCCAATCTGTAGTGACCTTTCCTAGATTGATAATCCACTGAACACCTAGTACCATGTTGGTGTCCAGAATATTGACCATGAAAAAGTGATCAATCAGTGTATAGGTGCCCATCGTCACTGATAACTCTGGAACATAACGAGCACACATCATGGTCTGATCTCTTGGGACCAAAACTAAAAATCCATCGATGCTCTTAGTCTAAATACCTCTACGCTCAACCATTTGTGCATCGATGAAGTTGTGGGTTACCCCACTGTCAACCAAAACTAATACTCGCTGGCCACGTACTATCCCCCGTACATGCAACATCAAATACTTGGGAACTCCTCGCAATGCTGCAAGGGCCCCTCCGGTAGGTGCAAAAGCTGCACCACCTGGTGGTGGTGGTAGGGGTGGAAAAGGATCCTGCACTGCATGACTATCTCCTGCCTCCACATCATCCTCCTCATCCTCTTCCCCGCTACTCTCAGAGAAGACCTCAAAAAAATGTGCTTTTCCAGTAGCACATCTATGTCTCGGTGTCCACGGCTCCTGACAAGTAAAGCACAACCGCTTCTTCTTCAGCTCCCTCCTGGCATCATCATCCATCTGTGCCCGTCCTAGATTCCCCTTTGGAGGCAAAATTCTCACATCCTTCCCCTTGGGCTGGAAATCCTGTCTCTGGGGGTAAGGTGTCCGAGTCCTCGGCAATGCATCTTGTAAATCCCGGGTCCTGCTAATAGCATCCTGGAGTGTGGTTGGTCTAGTAGATCTGACTAGACCCTGAAGTGGCTCTGCTAACCCCTACAAAAACATATACATCATCCATGCCGCGGATAGATCTGGCACTATCATTGAAACCCTCAAGAAATCTACAATGTATGTCTCTGGGCTCCCGGTCTGTTTGAGCCTTTTCAGCTCAACAAAGTGCTGTTTCGGATCCCTCCGGTCAAATCTCTCTATCAACCTCCTGGTGAACTCGACATATGTCGTCACTGTAGAATGTCCGAGTGTAACCATCCCATGGAACCACCAGTCTTGGGCCTCACCATCCAAGTTTAATGTCGCCACCTTGATGGCCTCTATCTCTGACATCTGGTTAAGTTGGAAATAGATATCCAGCTTCTCCACCCAAGACTTTTCCGAGCTGTTTGATGAACCATCAAACATAGGCAAGTGAAATCTACTAGCTGTGTGGTGGGTATGTCCATCATGATAATGTCGGTTCCCTCTATGATGGTCATGGGGTATACTGTCCCACTGGAGCTAAACAAAATCTCTGAATGAGAGAGAATCCCTAAACTCCTGCCCATAGGCCTGATACTCTGCAAAGTAGTCACCTATATGGCCAGGCTCTATCTCCTGCTGGGCTCCTGCCCCTGTGTCAGCTCCCAGAAAAGTGGGCATGGTAGAGCATGTAGGTGCATGTGAAGCCATCTGCTGAGTAGTATCACGCTGAGTAGCACCATGCTCCAGAAAATGGTGGGATGTACCCGATCCCTCACCTACCTGTAAAACTCGTGGGGTCTCACGCTGTCTAGCCTCCACAGCGGTGAATCTTTGATCCATCACCTCAATTTATCTCGCTAGATCCTGCACCTATTTGAGGAGTGCCTCCCCAAACTGTTTTGCCTCACTGTCATCTACCATCGGCTCTCTCTGCTCTGAATCTAACACAGGCTCCTCCTGCTCTGCGTCTATCATAGGCTCCTCCTGTTCTGTGTCCACCACCCGAACACAGTCTCCCTCTCCGAAGGTGTTCTCCAACCTACGCTCAAGATCTCTGTACTTTCTGCCTCTATAAAAAATGTAGGGCCTCTTCCCCAGTGTCATAGAAAACAAGCTCCAGAGGCTGAGCCAGAACTATGCTCTGATACCATTGTAATATCCCGTTTCAGGGATATCTCTAAAACACAAGCAAACTCCAACCAGAGATGGACTGGGAGGGCGTTTACTAGATATTTCACCCGTGAGAAGAGGGTGAGATCTGGAGGCTACCTGGCCCTTTCCAGACTTTTTCTAAGAGTATGAGAAAAACACACCAAGTGGTATAGAACTAGAATGCCCGAAGATATATAAAAATAACAGTAAAGCAGACATACAATAGCATAGATAGAATGTACAACAAATGCTCCAGAAATATAGAGAGAATGCTAAGCCATTTTATTATACTGAGAAATATAATGAAGTACAATAGTGATCAGAGTGATGGCACCTAGACTTGCTCAAGGCAAGTGAAGAAATACTCTCTGAATATCCAAAAAATGGCTGCTCTCTGAACTGCGTCCCAGCTGCTGGAAAACTGCCGTGTAGCTGCTACTGCTGAAATGAACTGATGATTTGGGGATGATCCCCTCGCCGGAATGAGTTGAAAATTTGGAATCCACCTCTACTCATCGACCACAACAAACCCAGAAACCATATCTGAAATGGCTGACCCCCGAAAATCACCCCCTTGGGGAATTACACTATCCTCCAAGGCTCTGCACAGAGGCTGAATAGAAACCACTGAAATGCAGCCTAAAAATCCACCAATATCCTCCCAAAGGAAAAAGCTGATCCTTTGCTCAATCTCCAAGTTCAAAACCCCTGCAAGAAACTCAATCCGGAGCTCCCCTAGAATGGACTGCGTCCTCCCTCTCAAGACTGCGCAGTCTCTGGATGCCCAGCTCTGCAAGAAAACCCAAACATCAATCCTTCAACAAAACGGTGATGAAACTACCTTGCCTGAGCAGGAAATCGAAGTCCCCCGGGACTAAGGGTGAGATCTTCGATCAGAGACACTCGATGCACTAAACAGTGCTGCAGACAAGCTAAACAGCCAGCGTGCTCAAGAAGTCGAAGTGACTAGCTCAAATGCATAAACTCGAATGATCAAATGAGGAGGCTCCTCCCTCTCTTATAGCGTTGGCCTCTCTCAAAACCCTAAGGCCCATCTCCTCAACGTAGCCTCCCCCTTGCCATGTGCTGCTCTCCATATGCGCAGTCCCTCCTAGTGCATACATGGGCCCCCTCTCTACGTGGTCCTTGGCTCCCCTTGGCTCCCTTTAAGTTACAACGTTGTGCTACTAGGGAGTGAATTTATTCCCAAAGTGAGTTATGTCCCCTCAACTCACCTTTTTATTTATAAATAAACTATTGAGGGAAAAATTGAGCAAAATCGAATATTCCAATTAGCCATTGCTAATTAGGAATATTACACTAGGGCTAGAGGGATCGTCTCTGTTCGCAGAGAGGATTTAACTACATAACAAGTTGGCGACTCCGCTGGGGAATCAATGTGAGTTTTGTCTTTGGTCTTGTTGGGTCGTTTTTGGGTTTCTTGTCTTGTTGATTACCTTCCTAGTTGTTTAAACTGTGTTTCAAACCCTTGTTCAGCCCCAGAGTGTCAAGATTGACCTCTGCTCTATTGAGTTTTTCCCTCTTTTATTGGTTAACTTGCTTGGCGTGGCTTTTCCCTGAACAGTCGCGCCGATTGACGCATGTTGCCGTTGTAGCACTCGTGCCATTGCATGTTTGGTACTGAATACCACCTCACAGTTGCGCTGACCCCTGTGAGTTTTTGGGTGTGAACTTTTCATGAGTTTTTGGTTGATTGTACTTTTTTTTTGGGTTATTTTCAAGAGTGATTGAAGTGTTTTGGACTGTCTTTGATTGCTGGAAGCTCATTTTCCTTGGTTGTTTTTCCATTTCTTATCAGTGTGACTTGGGGTCTTAGGGTTTCTGAGTGCCTTGGTGCACTGAGCCTTCTGATTGGAGATCGAGTTTCTTGATAATTGTCAAATTCATTCCCTGTTTAATTACTCTTGGTCTCTCTGATCCTGTTGAGTATGTTCATTAGTTGAATGATCATTGCATTGCTTGTTTGATTTTTCGTCCTCTTACTCCAAGCACCGATTACATTGCTTGTATGGGTCATTTTGGAGATTTCTCTTTGATTTGAAAAGATTGTAGCATTGGTTTGGATGTGGTTGTGTTTGTTTTATGTTGAAGGACTTATCACGTTTCAAATTTTACATTTGCTCTCTCAAGCTAGTGTTTAGTTTTGTTTTTCATATCATTTAGTGCTTTGTTTGCTCTATTGCATTGAAAAAAATAAAATATTGCATTCTTTTTGCTTTGAAAATGAAATGTTCTTTTGCATAACTAGCATTGCGTAGGCTAGGAAAGAGTTTTTTGTTTTCCATAGATTGCATTAGTGGATGCTTTCACATGCTTTCATTATTCTCTATTACTTGAAAGTTTTCTCTCCTTCTCATAGATAGCTTTCATTGAACGAAAATGGTATCCTTCTACATATAGTTTTTCATTGAGGAAGATTTTGGATCCAACATACGTTAAGGCTTGGAAATTGAAACTTAATACAATATCAACCTTAAAATCTATTTCAATTAACCTAAGGCAACATTGAAACCTAACGAAATATTCTAGTGGTCTAAGTTAGAGACGTGTTTCAACGTCTTAAAACCTAGTAGCTGTCGTTCACCATCTGGGTCCAGATATCGCTAGTATGGACTTGTGCTCCCCGTACCGTCGAGTATATAAAGGGAGACCCCTGTAGGTTGCTATCCTTTTATCCATAGGAAGCTGAGTCTGCTACCCCGTAACCGTGATACAATGAACACATCATTCGGGGAGACTACCTGCATGTACGTTAAGTCCTTGGTCATTTCTCTTTCATTTGATCACCAAGGTGTATATGGCAGTTCACGGAAACTTGGCATACCCTCTTTCTTAGATACTTGAGCAATAATTTTTGATCTTTACTGACTCCTTAAATTTGAAAATATCATCGAGCACTTGTCCTTTCGCGCTCGTTCAAAATTGAAAGTGACTAGAGTCATCTTTTTCCTGTTTCTTGACTCTTAAAACATGAAACAATGAAGTTTGGTTTCAGTGGCGTAAAATAAACTACCCACGATCACACGCCCATTTAAAAAGTTTGATCACTTGGCTTGTTTTTGTTTGCCTTGGTTTTTTTTGAGTCTTTTCTCATATCTTTCTTTTTCCTTCTTATTGAGAAGCAATCATGGTGGCAGAACCACTGGTTTCGTCGTCCTCGCTCCCTTCTAGAGGAAGTCCTTTACCAGACAGTTCATTCGAAACTCCTCAATCCTCTAGGTTTTCCGAGCTTCAACAGCCTATTCTCTCATCAGTCTTACCCCTTGCTACCCGGTCTCCTGCTGACGAGCCAGTTGAGTTCAATTGGCCTGCCTCGGGCGCTTGGTCTAGTTTTCGGGACGAGGAAGAGTTCCCTCCTCTTACGTCGGGATCCCCATTTTTAGCTGCTGTTATACCTCTTAGTCCTTATAGTCTTTTTGAAGATCTTATAGAGGACTCAGACATGGACACATCAGGTCCTATTGGCAGTGATGGAATCCCTATTTCTAATGAAGAATATCAACTTTTCCCTGAAAACACCACTCAAGTGTCTGCTCAATCTTCACCATCGGGGTCACTTCCAGCCAGATATAGGTCTTTGGGTCAGATTATTGCTGGTGTTGCCTCCATGGAAACATATACTCCATCTAGGAGTCCGGTCCTTCCATCGTTAGGATTGTCACCGACAACACCTGCTTCGTCGGTTGTAGTTACATTTGTCCCAATTTAACCTACTGCCTGTGTGGCTGCATCTGCGCCGGTCACTCAGGCACCAGCCTCCTCGACTGCGGTACCTGGTGGCTCCACTTTTGAAGAGTATCTATTGTTCATTCATCAATATAACTCTTTGTCGCACCATTATGATGAATATGGAAATCCTGTTTATTTTCCCTATATTACTCCCCATCACTATGATGCTATCAATACCCCCATCTATGCGTTTACTTCTCCACATAATTATGATGAGTGGGGTGTTCCTGTTTACGATCCCTATGAAGTCGTTCTAGAGATTGGGAGGACTTATCTGGTACAACCCCCTGGCCCACAAGGACAACCATTTTAGGGACAACCTTTCGCTTAGTCGGGGTTTGCATTCGGCCCTAAGGGACAACCTTACAATCCACAAGGCTAGCCTTTACAAGGTCAACCTATGGTCCAACAAGGACAACCCCTAGGACCTTTTGATAAACCTGTGTATCAACCAGGGCCATCTTTTGGTCCTGGGGGGGAAATCTATTTGTCTCAAGGACAACCTTTTGTACAACAATCGGGATCATATACCCAAACTGGTCCGAACGTTGGGCAATAAGGAAAACCCTATGTTCCTCCTCCGGGGAAACCTGGTCCTTCACAACCATTAGGTCAACCTGCTCAGCAGGGGAAACCTGGTGGCTCACATCATGCAGTCCAATCTTCTCTGCAGGGGCAACCTACTCAACTGGTCCAACAACCGGCTCAATCTGCTCAACAACAATTTTACTTCGCTTCACAACAGGGTCCTACTTTTCAGTAGCCTGTTCAATTTGCTCAACAACCGGTTTACCCTATTTATTCAGCTCAACAGGGACCCACTTATCAATAGCTAGCCCAACCCCAAGGCTTTTATTATCCTTGTGGTCAATATCGACCAGTATATAGTGCGCCTCAAGATTTTGCTTATCACCCTCAAAATCCATTGTAGTATAATCAACCGCAAGGTCATACTTACATTCCACCGCAAAATCCTTTTCTGTCTCAGCAAGGACCTCGATGGTATACTCAGAATTAGTAACTTGGTCCTCAGTACCAATAGAATTATTCGCCTTACCCCCCATATCGTCTGAATCCTTCGGGACAGAATGTATGGGGGCATAATTTTTCTCAAACAGGGTGGAATGGAAGCTTGGGTTCTTATCAAGGACCTGCTATGCCTTTTAATCCTCAATTACCATTTCTCACCACGTTGGAGTTACTGGATATGTCGAAGTTAACGAATGATCCTATTCTTCACAACTCGTATTGGCCTCCGGTTCTGACTAAGATTCCTGGTGATTGTCCCAAATTTGAGGGCAAGTCCAGAGAAGACCCCCAAGCACATGTTATGACTTACCACTTATGGTGTTCCTCTAACTCTTGCATTGATGATTCCATTCGACTTCGTCTTTTCCAACGAACTCTTACTGGTGCTGCTGCTAAATGGTACATCGAGCTCTCTCATGGTATCTTTCAAGATTTCAACTCTCTCGCTATGGCATTCCTTACTCATTTTCAGTTACCGGTTCGTTATGACGCCGGGACGCATCTCCTCACATCCTTGAAACAGGACCGGGCTACTCATATCTTGGACCATATTCATGAATGGAGACGTCTTCATCGCTTGATCAAGTTTGAAATTCATGATCAGCTTCTTACTCATTGGTTCACTACCTCTTTTTTCAATCAGATTGTGAAGGACATAGCCATGGGGGCATGTGTAACTGAGGAACAAGACATTTCTTGTGCCCAGTACCTTGATCTTGTGTACTCTCAATCAGGCATATTGTGTGATATTTTGACTAATGCCCATCGAATTGGAACTTCTAAAGCATCGGCGACTCCATCTGTCGACGGTATTATTGGTTCTGTGTCTCAGAATTTACGTAAGTCTTCTTCTTCTAATTCTGGGAAGAAAAAATATAATTCTTCCAATGATAGTGCTCCTCAATCTAGCCTGAATCCTGGTAAAACTTCGGAGGTCAATGCCGTTTAGGCCAATCCTACAAATAAGACTTCTAAGGCTAAAAATAAGGGTAAAGGCAAGGCCAAGGTTGATGCCCCAAAACCAGATTCGTCCAAATCACGTGCTGATGATGGTTCACAGTGTAAGCTGAAGTATCCCTGTCTGATTTGTTATGAAGAGAATTACACCAAGGAATATCCTCGACAGGCCGAAGTGAGTAAATTTCTCAAAGGCACTAAGGGTACTCCTACAGTTCTTAAAGAACCTTTTCCATCTCAACAGACTCGGATGGTCGAGTAGTCTCAATCATCTGTTCCATCTGGCTCTCAAGTGTTCATGATGAATGGTTCTGCGTTAGTTTCCTTTGCTACTCAGTCGAAAGATTATGCAAGGTCACGCCAGGCAACGGGGAAGGATATCGCTGATGGTCCTCCTCTGCCACCTGTTTCCGGCCCGCTTGAGATTGAAAGGCCCAGTGTTGAACCCGTTGTGCGACCACCTTCTAAAGGTGTTCTCCCGAAATCTTCTTATAATCCCAACACCCGTGCTGCTCAACATTACAGTATTGTTGAGGATTTAGCATAGGCACCTTCCGCGATGTCCAAGTTAGAAGTAATCCAGAGTTGTCCATCTCAGTGGAAATATTTATTATCTGTGATCAGTGGGGTTGATCTTGCTGATACTAGCCTCCTCGCTTTCGATCTAGAGAATTTCATCCCTCGACTTCCGCACCAGATTGTGCTCATTATACAAGTCATTATTAATGGTCTCGACATCCACCGAGTTGTTGTGGACAAAGGTGCATCAACCTGTATCATGTCAGCTTCGTGCTAGAAAGCCATTGGCTCTTCGGCCCTGAATTCCTCACCGAATGCCCTTGAAGCATTTGATGGAAGGGAATCAAAACCTTTGGGTGTTATCAAAAGTTTGCCGATTACATTGAAAGGGAAGACAGTCAATTTTGAAGTAGAATTAGTTGACGCTAAAGTCAATTACAATCTTATACTCGGTCGCAGTTGGACTCACGTTATGATTTGCGTTCCGTCCACCCTTTTCCGTGTTTTGAAATTTCCACACGAGGGAAAGATTGTTACTGTCGATAAATTGTCATTCTTCACCTCTTCTTCCGAGAAAAACGTTCCGTATGTGGATAAGATTCCTATTCCCTTCGAGAGCGTTGGTCCAGGTCTCTTCAAGGATCCAACCCTCATGGGTATTTTTCCCCTTTCATGAGCAACGACTGTTCAAGTTCATATGATCTCTCGATCTAATGACCCATGGATTATTCATTCGCCTGAACAGGTCGATTCATATGGAGATTCCATGCCTTTGAGTCTGATTGAAATCGATTATTGTGAACTCATTACTGCATCATATACTCCACCTTCCAATGATGCTCCTTTGAGCTTGTCTCTTGACGTGTATTCTTAATCCCCCTAGCTCAGCGATTCAGACTCCCTTGATCCTTTGAAAGAAGTTTTTCCTTCCGACAAAGCTATCGTGGAAACCATGTCTCTCGAAGACCTGCCGTGGGACGATGGTCATCATCATTCTTCGTTTATGCCTGGCCTCGGGGCCATGTCTACATGTCTTGAGCATTTTGCATCTCAAGTCCCTTCTCCTCTGCTTCAAATGCCAATTCTGAAACATGAAGTCTTTACAGAAGGTAACTTGAGAAATATTACACAGACGATGCCTATTGACATTTTGGTGAAACCAAGAATTGTCGAGAACATCCATGTGGGAGTCACTTGTTCCTCAGATGAAGTCCAAGTTTATACTAGCCTTTTTCGCGAATTCCGTGATGTTTTTGCATGATCCTATGAAGAAATGCTCGACATTGAATCTAGTATAGTGGTGCATGAAATACCTACTTATCTCAGTTCGAAGCCTGTTCGCCAGTGTCTTCGTCTAGTGCACCCTAGAAAGGCTGCAACCATTAAAAATGAGGTTGAAAAACTTCTCAAAACTAGTTTCATTTATCCAATTCCCTTGGTAGATTCGGTTTCGAACATCATTCCTGTTGATAAGAAACAAGGAACTATCCGTGTCTACGTTGATTACCGTGACATCAATCGGGCCTGTCCTAAGGATAATTATCCCACTCCCTTCATCGATCAGATAATTGAAGACTGTGCCGGGAGTCAGATTTTTCCCTTATGGATGGATTTTCTAGGTACAATCAAATTAACATTCTCCCGACAGATCAACATAAGATGACTTTTATCTATCCTTGGGGTACCTTTGTGTATAAGAAACTTCCTTTTGGCTTGAAGAATGTTGGGGCCACATTCCAGTGAGCGGTGTCATACACTTTTCATGACATTCGTCACATATTTCAGCCTTACCTGGATGACCTTCCGTCTCATTCAGCTAAGCGTAGGGACCATTCAGACCATCTTCATCAAATATTTCTCTGTTGTCGACACTACAACATTCGGCTTAATCCACATAAATGTGTCTTCTGCGTTGATTCCGGTAGAATTTTAGGGTTTATGTGTCTAAATATGGAATTTGGCTTGATCCACTCAAGGTTGAGGCTATTATCAATCTCCCCTCTCCATCCTCATTACATCAGTTTCAGAGTCTACAAGGAAAAGCGAATTTTCTACGCCGTTTTATACCAAAATATGCTGAAATAGCTGAAGGATACACACGATTTTTGAAACAGGACGTCCCTTTCTGTTGGTATGAGGTTTCTCAACAATCTTTTGATACCCTCAAGACATTGTTGGTCAACGCTCCTTTGTTAAATCCTCCAAATTATCATCATGATTTTTCCCTCTACTTAGTTGCCACTTTTAGTACAATTTCCATGGTTTTGGTTTGAGACGATGATGACGGTCACGAACATGTCATTTATTACTTGTCTCATAACCTTCTCGATTCTGAAACACGTTATGATCATGTCAAGAAGTTAGCACTAGCTGCTATCTAGGCTGTCCAATGCTTTCGTCATTATATCCTTTTGCGTACGGTGACTGTGATTTCCGATTGCAACCCTATGACTTATATTTTGTCTCGACAATTGCTGGGGGAAAATAATCCAAGTGGATTGTTATTCTCAAAGAGTTTGATTTGAAATTTACTGCTACCAAATGAAAGAAATCATTGTTTTTTGCTGATTTGATTTGTTCCCTTCCTTCCGATTCCGCTCTGTCTCGTTCTGAGGACCGTATTCCGGACGATACAATTTCCTTGATTAGCAGCCTCGACCCTTGGTATGGTGATATCATCATATATCTCCAGAATTATACATTCCGATCTAAGTTGACAAAGGATGCTCGCCATCGAATCCGGCATCACTCGCAACCTTATTGTATAGTCGGAGATACGCTCTATCATGTTGGAGTTGATTCCGTACTTTGCCAATGTTTGACCCTCGAGGAAGATGAGAAAGTATTAAATGATTGTCACAGTGGAACCTGTGGTGGTCATATGTCTGGTTACGCTACTGCACAAAATATACTTCATGTTGGCTATTTCTGGCCTTCCATTTTCAAAGACTGTATTGTCGCAGTTCGAAAATGTCATGATTGTCAGATTTATCAATGCAAGATGTGTGCGCCACCTGTTCCTCTCCATCCTATCATTATCGTTGGTCCCTTTTCCAAATGGGGCATCGATTTTATGATGTGTAACCCTCACTCGGCCAGGGAGCATGCTTATATCATCGTAGCTGTGGACTACTTCACCAAATGGGCCGAATCAATGCCTACACTTGCCACTGACGGTAAGAAAGCTGCTCAGTTCATATTAAATCATATCATTACTAGGTTTGGTGTCCCTCAAGCCGTCATTACTGATCATGGTTTCCATTTTCGACATTATATGGTGGCGGAGTTGACTTCTAGGTTGGGTCTGCGTCACAGCAGCTCAACGCCGTACTACCCTCAAGCCAATGGCCAGGTTGAAGCCGTGAACAAATTTCTTGTCACAATGCTTCAGCGTATGATTGGGGTCCACAAATCAAACTAGAATCTCATGTTATTTTTGGCTCTTTGGGCATATCGAACCTTAGTGAAGAGTGCGACCAGATTCACCCCTTTTCAGTTGGTTTACGGTCTAGAAGCTACTCTCACGATTGAATGTGAAATACCTTCCCTCAATCTAGCTGTGGAATTACTGCCTAACACCTCGCCGTAAGAAGAGCATCTCCTTTACTTAGAGAGGTTATATGAAACTCATCACTTAGCTACTTTGGTTATCGAGGCACAAAAGAAGTGAGTCAAAGCTCATTTTGATCAATCAGTTTCCCCTCGTTCTTTCCTTGAAGGAGATCTCGTCCTCCTATATAATCAAGCTCATGATAATCTCAGGGCAGGTAAATTTCAACCTATGTGGCATGGGCCCTACATCATTAAACGTGTTTTGAAAAATGGGGCCTACGAGATTGTTGATTACGAAGGTCATCCTCTTAAACAACCCAGAAATGGGTTGTATCTCAAAAAATATTATGCATGAGTCTATCCATGTGTAATAGGTGTACATAGGTGTTATTTTCATTTTTGTACATGCTTTTGGGTTTGGTGTGCTTTGTGAGCGTTTTCATGGTTATTGGGTCTTGCTTATCGTGCAGATGTCTATTACCCCTTATGTCGGTTTCGCGGATGGTGCTTCCCGTAGTACCAGGAATTTTACTTCGGCAGCCTAGGTAATATAATCCTGCTGGTGAGTTGATAGATATGCAAGGTATTTGTCTAGGACAGACTGCAAACAATGTCACTGAATATAGCGCTGTCATTGATCTTTTGACCAAGGCAATTAACCTCGACATACGCGCATTTCTTGTAAATTTAGATTCACAGCTTGTTGTTCTCCAAATCAATAGTAATTATTCGGTTAGAAATCTGCACATTCTGAGATTGTATTTACGTATTCGTTTGTTGGAAAGACATTTTGATTTCATTACTTATCAACATATTCCTAGACGAATGAACACGTTAACTGATACAGTGGCTACGATTGTATTACATAGACATTTGCATATTTTGTAAAAACATCATCATATGTAAAAAAGATACATGTAAGGAAATAGATGTATATATATATATATATATATATATATATATATATATCGCATGTTTGCAACTGTGCATCATAACGTCAAAAATATGTGTATGTTTCTGTTACATCCCAAGACATCATGTCTCGTAAAATAATTCAGATAAAATAAACCTAGGTGTCTAATCATCATGATGCTTGTGATAACATGTCACGGCCCATACTCGCCGCCTCAGCAAGCAGTGGATTCGGCTAGGCACCCCTAGAGTGTGTCTCTGATAGGCGTGAGGAAAATCATCAAAACATGCATAATTTGGAACTCCTCGAGTGATGCCCTCTAGGTTGTGCACTATTTCATCTTCCTCGCTGCCCTCGCCTTGAGGGTCGAAATCGCGAGGGATTCACCTCGCTATCGGTGACATGCAGACAAGTCTTTGGGGGCCAAATTTTGCATCACCTGGATTTAATTTCAGAACACACAGAAACAAAAAAATCATAATATTCATAAAATTAAAAATTGAGCCTTACCAAAATCTTGATCCCAATCTTCTCCCTCCGGGAGTGGGAGGTCTGAGTCATCAGTGAAATCTGTGCGAGAGTAGGGTCAATCCTCCACGAAAATCAGTTGTCGATGGAGCCAATCAAAAAATTCTGGCCTCCAAGACATCTGTTGGTCGCCCCCTGCCCTTGGCATCAGTGCTACCCATCAGGCCATCCGAGGTTCTCTTGCTGGTGGATTCAGAACTATAACCTCCTATCGCTGAAAAATTGGTAATCGTTCCAAGAAAAACGATACCAAGATGGATCCATCACCAAATTTTTTCAGTTTGGCCTTCTTGCACTTTTTTTATTGGCGCTTCATGTTTATGGTCATCGCCTCTGCCCAGTTAAAGAGTATCGGAGCCATGCAGTCCATAGCAAGAAGCAATTGTGTCTTTGTTGTTTCGTGCGGAGCTTGCGATCCTGTAGCCCGGGTGATGGTATGCAACACCACGCATAGTGTCAAATCTGGGATAGTTTGTATATCAAATTTCCCACTACTGGTTCCTTTCCATGCTCCTCGACACACCTTGTCTATCACCATGGACATGTTTTCCATGCAAGGGTGAGTGCTGGTTAGGATTGGTGCTGCAACTCTCTGTGATAATCTTGTGATAAAATACACGTCAGAAACATTAATTTCAAGTTCTTGATGCCGTAGGATGAACTTCTCCTGATCTTCGTCCCATATATTGACTAGATAATGTGGCAATTTTGGTTGGGATTGGAGGCATGGTATGAGGAAGAATTTTTTCAAACCACAGTTTCTGAGGGCTTCCATAACTCCCTCATTTTCCATGGCTAACTCATCCTCTTCACTATGTTCCTGTTCTTTACATTAATTAACCATTTTTCTCGGTTCTACTTGCAAACACACACATACAAGTGACATTAGTCAATATTTCTCCTTGAATTTGTAAAATTTTTTGGACATTTGATGAGTGTTGTTGTTTGAAATTGCGTTGCGTCATTGGCGTGACTATTCCTTAAATAGTCGCGCCCTAATATTAAAAATAGGGCGGTCGGCACGACTCCATGCCCGAAACCTGCGCCGACTGCACATCCCTAAATTTTGCAATTCCTCCCCCCAAATTCAAAATTGATAAATGCAGGAAGAAAGGAATAGCTCAGAATGAAAAGAGGGATCTCAACTATTACCTGGAGTTTACAGATTCATGATTGATGTACTAGATTGGCCGCTACCATCGCCACAAGATTGCACAGTAAAATGGATAAAATTACTCCACAAGAGGTAAAAGTGAAAAGTAATTTTTTTTTACTATTTTTAGCATTTTATAACTTTTTCACAACCTTAATTAGGTTTTAAGACATGTTTTTTGATTATATTACTGTTTTATTTTCTAAAAATATGTTTTACACATGTCTCTTGTGCAGCAGCAGGTTTTTTCATGTGACAATGATGAAGTAACGGGTTATATTTTATAATTTTTTGGACTCGGTAAAATCACGAAAAAGTCACTACTGGAGTCATATTTCAAGTCTTTTCTGACTCTTTAAAATTGAAAAGATTGCCGAGACGCTTGTCGTTTTGAACTCGTTAAATGGTTACGAAACGATATCTACCCAGTATACGTTTAATCCTTTTTCGGGCTAGGATGGATTATTTACAAAAAAGGAATACCTTAGCCTATCACGACTAAGAGGTTTTCCCAGATATTGTTTTCTACCTTTTCGGATCTGCGAGAATACCTACGAAAAGGGATTGCTGGAATTTTATTTTCTGCCTTCTTTTCAAACTCTCTAAACATGAAAAGATGTCGAGTTCTTCCTTTGTCAGAATCGTTAAATCCTGATGACATCAGACTTCGTCACCATGATGTTATTCGAGTTCCTCCTTCATAGGGCTCGTAAAATGTACTAGGATGGATTTGTCCGAAGGAAAAACTTATAGTACAAGCATATGCTATCCCCTTCAATCTTGTTTTAAAAAATAATTGGGGTACTCGCCAGAAATGGTGGGGGAAAGTGGAACCAAATTTTAGCTGTGTTGGCAGTACGTCGCTCTTGAACATGGCACCTGTCCGCATTTGTGTCGGGTTGTGGACATCTCATTTCGTCATTTTTTCCTCCATGGTTTTGGGTAATATATTTTGACCTCTCATTTTCTCTTTTCCACGTCATCATGACCTCAGATCCTTTGATGTCAAGTACTGCAAAATCCAGTGTCGTGCTGCTGATATGTTCAAGAGAAGTTTTCCTTTACAGTTTTCAAAATCCCTCTGATTCTCTGTTGGTCCTGATTCACAAACATCATATTCCTCTGTCTTGTGTCGATGATATGGGAAACATGATGGCCCTCCTTTGACCAGGTCACTTCCTGTCGACTTCAACTCATTATCCAGGAATCTGATCTAGAGACTCCCTTCCGGTACCTTGGAGCCTGCATGCCTCAATGGAAGGTTCTTCGCATTCGACGTGAGGTCCACATCATTGGCCTTTGATCGACTGACTCCGCGGGTGTTCGATGCCAGATCATTGTTCACATTCCGTGGATTGTACCTTTCGTACCTTGAGAGCCATTGTCATTATTGGTGGTTCCTCTCAAGTCTGTTAACAACTTTCATCATTGGCTGGTAATTAGACGATTTTATTTCATGTTCAACTTCAGCTCATACATTCGCATGCTCGAAATTGTACTTGTTTGGGTCGAGATGGAGCGCAAGACCCTGAATTTTTTCTGATAAAATCCAGGCTGTGGGTTCTTTGTGGATTATCATGACTTATTTCATGACTCTTTGATTGGATGGCTGCGGCCATACCTGAGTCTATTTGTTGATCTTTACTATTGAATGGCTGTGTCCATACCTAGATCTCAGTTTTATATACTCTATTATGGATGGCTACGCCCATGCCACATGTTCATGTATAAAATATATCAGTTGTATTTGTAATTGCAGGTTTTCCGACAGTGGTGTTTGGTTCAAACACATTCTCATAAAGCATTTCACCCCTCCCTCTCCCTCGAACCTCATACTTTATGGGGCATCTGTTACACAACATTTTGTCACTGTCCCTGAAATCCCCAACTCGCACATTGGAGGGTCATTTCTGTGACCAATACACAGTCTCAGTCTTTGAAAATAACATCATTGCATCCCCTTTGATGAAGGAAACATTATTCTTGTTGACATTTCATTGAGCAGAGCTGTGAAAATCCCTATTTTTTATTTGGCGCAAGTAGCCCTTTACCTCCTCACGCCGACCTGGGAATATTAAATTAAGCCTGCGCCACTTGGTGCTCTGTGTCAGTGTAACACCCGCGCCGAGCTATTTATGAATTTTTAAAAAAAAATAGAGGCGGAGGTTCCATTCAAACCACCTCAGGGATGACTCATTGGGAGTTGTTGAACTGAAACAACCACGAGCCTCTTCCTTTAGTTAGTAGTTTCCACCTCCCTTGGAACACTCCTAAAGGATAGGCCTCCCTCCCACATTTGTAGGGATCCCAACCTCCTCCTTTTCCTCTATATAAACAATCCTTCTCCCTTTATGAAAGCTAGCTGAACAAAGAGAATTATATAGCTGAAGCACTGAACTAGGAGAACTGAGCTATAGGTGAATAATTGAGTCATTGAGAAGGTAGTGCAAGGAGGAAATCCATCGAGAGGGCCCTTACCTCGTCCGAATTCCTGGACGAGCTTTGAGACGTGCTTCGTCCGAACCCCGCTGGAGGAGACCGCGACGCCAGAGCATGGTTGTATTTCTTCCTTCTACTTAATAATATAAGTGACTATTGTTTGGTTCCCATCTTGTGTTTCACCTTTATGGAATGCAATATGCTTAGTATTCTCTGACTCACTAGTAGATTTTGGATGAAATTAGTACGTGGTATGCGGTTATCATTTTCTGATCTTTTTGCAGGTGTTCAAGCGCGATAAGCAAAGGGATTGTGACTTGCCGAATTGGGAGCGAGAATTTCTCATCACTACTATGATTGCTGATGACAACATTGGACCACAGGTAGGCTATCTTATCGCGTCCTCTTTCATTCAAATATCTAGGAACCTACACCTTAGCATGATTCCTTGTTACTAGACCCACCCTAAGGCTAGAGGGATCGTCTCTGTCCACAGAGAGGATTTACCTACATAACACCAAGTTTGCAAACAACTTTCTTAAATGTTAAATTTATTCTTTAACATTATTTTCATCTAATATTCTAAAAGATATCGTGAAAAGAGTTCTCAGGACCACCATATTTTGTGCCAGGTGGTGATGAGAATCTATGTGTAAGTAATTATCAGTATGTGCCCTTTTTATGAACACTTTATGCCCAAGAGGTCCATATTTATTTCTTATGAGGAGAATGTCCAGGAACAGAATGTTGTCATTTTCTTCAACCTCCATTGTAAACTTGATATCTTCGAATATGTTAAGGAAATTGTGTAGCTTTGAGTCCCCATGAGGCCAATTGACACTAGTGTCATCAATGAACCTACTCCAGAATTTGGGTTTCAATGGGTAAGTATCAAGAGCTTTCTTTTAAAACATCTCCATGAAGAGGTTTACTACTATGGGAGATAGTGAAGATCCCATATCTACTCCAGATGTTTTCTCAAATATTTCACCTTAGAAGATTATCCCTTCATTCCTTGGATAGTTTGTCCTACTAGCTTCTCGACCTATCCATATACGCATCACATATCGTAGATTCTTGATACCATATACTCAAATATTCTACTCCATGTGCTACGTCACACTTACATTAGGGGAATTTTGAGGTCTAAAATGGGCCTCCTAAGGAAATTATAAAATAATAGTGAGAACAATAAAATAAGATTTGATGACATCATCAAATTTTAGAGGGAAAAAAGAAAAAACTATTTTTTCAACTCGTATTTTCAACTTATCTCCCAAAGTTTTTACTCAAATTTCGATTGGTAGTACTTGTTGGATGAAAAATTTAATTCCTCATCCAATCGGTACCCATGTTGCATACTTTCTATGGACCTTGCTACACAAAAAATGAGAAATACATGAAAAACGTGATTGCAATCACGTTTTTCATGTATTTCTCATTTTTTGTGTAGTGGGGTCCATCGAAAGTATTCAACGTAGGTATTCCTTGGATGAGGAATTAAATTTTTCATCCAACGAGTGCTCCCTCTCGAAATTTGAGTAAAATTTTTTGGAGATAAGTTGAAAATACGTGTTGAAAATGTAGTTTTATTTTTTAATTATTTTTTAATATTTTTACCCTTTTACTTAAAAAATGGTGAATCATCCCCCATGGTTGACATCATCATCTTGAATCCTATTGGTTCTTATAAAGTTTATTTTGGTTGTACATTTTTCTTAGAAGGCCCATTTTAGACCTCAAAATTCCCCTAATGCCACCTAGTTCCCATGTTTGACTTCGTGGTCAGGGATGATCCTAGACCTTTTTTTGGTGAGGTAAATTCCCTCTACAGATAGAGGTGATCCCACTAGCCCTAGAGTGGGTCTAGCCACAAACAAGACAAACTATAACATTGATTCCTAGTTAATGAATGGACGAAGATTCGATAGATAACTTACCTGAGATCCTATGCTATTGTTGTCATCGAAAAGAGTGGCTCAATCCTCGCTCCTGGTTTGACAGATCACGATCCGCTCGCTTTCACGCTCGGACACCTGCACATACACAAGAAACAATGACAATATACAACATACTAATTCACATTCATAACTATTAGTCAGTCGAAGAGGACCGAATCAATTTCATTACATAAACAACATAACACAATTATGGAACCAACACCATAGTCGAGTATATTAATAAATGAAAGGAAGAGTACAACCAAGCTTCGATGTTGTGGTCTCCTCCAATAGGGTTTAGGTGGAGCGCGTCTCACAAAGGCTCGTCAGGAATTTGGATAGGACTCTCTCTACAGAGTTCTCCTTGGTTCTACCTTTTCAATAGCAATTACTCAACTATAGTATTCTTCTCCAAGTTCAGCTCCTTGGCTATATGTTCAGCTAGATTTCATAAAGGGAGAAGGCTTGTTTATATAGAGGGATAGGGAGAGGTTAGGATCCCTATAATTATGGAAGGTAGGCCTATATTCAAGGAGTGTTCCATGGGAGGTGGAAACCACTGGCTAAAAAGAGAGATATGTGGCTGATCAACTTAACCACGTCCAGTGACTGATCCTTGAGGTGGTTAGAAGGAAACTTTTGCCTCGAATTTTTAAAAAACATTCCCAAAACAGCTTGGCGCAGGCACTGCATTGAGACAGAGTGCCAGGTGGCATGGGCTCTAGTGAAAATCTTCCACATCGGCGCAAGGGGTGAACTAGCTACCAACGCCAATGCCAAAACATAGGTTTTGTGTGCTTTTTTGAGGAAATTTCTAACAGGAGAAATGATGTCCTTATGCAGAGGGATGCAAAGAAGGTGTTTGCAAAGTATGACAATGTTCACAAGTCACGGGAAGGACCCTCCAATATGCAGGGCGAGGGATTGCAGGGACGGTGACAAAATGCTGTGTAACAGATGCCCCCTAAAGCATGAGGTCCGAGAGAGATGGAGGGGTGAAATTCTTTATGAGAATGCATTCAACGCAAACACTGCTATCATAAAACCTGCAAGTACAATTACAACCGATATCTATGATACATGATATGTGGCATGGGCGCAACCATCCATAATAGAGTACATACAAAGTGAGATCCGAGGTATGGACGCAACCATCCATCAATAAGGATCAACAAATAGACTTAGGTATTGTCGAAACCATCCAATTAGAAGAGTCATGTAATAATTCATAGTAATCCACAAAGAATCCGCAGCCTAGATTTCATCAGACAAAACCCAGGGTCTTGCGCTCCATCTCGACCTGAACAAAGTACAAGTTCGAGCATGCGAATAGATGAGTTGAAGTCGAACATGCAAGAGCATCATCTGATTACCAGCCAATGAAGAGAGCTGCTAACAGATGCGAGAGAAACCACCAATAATGAAAATGGCTCTCAAGGTAAAATCCACGGAATGTGAACAGTGATCTGGCGTCGAACACCCGCATAATCATCCGATTGAAGGCTGATGATGTGAACCTTGTGCCGGATGCAAAGAACCTGCTAGTAAGGCATGTAGGCTCCAAGGTAACTGAAGGGAGTCTCTCGATCAGCTTCCTGGAAAATGAACTGAAGTCGATAGGAAGTGACCTGGTCGAAGGAGGGCCATGATGTTTCCCACATCATCGACACGAGACAAAGGAATATGATGATTTGCGAATAAGGACCAATAGAGAATCAGAGGGAGGTTGAAAATTGCAGAGGAAAAACTTCTCTTGAACTTATCGGCGGCACGACACTGGATTTGGCAGTATTTGACATCAAGGGATATGAGGTCATGGTGACGTGGCAAAGAGCAGATGAGCGGTTAAAAGAGATTACCCAAACCCATGGAGGAAAATGAATGACGAAGTGAGATGTCCCCAACCCGACACGAATGCAGACAAGTGCCATGTTCAAGAGTGACATACTGCCGACTAAAGTCTGGTTCCATTTTCCCCCACCATTTCTGGCAAGTACCCCAATAATTTTTGTAAACAAGCTTGAAGGGGATAGCATATGCTTGCGATGTAAGTTTTTCCTTCAGACAAATCCAACCTAGTACATTTTACGAGCCCTAGGAAGGAGGAACTTGAGTAACGTCATAACGATGGAGTCCGATGTCATCAGCTTTTAACGAGTCTGACAAAGGGAGAACTCGACATCTTTTCATGTTTATAGAGTTTGAAAATAAAGTGGAAAAGAAAACTCCAGCAAGGCCCTTTTCGTAAATAGTCCCTTAGATCCGAAAAGGTAGAAAACAATAACCAAGAGAACCTCTTAGTCGCAATAGACTAAGGTATTAATTTTTCATAAAGAATCTATCCCAACCCAAAAAAGGGGTCAATGTATACTGGGTAGATATTGTTTCGCAGCCATTTAACAAGTTCAAAATGACAAGAGTCTCGAAAATATTTTCAATTTTAGAGAGTCAGAAAAGAGCTGAAAGTTGACTCCTCCTGGAGGAACGAGTGGTATTAAGTGTAGCTACTGGTTCGGATAATGGTGGAACTGCTCAGAACAAGTAAAGGTCAAGAGGCTAGCTAACAAGACCACTCATTGTAGCGGTTCCTCAGGAATGGGTAAAACAACCAAGTGAAGGCGTATGATCAGCCAAGCAAACGGTGATGATGGAATGAAAAAACCAAGACTCATATGGAAAAATAGGCTGATAAAATGGCAATCACGAGAGGTAAAATGGGAATGGTTTCATTTTACACAAGCTTGAAATCAGGAAACTTTGCTTGAAGTTGGTTTCATTTTTACACAAGCTTGAAACAAAGATAAACTATGCTTGAAACCGGTTTCATTTTTACACAAGCTTGAAACGAAAACAAACTATTGTTGAAATTTTTGCATGCCCCCAACATGGTGACTCAATTCGAGGTACATGCCCCCCAAGCTTCAGTGCATTCACTTGAGTAGACTGCTAGTTACTGACAGGTGGATGGAATGAAGGTTCAATTATGAGACGAAGAGAACGACTCGACTGGGATTTTACGAGATCTAATCAAAGACTCAAATTGAACGGGAAAGTGTTTCATTTTTTTAACGAGGTTGACACATTAAAAGAACTATCCTCATGAAATAATTCATTTTTTTATCGAGGTTGACATAGAAAAAGAACTATCCTCATGACCTAATTCATTTTTTAAGGAGCTTGACACAAGAAAACGAAATGTGCTCTGACAACCTTGTTTCATTTTTTAAGGAGCTTGACACAAGAAAATGAACCATGCTCCGGAGACCTTATTTCATTTTTTTAAGGAGCTTGACACAAGAAAACGAACTCTGCTCCGACAAACTTGTTTCATTTTTTAGGTAGCTTGACATAAGAAAATGAACTCTGCTCTGGAGACAACTCATCATGTCGAATAAGAAGTGATGGATTCCAAGAGGTTCTTATCTGAAGGGAGAACAACATCTTGAAAATGCAGATCCAATGCCCCCGACACATGATGCACAACGGCACTATCATTGAAGGCGGGCATGGGATAGGTAGCCACATAATTAACCTATAGCAGGGAAGATACAACCGACAGATAAAGACTCAGAGGGGACGATTGTGGACCAAATGTCACATCAGGACCAAAGAATGAAAGATGGTCAATGGTCACGATCCGACCTTTGTGTGGAAAATAAATCACACGAAAGAGGGAAGAGACAACTGCTCCCATGACATAAATATAGTCGCAACCCAAGAGTAAATTAAAATATAAGGGGCCTGGAACAACCATCATGTCTATATAGACAGTTTTCCTTCCCAAAGTAGCAGGAAAATTTAGAAGGATTCCTAACGGTTGACTGGTTCCTCTGTTAAAAGCCAACAGATTCTGAGTAACAGGCATAAGCGGTGGAGAACCAAAAAATTGCCAAGTAGTGGAAGAAAGAATAATAACAGACATGCCTTTGTCTATAATGGTTCTGGGTACTACCATATCAAAGGTCTGTACTGTTATCTCAAAAGGCACATAAGAAGGAAGCCGATATCCTGCAAATGAACTCCAATTGAAGGAAGTGACCAAACTACTTGGAGGGGGTACCATAGAAATGAAATGGTCATCCCCTGGTGTTACCAGAGTAAGAGGAGCATCCTCCGTGACTTCCATCACGGGAGAAGGAGGAGCAGCTCCTTGAACTACAGGGATGGAAGAATCTTTCTTCAAGTCTGAAGAATATGAAGAAACAAGAAGAACATGAGGGGGATGAGATCCACTCTTAACGGAAAAGACTTGATGAACCATAGGTGGGATCAAGTCGACCGATTCCACGTCCAATGGTTGGTCGGGAATGGATTCCTGAATTTTAATTTCCGGGCGAACGGGATCAAGCAAGGATGACCCTTGACCGATCGTGGAGTCAACTAGTGGAGGACTCAAAGAAAGTTACTGATAACCAACCGGAAGGAAGGGTGCAGAAATAGTAGTGTTGTCCAAAACTCTCTTGGCTTCATCCATGTATGGAAAAAGGTGAATGGGATGATTCCCTTCACACAACTTACAGGTATTGGTAATCTTACCATGTTTCTTATGAGTCTTATCAACACTAGTCGAAGATGTGCTACCAATATGACTTCTGGAAGCCAAAGGCACCAGAAAACGATCGTCGGACCAAAATTCAAGTACCTTGGGAACTCCAGGGCAGTCTCGAAGAAGGTGGTCAGCTTTGCACAACATGCAAGGGAATTTGAATTTCCGTGGAAGATTGGATGGTTTATCGATGGATGGTTTCTTAGGCTCAATAGCCGCAGAGTTGGCCTCTCCCTTATCTGACTTCTTCTTCTTCTTCTTAGCCACCTGGCTACTAGAATTCAGACTTTCACCAAGCAAAGTAGAATAGGAGGACGACGAAATAGGCGAAGAAGGGGAGAGGTCCACTTTAGAACCAACATGATGTTTTTCAGGTGGAGGGGATGGTCGAACAAAGATCGGGGTATTCGGGACCATCGAGGTCGAAAGCAACCACACGGGAAAACCAACCCTGGAAGAGACAACATTGCCATATAAGGAGCACCAACATTCCCAAAACCAGGAAAAGGGCTAGGATTCCCTTCGGAGGGGATTCCTTGGTTGGTGAACTTTGGAAAGGTTGTCATCAGAAACAACATTAAAACAACGCTAAGGAAGCTAACTTTAACCAGGAATATTTCGTGGACAGTTAATTTTTAAACACTGAAACAAAACTCTGTCGTTTCATCTTTTAAGAGTCGAGAAACAGGTAAAAGGTGACTCTATCAATTTCAGGTTGAAACGAGCATGAAAGGACAAATGCTCGATGATCTTTTCAAATTTAAGGAGTCAGTAAAGATAAAAAATGACTGCTCAGGTAGTCTAGGTAAAAGGGTGTAGCAGGTTTCCGTTTACTGCCATATACACCTTGGTAATCAAATGAAAGAATAATTGACCAAGGACTTGACGTACATGCAGGTAGTCTCCCTGAATGTTGTGTTCGGTGTATCATGGTTATAAGGTGGCAGACTCGACTTCCTACGGATAAAAGGATTGCAACCTAGAGGGGTCTCCCTTTATATACTCAACGGTACGGGGAGCGCAAGTCCGTACTAGTGCTGTCTGAAGCTAGATGGCGAGCGAAAACTGCTAGGTTTAAAGACACCGGAACACGTCTCTAACTTAGACCACTAGATGTTTCTTTAGGTTTCAATGTTGCCTTAGGTTAATTGAGTAAATTTTAAGTTGATCTTGTATTTATGTTTCAATTCTAAGGTCCTACCGAATGTTGGATCTCAAAAATCCCTAAATGCAAGCTACATGCCAAAAGATACCATTCTGTTCGATGAAAAGCTATCTACGAGAAAGTTAGGAGTTTTCAAGTGATAGCAAATAATGAGAACATGTGGAAACATCCACTAAAGTATCCGATGCAAGCTAATGAAAATGAGAAATCTTTCCTAGAATTGTCCAATGCTAGATATGCGAAATAATTTCAATTTCACAATGCAAACAAGAATGCAAACAATTTTTTATTTTATTTTTCAATGTAATAGAGCAAACAGTGCACTAAATGACATGAAAAACAAACCAAAACACTAGTTCGAGAACGTTAATGTGAGAGTTGAAGCAAAATAATTTCAATCAACCCAAAACAAACATAACAAAACACAAACCAACGTTGCAATCTCTCATATTGAAGAAAGATTTCCAAAGAGACCCATGCAAGTAGTGTGATCTATGCTTGGAGTGACAAGAAGCAAGATTGAATGAAAGAGGCAAGAATCATTCAACCAATGCAATCACTCAAATGGATCAAGGGAGCTGAATGCAACCAAACCAGGAAAAAAGTTGACTAGGAAACAAAAGGCTCAAACTCCTACAGGAGGCTCAGCATACCAAAGCACTTAAAAACTCTAAGGCTGCGATGTTGATAGGAAATGGACAAACAACTGAAGGAAGGAAGCTAATCACAATAAAAAACAATCCCAAAGTATTTTTAGAATCTACGCTTTTGTGATCCATATAAAATTGTAAAAGCTCTTTCGGTAATAATCACATGTAAAGTAACATTGTCGATGCGTTTCGAACCAACCAGTGTGGTTCATCATCAGGACTAGGTGAGAGATCAGATCAAATCAATAAGCTTAAATAGATGTAGAGATGGTTAAACTAGTCGTTAGGAAAATGGCTAGTTTGACTTTTTAATAATTTGTAATGTTTTTAATTAATAATGGCTAGTTCTCTTCTATTATTAAACTATTTAATTAATTTATTCACTTAGTTAATAGATTAATAGACTTATTAATTAATTATATATATAAATATTTATTTATTTATTTATTTTATTAGTTGATATAAAAATTAATTATCAATTTTATTTATTTATTAAAGCGAGAGGATCAAATAAAAAATAAACCAAAATAAATAAATAAATAAATAAATAAAAATAAAAAAATAAAAATAAAAACAAAAATAATAAAAAAATAAAAAAATAATAAAAAATAAAAAAATAAAAAAATAAAAACAAAAACAAAAATATAGTTAAAAAAAATAAAAATAAATCAAAAAATAAAATAAATAAATAGATAATAATAAAACTTTTAAAAAATATAAATAAATAAATAAAAATATAATTAAAAAAATAAATAAATAAAAATAAAAATAAAACAAAACAAAATAAATAGATTAATTAAAAAAATAAAGTGAAATAAAATTAAAATAAATAAAAAATGAAAATAAAATAATGATTTAAAAAAAAAAAAAGACACTCAGGAACATAAGGCAAGTATCCAACACTTGCTGATGTTCCAACCATCATCTCTGTTGAGATTAACGGGTCTTTTTTCGTTTTCTAAGGCCTCTCTTAACTTCCGATGATGAAATTGGTCGATCCTAGCAATGACCTTCGCCTCTTCAATGCAAATATGATGATTAGTCTTTTCTGCATGCTCAGCTAGGGCAGACGAGCGACATCTTCCATGCTTAATGTCAGCAGCATGTTCACAAATCCTTTGATTGATAGCCCGACCAGTTTCACCAATGTAAGGCGTCCCACAGGAACAAGGAATGATGTAGACACCTTTCCCATCCCTAGGGTCAATCGGGTCTTTAACCGATTTGGAACATCAGCAGGTGTTGGATACCTGCCTCATGTTCCTGATTGTCCTTTTTTTTTATAAATCATTATTTTATTTTCATTTTTTATTTATTTTAATTTTATTTCACTTTATTTTTTTAATTAATCTATTTATTTTATTTAGTTTTATTTTTATTTTTATTTATTTATTTTTTTAATTATATTTTTTAAAAGTTTGATTATTATCTATTTATTTATTTTATCTTTTGATTGATTTATTTATTTATTTTTTAATTATATTTTTGTTTTTATTTTTATTTCTATTTTTCTATTTTTTATTATTTTATTATTATTTTATTATTATTTTTAATTTTTTAATTTTATTTGTTTATTTATTTTGGTTTATTTTTTATTTGAGCCTCTCGATTTAATAAATAAATAAAATTGATAATTAATTTTTATATCAACTAATAAAATACAAAAATAATAAATAAATAAATAAATAAATATTTATATATATAATTAATTAATAAGTCTATTAATCTATTAACTAAGTGAATAAATTAATTAAATAGTTTAATAATAGAAGAGAACTAGTCATTATTAATTAAAAACATTATAAATTATTAAAAAGTCAAACTAGCCGTTTTCCTAACGACTAGTTTAACCATCTCTACATCTATTTAAGCTTATTGATTTGATTTGATCTCTCACCTAGTCCTGATGATGAACCACACTTGTTGGTTTGAAACACATCAACAATGTTACTTTACATGTGATTATTACCGAAAGAGTTTGTACAATCCCAAAGTACTTAAGACATACCTAAAAATAATCCAAAAGCACAAGCACTGACCAAAATTCTTCAAAACAGACCAAACCCTAAAACCTATAGGGGTTGGCACGATTGTTTGGTTGTAATTAGTGCCAAACAGGGGATGGCGCGGGTGCAACACTAGAAACTAGTGCCAATCGATGCGTCTGTCTGAATAGAAAGCGCGCCAAGCCTGTTCACTCAGGAAAAAGGGAAAATTTTGAAAGACAGAGGTCAGATCTGATCCTCTGGGGCTGAACAAGGGTCTTAGACTTAGCAGAATAATCAGAAAAGTAAAAACAAGCAAGAAAAGACCAAAACGAAGACCTAATGGGTGAAAGAAAAACTCTCACTGTCTCCCTAGTGGAGTCGCCAATTTGTTGGTGAGGTAAATCCCCTCTGTGGATAGAGGCGATCCCACTAGCCCTAGAGTGAGTCTAGACACAAACAAGACAAGCTATAACATTAATTCCTAGTTAATGAATGGACAAAGATTCGATAGATAACTTACTGAAGATCCTATGCTGTTGTTGTCGTCGAAAAGAGTGGCTCACTCCTCGTTCCTGGTTTGACAAATCACGATCCGCTAGCTTTCACGCTCGGACACCTGCACACACACAAGAAACAACGACAATATACAACATACTAATTCACATTCGTAACTATTAGTCAGTCAAAGAGGACTAAATCAATTGCATTACATAAACAACATAACACAATGATGGAACCAACACCATAGTCGAGTATATTAATAAATTAAAGTAAGAGTACAACCAAGCTTCAACGTTGCGGTCTCCTCCAACAGGGTTCAAGTGTAGCGCGTCTCACAAAGGCTCATCAGGAATTCGGACGAGACTCTATCTACGAAGTTTTCCTTCGTTCTACCTTCTCAATAGAAATTACTCATCTATAGTATTTTTCTCCAAGTTCAGCTCCTTGGCTATATGTTCAGCTAACTTTCATAAAGGGAGAAGGCCTGTTTATATAGAGGGAGAGGGAGAGGTTAGGATCCCTATAATTATGGAAGGGAGGCCTATCTTCAAGGAGTGTTCCATGGGAGGTGGAAACCACTTCCTAAAGAGAGAGATCCGTGGCTGATCAACTTAACCACGTCCAGTGACTCATCTCTGAGGTGGTTAGAAGGAAACTTCCGCCTCTAATTTTTAAAAAAAATTCCCAAAACAACTTGGCATCGGCACTGCATTGAGACAGAGCGCCAGGTGGCGCGGGCTCTAGTGCAAATCTTCCACATCGTCGCGAGGGGTGAACTGGCTACCCACGCCAAGGCCAAAACATAGGTTTTGTGTGCTTTTTTAAGGAAATGTCCAACAGGAGAAATGATGTCCTTATGCAGAGGGATGCAAAGAAGGTGTTTGCAAAGTATGACACTGTTCACAAGTCATGGGAAGGACTCTCCAATATGTGGGGCGAGTGATTGCAGGGACGGTGACAAAATGCTGTGTAACACCTTTCTAGAAGTTCATTCTTGTATTCCTTTTTTCCCTTGATTCTTCACCAGGAAGCATCCTTCCACGAAGAATTAACACCATATTTATATAAGTACGGTCGCCTACCAGAAATTCGCAGATCTTGATTCTGACGATTAGTTTGTTCGCTATGATCTCTACAAGATTTAGGGCCTTCTCCTCCTCTCCAAATTATCCAAAACTCACTATGCAAATGAATTGGATTTGGAGGCAAGATGCCCTTTTATAGGAAAAACCCTAATTTTTCTGCTGCCCATTGCAACCAAAGCGTAGATTAGTTTGATGAACCATCAACACCATTGGAAATATCTCACTGAGTTTTATAATGGATCTCCCTTTGTTTTTGGTAATTTGACACTTCACTTAGAAGCCATTTTTTCCATGAAGTTTCACTTTGCCACTAATTCAAACAAAATTTCTTCATATGAGCTGCTTGTACTTTGCTACCACTCTGCCTTGGCACTCATCGACTCATGTGTCATTTTTCATCATGAGTAACCATTACTTACTCATGTTTTTATGGTCTCCCTGGGTCTATCTTATGTGGAAGCATCATCGAGTCACCCTTGTTAAGAGCATACATGATGAGTCCCCCTTTCCTTCAGGGAGTCTATTTTGAATCCCATTGTTCCCTGTTACAATATTTCATCCATATTTTCATCGCATTCATCTCGTGTTTCTCCTTTTGGCCTCCAACTATACTATTATGTCACTGAAAAGCCCCCGTCTGAGTAATTGACCATCCCCTCAGAAATCAAGTCAGTAGCTTCCAGGTAAACCATGCATTTTATGCTCTAATAAGGGAAGTCGTCACTTCGCCTCCTAGTTTATATCCCTCCATCATTATTCCTAGTGTTAGTCCATGAGTCACTCTACTATATTCCCTCATTCCTTAGTTGAGGATTCCTCATTGCCTCAGCTCTCGCGGGCCCTCTTCTATCGACTTCAACACATTTATTCTAGTAGTGTGGTTTAGAGGGTGGTGTACTTTGATTCCAACTTTCATCATTGTTTAGTGCCTCATATCAAGAAAAGGGAATCATCATTTCCCTTTGACTTGGTTTTTTCTCACGTGCTCGACTCCAGCTCATTTTCGCATGATTAAGAATCTTACACTTGATGGTCCGATGATACAACACATTGTACAAGTGATTCATGGGTGTGTGTGAGATGTTTCATACCTCATGAGGGGGTGTCCCTTCCAGTATCCCCCCACTTGCCCGGATGACCTTAGATTATGATACAACCTCAGATGTAGTTCCGTAGATTTGATGGTTTCGGTTACAGCTTCTTGCAACACCCACAACATGGATATATCCTTCAGAGGATCCATTCAAGTCTTCAGAGCCCTTCCTGTTCAACAAGGATTCTTTGGTTGCGATCCCCCCTCTCCATGTCAGTTTGAGGGGAATTATGTCTCATGTACTCAGATGTTATTGTATTCAGTCTTGGCCTATGTTTTTCGAGGCACATTATGTATATCGGATTAATTGTATTATGTCCTAGCCCATTGATGCCATCAGATCATGTATTATGTACTTTGTAGTTCAGTACCACATTGATGGGCACACCATTATTCTTTGTAATCAGTTATCTCGGCAGGTATGGGCATGCCTCCCCCGCCTCATTTGGGATAATGTACTCCAAAATAAAAGGAGACTTATATCACTTTAGTAGGTCTCACCCCCTCCATTTTTTTCCTTACTTGCATTTCTTCAATCCTCTCTCTCTCTCCCTTTGAATCCCCTTTGGTGTCTTGTGGAAGTGTAACTTACAATGTATTTCGGTCATATGATTTGCTCCTAACACTCGTACGTTGGGGGGAAATCTGTTATCACCAAAAAATGATCACCTAGCCATTTCTAACTAGGTGGATCGAAATACACCATGTATGTTTAATTTTACCATAGTAAAATCAATTTCACTATAGGAAATAATTTAATAAACCACTTTTATTAAGTTATTTCAGATTAAAACCAATGAGAATAATTAAATAAACAATTATTTATTTAATTTTATCTAGGAATAATTATTATATCATTGTTTGATAATTATTCTTTGTCATATTTGACTAAATCACCTAGGAATAATTAATTAAATAATTCTTTATTTATTTTTCCTTATCCCCATGCTTGGAATAATTGTTAAATCATTATTTAAAAATGATTTCATTTCACACTTTTTCTTAAAATTCGAAAAATAATAAATATTATTTGTTAATTATTTCTAAATAAAGGTATTTGACCATTTTAAATATATTTTTCCTTCTCCAAAAATATAATAAAGTATTTCAAGCAGTTAGATCTAGAGTTTGGTCAATAATATTTTATTATTCTCCATTTTCGAGATAAACCCAATACTTTACTATAAATAAGAGGGGTTTTCATTCATTTCTCACCATGCTCATTATCATTGTCACCATTATCGTCTCATACTTTTTGAGCTCCCATTTTGAGTTCTACATATTATTTAGGTTTTCACACATTTGAGAGAGGAAGATCTGAATACTGAAGTGACAAGAACATCAAAGGACCCATCTCACCGAGAGAGGCTTACAACCCTTTGTAAATATCCTTCACCATGTGTCATTAATAAAATATGTATTCATTCAAATTTTTTCTATGATTGGGTTATTACATCTGATTCATTTTTGTTGTTTGTTCTTCTGGATCGAATACATCTATCTTTCTACAGGTTTTTATCACTTTGTTTTTTGCAGATATGAAGTATAAGTAGCCACAATTGTTGTTAGGGTCACTAGTCACTTGTGACTTAAGTGCAATATTTTTGGTACACCTTCCAAGAAATTTCTTACTATCAAATGGCGACTCCATTGGTGTAACAAATTAGTTTCTTGGGTGACTTTTGATTCCAACATTTCAGTGTTTTCTGCTGCTATTTTTAACTTATTTTTGTTATTTATATATTTCTTACCATTATTCTGTCAAATTTTCAGATATTCTTGGTTTTCTGGTGTTTTCCGCAGGTCATAGGTACTAGCCGAGTAGGAGACAACAAAATTTATGTGGATATGAAGACCGAAGGTCTCGGGAAGAAA
The DNA here is from genome assembly GCA_034641835.2 of Pinus albicaulis. NCBI lineage: Eukaryota > Viridiplantae > Streptophyta > Pinopsida > Pinales > Pinaceae > Pinus > Pinus albicaulis. The sequence continues at coordinate 481,337,634 of CM076581.1, read as the reverse complement.
AACAAAATTTTTAGTCCCAAAAATGTGCTCTGAGCTCCAGAATGCAGTATTTGTGCCAAAAACTGTGTTTTCATCCCTTTTCAGGTTAGTACATGCGTTTTTATTTTTTTTTGAAAAATTTTCAGATTTTTTCCAGCATTGTTGAGAGTAATGCCTGTGTACTGGGTCAGGGTTGTTTCACTTATGTTTCTGTCTTCCTTAGGTCTGGATACTCTTAGTTTGTGTCTGTTAGGAAGAAAAACCCCCCTAAAGTTTGTAGTAATCCTCCACCTTTTTAGGAAGAGATTGGATGAGTGAGGAGTCCAGGGTTTTCATCCCTTTTAGCTACTGGTTTGTAGGGTTTGATCCACATTATTTCAGCCCCTTAGGATAGGTTCTTTTACCACTTTAAATCCATTTTTATTTTCCTCTTTCATTCCTCCTTAGGATCGCCTTGAGTGTCCTAGGTTTGTTGAGCTTCTTGCCTATCCTTTGCAACATATTTCGCCTCTAATTTGTTGTTTGTCTGCACCATTTTCAATATCTTAGAGCGTTTATATCCCAATCCATTTGACATTAGATCTTGTAGGAATTTTTGTTTGTTTTGAGTAGATTTTTTTGCCTCTTCTTGTCTAGCTGTTTAAGATCCTTCTTCGAGTGGGGTTTGTGCTTGATTGGTTGTTTATTTTACTGTCATTTTACACCATTATTTATAGTATTTCAACATTTTATTTCAGCGACATATGGTATCACAAATCATGCTCAATTAACTCATCCACTAAAGCACACTTTTTCACACACATTTACGCACCATAAGAAAACGCGAGCTTGGTTAACGCCACCAGGCCAAGACTTGAAACACACCACATTTAATAATCTAATACACATAGATTAATCCCACTTGGGCATCAATGACAAATAATCTGTGTAGTTAGGTATAATATCAGTGGGATAGGATTCCAGTAACACCCATCGATCATTTACATTTAGACATAGAAGTTGAGTTTCTAGGGAGCTTAAAATCCTTTACCATCCCACGGTTAAAGCTAGAGTGCATCAGAAACCCGATTCAGAGGGGGTTAAGCTAGATCATCATGCAAGAAGTTCTCCTTGGCACTACCCAACCTGTGGTAGGGAATTCCATGTGTTGACCGATCACCAAGAAGATCAAGATTGGACCACCCTTGTGGGACGAATGTAACCATAGTGACCAATCTTAGGAAAATACCTAATAGGACTGATTGTGGGAAGTAGTTGGTCCTCTAGCCCAACTCTCTCTTGAAATCTCTGCTTGCGGGGATGGTATTTTGTCAAGTAAGAAGTTATTTGGAAGGCCATCTAAAATAGTAGATTTAGGACTGTTTGAGGAATTAGACCACCTTTAGAATAGAGGCCATTTTATTTGACACAATGATTGTGCTTGAATTAGAGTAGCATCATTATATAGTTAATTCACACTTGGCACCACTGCACTAGGTGTTTTCTTGTTGTTTGTTACTCAATTTTTTCCTATGCCATCTACCTAAGTAACCGACCAACCAAGGTAAACATGCGAGGAGAGGCTACTTTAATCAAATTCAAACTCCCAGGTGACATCAAGGAAGTGAAACTAGTAGAAACATAACATACAGACTTTCTACAACAACAACACCACCCCTAGGAGGTAACTTAACCATTTAGGCCTCTTACCCCTAGGTCACACTTGCCTTTTGACCTCTTTGAGCCATAGATACATGCACATGATTGCAAGACAACATTCGGGAGGCTATATTTGCAGGAATAACATTGCATGCCATCGTCTAGGGACCTAATTCCTATGTTCTATGCCAACGTCTTGGGGATTTGAGCCACATTTTCACTCCCACAAACCAATGCTTTTCCCATAACTTCATGAAAAGTTTAGAGATGAGAAATAACAATAGGACAAGGATATGGGAACAATCGCATCAATAATAACTCATCTGGACCCCTCTTGGCCATGACAAAGAATTTTCCGAACACGTCACAAACATTGAAAATACAGGTGTAAACCACATATGTGAGCATAGGGGTCTCAAAATTATCTGAGAAACACTATGAAGCATTTCTTCCTTACATCATTAGCTACAATACAATATATTTTACTTGAGATACACTGTGCATTAATTTACAAACAAAAACATGGATAGAACTATACATCATCACTAATAAAATACATGCCTATAACTAGCATAATAACAATTGATACAACAACAATAGAATACACATATAGTTTAGTGGTTTGTATCGTCATGTTGCCATATAAATATTGAATATAGGTTTTATACTTAACAAAAATGGATCGGTAGATATGAATAAATGTAATAAAAAAAACTAATCGAAAGTCAGTGGATTTTGATGCCACCTATTCCTAGATGCTTAATTTTTTTACATGCTTTGAAATAAATGATTAACTGGTAAATATGATTAATTCCATGAATTTAATAAAACATTAAAGCTATAGTTTCAATAATTCCAATGCCACTATGTAAATTTGTAAAATTAAGAGTCATTTGTTACTTTTCTCCCTAGTCGACACTAAGAAATAAACCCTCAAAATATTTCCTATACTCATGTGAAGTTTTCAGTGTGCAGAAAGCTCCATACAAGAAAAGCTCCATACAAGAAAATATCCACACAATGCTTTACATGCAAAGCTCTGCATGATGTTCAAAAACTTTAAACATGAGGTGGGGAAAAGAATTTAGATATTTTTAACAATCTCTCTTCAAGAATAGGGTTTTTTTTTTTCCACAAGAGCACAATATGCTAAACAGTAGTTTAAATAAGTGGCAATTTTTTAGCAAATGTTGTTAGAGAGAATCAATAAGATCATCAACTAATTTCATTGGTTTTTATTATGCTATAGGTTAGTCATATTGTGAGTGCTATGATAGTGTGTTATTACTCTACCCAATGGTGTTAGGATTGACATGTTTGAAAGTCTTTTGCAAAATAAGAGAAAACAAAAAACCTTGAACAAATTTGAAATTATTATTATTATTTTTGCTTCTATGGAGAAGATGATAGAGTATGTGTGGAAAAAAAGGGATGGAGATGAAACAGTTCTTAGGCAAATCAATTTCTTTGACTATTTATTAACCAAGTACTTTGAGACTCATTTCCATTATGATGTGCTTATATTTAGGTTCAACATGGAGATGGATAATTAGTTTTCTTGAGTTGTAATTTGTGAAATACTATTTAGTGTTAGTTTTTTGATAATGTCTGATTTCAGACTTCTGCGATCTTTATTTTTTGATAATGTTATTTCCGGATCCATCGCATTAAGTATATTTTTCTATCGACATTTCGAACCAGCTACTAAGGTTCATTATCAAGATAAAATTGAATGAGAGAAACTGATCTCAAGTAGGATAAATAACTATGTAAATGTTTTGTCAAAATATTTTGTTATGAGCTGACAAAAATAAAATTTTTAAAATTAATGATTTACTTTTAAGTATTAAATGTTTATAATTAATTATTAATTTAATTTTGCTAAAGGTTCTATTATTCTGTTGTTTTAAATTATTATGCTTTTATTAATTTAATTTTACAAAAGGTTGATTGAATTTTTATTCTATTTAAAGTATTATGCTTTTATTAAATTAAAACTTTATTTGTTATTATGTTATTTAATAATGAAGATGATAAAAAATGAGATTAATGTTTATTAAATTTAAACTTTATTTATTTCTATTTTATTTAATAATGAAGATGATGTAAAAAATGAATTTAAAGTTTAAAGAGAGGGAAAACTGATATTTAGGATTATGTTACACTAATTGATTTATAAGATGAAATTCTAAGCGAAATATTTAATAACTTTTTTTATTTTTTATATTATGATGTTGTTGTTAATAGTAAATTGAATAGGTTGAAATTGTATTAATTAAGAATAATGACAATGGATAAAATATTTTAATTTAATTTTTATTAAAATGTAAGTAATTATTTAAAGAAAGGTAACATAATGATTTTAAGGGTAGAGGTTAAATGGATGAGATAAGGTTAGGAGAAGGTTTAGGAATGGGTTATGACTAAGGAATATTTAGGGTCCAAAGAAATACGAATAATTATTAAAATTAGGATGCTAATAGAGAAATTTTATTGTCTAAAGGGGGTTATCTAAGAAATTTTATTGTTTAGAGGGGGTTATTTTAGAAATTAATGTGGGAATCCAAATCTCACTAATGTTCCATCCTTTGTCGCGGTTTAGGTTACTAGGATGTTTATTAATTTGCAGAGCCTCCCTAAAGTTTCTATGAAAGTAGTGGTCTATTTTGGCAAGGATGCGGGAGCTTTCAATATAGATGTGATATTTAGAGTTGTTTGAATGTTCAACTAAGGCAAAGGTTTTTGAGCAGTTATATTTTATGTTTACAAAGTGTTCTTGTATCCTGGTTTTGATTGAACGACCAGCTTCATTAGGGGAATTTTGGGGTCTAAAATGGGCCTCCTAAGGAAAATGTATAATCAAAATTCACTTTATGAGAACCAATCACATTTTAGAGGATGACATCATCCCTAATGGTTGAGGTGGCATTGCTTGAGTTAAAGGTACTTACTTGTCACATTCTCAATGGTGGATAAAAACTCATGGTTAACCATGGTAGTGCTCTAAGTACTTTTAAAGTCAAAGTAAAGTACTCATAATAAATGTCATTTCACACTTTTTGAATAAAATTCATACATAAAATAATATATTACATTTATTATATTATTTTTATATGGTATATTAATTACATGTTATTATACAATTTAATAATATAAATTTTAATTAATAACATATTATATAATTAAGAATTTATGAATTTATATTTTATTTTAAGTTATTTAAATACAAAGGATAAATGCATTAGTTGTTTAATGATAATGACTTTTTCTTAAAAAACTCATTCTTATTTATAGTCACATCAATACATTTTTTTATTATTAATTTTATTCTGATACAACTTTTGAATTGAATTTAACCATGGTTACATGGATTGTGGTGCAAAAAGTGAATTGCAAATTCATAAATATTATTTTATTGATTTAACTATTATTTTATTATTTCCTTAGGAGGCCCATTTTAGACCTCAAAAATCCCCTAATGCCCCAATGTATGGTTTGCCATAAGAGCAAGGGATTAGATTCACTCCTTTTTGTAATTTAAGTCCAAGGGTGTCTTTAATAGATTTAAGGTTGCTACGAATCATGTTTATAGGTTTGAAGGTGGCAAAAATGTTATTTTTCTTCAAAATATTGGCAATTTTATCAGTGATACTAAGAATATAAAGTAAGTTAACTTTTCCAATGATGTTTTCTTTGTTTTTTTTTTATTTAAATTTTTGTTAATTGGTTTGTTGAAATGTGATAATGCTGATTTTTTTTGCACCCTCAAATGTTTATTAAGTTGTTATCGATATTATAGTCTTCCTTTTTTTGGCATATATTGTTATCTTGTTACATTTACAAATTCTTCCAACATTGCGCGGAATGAAGGTTGATTATGTTTCATTGTGAACAAATTTTATTTTGTGGAGGACATATTATGTGTGAGTTGTGTGGAGCTTTGAATGTGCGGAGGGTGTGCTTTGTGCAAGAGAATGGGTCTGCAAATGAAACTTTAGTCACATGGATGAAATTAATTTTATGCTATTTTTTCATTTAAAAATTTCACAGATTTAACTAATAAGGGCAGTTGTTAATGTACATGTAATGTGTTTCTTATATTTCTTTGGTTAGTGTTTTCCTGTGTAGAAATATAGGCCATCCACATGCATTTTTCAAAGTGCACTCTACAAAATCTGTTAATAACAAAATAAGCATTGTTCCTGGTGAGCCCTGGTATTGCACCAAGAGTGCTGCAACTCCCAGGGGTTGTGCTACTCTAATTTATCAACTCGGGGTTCGTACAAACTTGAAGGTGACAATGCTATATATACAATAGATGCATTCTGTTCATGTCATCCTCTTCTGCTTTACGAAAGTTTTCTATTTCTTAAACTATGATAAAAATCGAAAAGTAAATTGCTGGAAGGAAATGACAGAAAGGAAACTAAATTAATTTGCACACAGGAAATGATGGAAATGAAACTAATTTAATGTGAAGAGAGGAAATGACAGAAAGGAAACTAAATTAAATTGCTGTAAAGAAATTACACGAAGGAAACTAAACTAAATTGCTGAAATAAATGACACGAATGCAACTACTTTAATTTGCAGAAAAGGAAATGACTGAAAAGAAACTAAACTAAGTTGCACCTAGCTAGGCCAATCGGCTAAAAAAACCTACTTATCCGATGATCTATTTACCATGCTATCATGCTTCCAACCATGCAACTATTCATGATAAACTAAACTTGAAAAAGTGTGGCTTGCAGTTTGGAGGAAAATGGGCTAAAGGTGCTAAGGGAGGGCTCAACACATGAAACAAGGCTTAGAGGTGGAAAGAATGCATTTTAACCTTATTAAAGCTTTATTTTGGCGCAAAAATTATTTGGAGTGGAATGATTTAAAAAGTGTGATGGCGGAGTTGCAATGGAGGGTGATCGCAATCGACGTTTAGAGCGTAAAGGTTAACAGGAACAAACTAAAAAGTGCAATTTGTGAAGTGCGATGTAGCGGATGACGTGGCAGTGGGACTGGTGGTGGTGTACAGAGCAATATCACAATCGACATACACGAGTGGTAAGTGTTAACGAAAAAAATAAAAGGTTGCGAAATGCGATTGCAAAAAGGTAAAAATTGCGAAGTCCGAAGTGTGATTGGCCAAAAGTTGCAATTTGCGATTTGCGATGTGGTTAAGTTGCAAAGTACGAAATGGGATATCAAAATTCGCAATATCGCAAAGTTTGAGGGGTAGCGGAAATGTTGTCCAGGAAAATTTGCGATGTGCGAACTGCGCTGGGTGACATGGAGGTGGGACCGACGACAGAGTACGGAGAATATCGCAATCGATGTCGAGAGTGGTAAGTGTTGAAGGAACCAAATAAAATCTTTGATTTGCAATTTGCGATGGGTATAAAAATTTTGAATTGCGATTGCGATAGGGATAAAAGCCGGGAAATGGAATTGCGATAGGGATGACATGGCAGAATTCTACAGTGATTTCGTAATCAGTGGTTGGGGGCAATAAGTCTTAAAGGAAAAAGGAAAAGTTGTGAAATTCGATTGCGATGTGTGATGCAACAGAGTTATCGCAATCAGCGTTTGGAAGTGGTAAGTCTTAAAAGAAAAAGGGAAAAGGTCGCGAAGTGTGATTTGCGAAGTACTGTAGTGGGATATTTGAGGAGCAAAGGAAAAGGTCGAGTTTTAATGGTTTTCAAGAATTTTATGTTAAACAGGGTAAGGCAACCATGTCCAATAGAAACAAAGGAGTAAGATGGGCTGAAGGGTTTAAGTGCTTTGAGGGAAAAAAGGTGGGTGCAACAGTTAGAATAAGCAAAAGAAAAAGAGGGAATGGATGGTGTAAAAACTATGCTTAGGTTGTGAATACAGAGATGGAGTATGAAGCGGGGAAACACCATGGAGTTGCTTTGGGGTTTTATCAATAAATCATGAAATCAAATTGTTAACTCATGTGCAAAGAAACAGACAAATGCGTAAAAATGCAGTGCAAAGGAAGACTGAAAAATGGTAATGCAAATCTACTCTTAATCTTATAAATAATGAACATAAATCAATTTTTTGGGTCTGTGGGAAGGTTTGCCCTCCTCGAGCTCTATTAAGAAACATGAGAAGGGGATCTTGATCCATAGATTTTTGGTTTTTCTCCTCGATTCTATTACTTGCAAGCAAATGAAACCTACAACAACACACTGAAAGAAAAACTAAACAACAATGAAACATAAACGAAATTATCAGAAGCGGAACTGAGGAAATGACACGACTCAAAGAAAAAATACAACAGAGAGGCTGAGGCACATGGATTGGGCCCTAATCCACAAGCCTAGCTCTCTGAAACTTAATCCAGTAAAATGAAATCAGTTTTCTCATTTCATAAAAGAACAACCTCATACATTTCTGAAAGTTTGATCACTGAGTAAAGTAATAAAAATATCAATAGCTTGCAACAAAGTTTCGATGACCCCTCCTAGCTCTAGCTTTGCTCTATTTATTCTACAGGGAAGCTACCAACAAATCCCTAGAAAATAGTGAAATATTCCACTTGACTCCAAGAAAATAAAGATTGAGTTCACTCCTCGTTGAGTTGCTTGGCTACCTCTGGAACTCGAATTGTTGGAGAGAATCCTTGGGGTGATTGAGTCCACTTTGCTCCAAGTAAATAAAGATTGAGTGCACTCCTCTTTGAGTTGCTTAGCTGCCTCTGAAACTCGAATTGCTGAGAAGAATCTTTTGGGTGATTGAGTCCACTTGACTCTAAGTAAACAAAGATTGAGTTTCTTGGCTGCCTCTGGAGCTCGAATTGTTGGCTCCTCCAAGTCTTTTTGATAAAATACTTATAAAAATGCTTAATAATTCATTATTTTATGCACTCAACCTCATATTAGGCAAGTTCAAAGTATGTTAGCCTTAATCACCACCTATATTAGCATCATAAAACCAAATAATAATAAAAATTCAAGAAAAAGAGATCTAAGAAGACAAAAAGGTGACCATTAACCCCTCCAAATATGTCTAATGATGGAGCTCATCATCACCCCCTTACTAAATGGTTGCTCATCCTCTGAGTAGCTAATCCTCCTCCCCCATTTCCTTCAAGGATTTGACAACCCCCTTGATTTCCTGAGAAAGGGGTGTGGGACTTTCCCCAAGGGGGTAAAAACCATTATTCTTTTCTTCATTCTCCCATTCTCTATCTTGTGCATCTGTGTCCTTTTCATCATTTAGCCCCAACATAAAAGGTGGGCTGAGCTCTAGTCCCAACCATTGGATATTTTTGGCCTCCATGGCCCTCTTGTATAATGGTGCCCTTTCCAATGCACGCCTCTGTCTTTTTGGAGTATGGTACTCCCTGTTCTTGAGGCTGTGAAGTGATGAACTACTAGAAAAACTGAGAGGGGGGGAGGTGAATCAGTTTAGTACATTCATGGACATTTAAAATTCTTTTCATTAAACTCAATTACACCTTTTTTCATAAGAATCTTAATATATAATGAATCAACAAACTTAATGTGGGTAGAGCAAGTAATTAAGCAGATTAAAACATCACATCAACGCACAATCATCAAGCACATAGACAAAATATATAAGTGGAAACCCATAAGGGATAAAACCACATCTTATTATTGTTGTGATGCAAAGGCAAGCTCCAACTCCCTCTCACAACTGATTTTTTGTAGGCTCCAACCTACAAGAGGCTACTACCCCAAATTCTGCAAGCTACAACTTGCAAGGAAGCTCCAACTACCATCTATTTTTTGTAGGCTACAACCCACAGGAGGCTCCTACCTCACCCAACTCCAACTGGACATCTATCAAGCTACAACTTGAAACAGAAGCACTAACTCCCATGTATTTTTCTACAGGCTAAAACCCACAAGAGGCTTCTACCCCAATGAGCTACAACTGGACATCTATCAAGCTACAACTTGATATGGAAGCACCAATTTCCTCACACTATCTTAATATCATACGCTGATTTACCTGGATATCAACTCTGTTTTTCTTCTTCTTCAATGCTGCCTTTTCAGCCTTCAAATCTGCTTCATATCAGCTCTGGATCTTCACAACATCTCTATCTACTCACTCTCATTCTTCCACTCTCTAACCTCTCTATGAATATTAAAATAACATCATTTATAAAGATCACTTCATGGCTATTTACATTCTATATGGGAATATGAAGTGAACATGCATGACTCTTGCCTTCCACCCACTCATTTCCTCAATAAACATATTAAATATGTTACAACAACATATACACTCATTTCAGTATTAAATTGGAGTTTTTCTTTTCCTTGGAGACTTACCTTTGCATCACAAACAATAAAAATTTACTACATTTACAGTTACAATCAAATATTTCACTCAGCCCTTTCAGCTTCTTAGATTTTCTCTGTGTTTGTCCTCTTCTGCTTGCTGTCCCTTTATCTTTTATGTTTCTACAATTATATTCCAATTATGCTGTATGACCGCCTTTTTGCTCGACCTGGCCCTTGTTGTTGCACTATTCTGCACAAGGTTCTTGCCTGATTCGACCCTTGCTGTTGCACTGTTCTGCATGAGTTCTGGGTCCTTTTTCTTAACAGAGCCTTTTCTTGTGCGTTTAACCTTTTCTTTTAACCAAACCGAGAATCTATGGGTTATGGCCCACATAAATCTCCTTTTACACCCAACGGAATACAAATTCAGAGTTAAATACAATATACATACATTAGCGATCAAACAACGCTACTTTAAACCAGACTACACACACACCCAAATCTCTTGCATACACGCTAAACTTCCTGCTGGAGGGTCCCACAATACCTTGAACCAATCACTACACATCGCATTTCGGAAAACTTGCCAAACAACCTTAACAACCACCTTATCATTCTGCTGATGCGAAGTTGCGCTGTAATCTCTGCCGTAGATCTTTACCAGATCTAATAGTCTTTCTATACCTCTTTGTATTATCACAATCGCTCGCCCACAAGTTTAACTCTTATCGATAATGCTAAACCATATAAAATGTGATGTGCACTAGTGCGCAGTGCTAACACGTGGCTCCTCCCACATCGCATCATATCCTTCTATCCTTCCCGCATCGCATCGCAAACAACTTACCATACTGTGCGAACTCTTAATGGTAACCTATAAAATCTGCTATGTGTGCTAATGCGCAATGCTGACACGTGGTTTGTCCCTCATCGCATCGCATCCTTCCATCCTTCCTACATCGCATTGCAAAAAACTTACCATACCATGCGAACTCTTAACGGTAACCTCTAAAATCTGCGATGTGCACTAATGCGCAATGCTGACAAGTGGTCACCCCTCATCGCATCACATCGTAACCAACTTAACTTGCAAAGTCATCTTAACCGTTCATCTCTCACCTTCACTTCTGCGATATAATCCTAACCATCCGTTAACCTTATTTGGAAATCTTCTAAGTGTTCTCTACCTTAGTCGATTTCTGTTTGTTCATACTGTCATCGCTCTGCAACACCGGTTCCTCCACGCTACTCCTCTTGAGCTTGTTCTGTATTCTTCAACGTGAATCCCTCCTGTGCTTTATTCAGTTTCTAAATGCGCTGATCTCTCCTAATCTTGTTCTTCTATTCGTTATTCACTCCGCCTTGGGATTATTACTCTTGCTGCATGCCTTACTCACTACATTGCTGCACACCTTACTTACTACTGCCTTGTCTGCCATAGCTTCCTTTGCTGCCTTTTCTTCTTTGCTGCCTTTGCTCCTTGTCTGCCTTTGCTTCACGAATCTGCCTTTGCTCCTTGTCTACCTTAAATTATTTTTCTCTTTTGTTGCCTTTTCTCTCTGATGCTTCTTTGCCTCTCTTTTATGTTTTCTTACTGCATTATTGCTTGATCTACTGCTTTTCCTTAATGATTGTTCAGGTGATGCTCCTTTGTGCTCCTTTTCCATCAATAAAAATATTTCCAACATGAGCGAGGTTGTTCCATCTCCTCTGGTTGACCATAATGCACTCATCTTCTATCTGCCTATAAAAATCATCAAAGTGGCCTATTACCTGTGTTTGATTCTGAAGGTAGCTTTGAACTAGTGCAGGTTCCCTTTTAATCTCTCGATGGTTAAGGATGAATCCTCTTGGTCTGATATGTAAGGGTTCTCTATTTATTCCTCTCATGACCCTCCATATCTCTTTTTCTCTAGTGTCCTCATTCATCATCCAAGATAGTAAAGCCATCAACTGCATATCCCCCATTGTAGGATTGGGGTCCCAAGTATCCAGATTTTTCAGCACAAGGTTATGTACATAAAACTTTGCCATATTTTCCTGATCATCCATGTTAGCTTTCTTGTAGAAATACATGAATTTCCTATAATCTTGGAAAGGTAGGAATCCATGGGAGGCTAGAGTTTTGATTTGAAATAGGAGCCATTGATGCTTGAGGTACACAACATATGAGTTAGAAGGGAATCTGTGCTGAAGGGCTTCTATGCATAAGTCTACCATGGTGGATACTTGTTGCCTGTTTCGGTGAAATTGCTCCTTCAGTGCTACATTCTCTGCCCGTGCCTTCTGCAGCTGCTCCTTCAGAACTGTTTCTTCGATTCTTTCCTCCTCCCTTAATTATTCTTTAATGATAGTTGGGCTCGTGGGAGGAGTTTCCTTATTTCTCTGACTTATCCTCTGACTCTTTTCAACTCTAAAATGCATAGAGGTCTGCCTTTTTCTCTTGGCACTCAGAGGAGCTAAGGTGGCAACTACCTCTTTGTCTGGAGGGGATGTGGTGTTGTGCTGTAAGTCCGCTTCTTGCTCACTTTCTGCTACCTTTATGACTTTTGTTTCTATTTTCATTTATTATTTTTCTCCTTGGCCCTCTGTCTCTTCCTCTTCTTCTTCTTTTTCCTTCTCTAAGGCTAGGAGAAAATATTTCCGTGGTCCCTTGCTACTATGTCTGATATGCGGTATACTTCGGAAGCTAGCTCGATTACTGGTGATGTTGTTCTGCTGCTGCTGCTGCACGTTGTTCAAAAACACATCCCACTCTTGGTACTGTTGTGCTGCGAGCTCCATTTGGTCTCTTTCCCTCAAAAATTCTCAATTCACTGGTTTGGATGAGACGAGATATCTTTTTATTAGATTGTGCAACTAATTTTGGAGCACTTATGTAATTCGACCTCACCTCCAGTTTCCGTTAGAGACCGTTGTTTCCTTCTCTCTGTTAACTGGCTGATACTTCATGTCTCCTCCCCTCATTCTTCTCTACTCCACTTGATTTAATTTTTCTCTTTTATATGTCTAGGTGGCATGAATTTGCAGTTCTCCCTAGTCGTACTTCACGATGGTGGCCAAGCTAGCTAGCTACCTTTCTGCCCCTTAATCTCTAAGTCGTCAAATTTAATTATTTATGGCTATTATGGATGCATAGTGAGGGGTGAGAAGCTATACTTGAGTTTACCTCTTGTTTTCAAGGCGTTTGCAGGAGTTGGAATTTGGAGATAAGCCTCTTATATGTTGCGTTCTTCCTTATTTTCCTGTTTTATGAGCGAGCAACTTGTTGAATGAGAAAATCTTCGAGTGAGCTGAAGAACTTTCCTACTGTTTCTTCTCATTGTAGATGCTGCGTGGGGGTGCTCCAGATGCCATGGGTGGCACTCCTGTCTTTCCTGGGGTCTACTTTATCAGCTCCTTTTTTTTTTTTTTCTTGCCTGTCACGTAGGTGACCTGGGTTTGATCCCCGACAACGACACCAAAAAATGGTGAGCCCTAGTATTGCACCAAGAGTGATACAACTCCCAGGGGCTGCGCTACTTTACTTTATCAACCTGAAGTTCGTACAAACTTGGAGGTGACAGTGCTATATACATAGAAGATTCATTCTGTTAATTTCATCCTCTTTTGCTTTACAAAAGGGTGCTATTTCTTAAACTTTGATAACAACTGAAAAGTAAATTGTTGGAAGGAAATGACAGAAAGGAAAATAACTTAATTTGCAGACAAGAAATGATGGAAATGAAACTAATTTAATGTAAAGAAAGGAAATGACAGAAATGAAACTAAATTAAATTGTTGTAAAGAAATGACAGGAAGGAAACTAAACTAATTTTTTGAAAATAAATGACACAAATGCAACTAATTTAATTTGCAAAAAATCAAATGATTGAAAAGAAACTAAATTAAGTTGCACCTAGCTAGGCCAATCAACTAAACACACCCCACTTATCCGCTGATGTATTTACCATGCTATCATGATTCTAACCATGCAACTATTCATGATAAACTAAACTTGACAAAGTGTGGCTTGCAGTTTGGAGGAAAATGGGCTAAAGGTGCTAATGGAGGGTTCAAAACATGAAACAATGCTTAGAGGTGGAAAGAGAGAGTTTAAAATTTATTAAAGCTTTATTTTGGCGCAAAAATGCTTTGGAGCGGAATGATTTAAAAAGTGCGATGGCGGAGTTACGATGGAGGGTGATTGCAATTGGCATTTTGAGTGGTAAAGGTTAACAAGAACAAACTAAAATGTGAGATTTGTGATGTGCGATGCAGCCGATGACGTGGCGGTGAGACTGATGGCAGAGTACGAAGTGATATCGCAATCGATAGACAGGAGCGGTGAGTGCTAATGAAAAAAAGAATATGTTGCGAAATGCGATTGCGAAAAGGTAAAAACTGCGAAGTGTGAAGTGCGATGGGCTAAAAGTTGCGATTTTCGATTTGCGATGTGGTAAAAGTTGCAAAGTGTGAAATGCGATATCACAGTTCACAATATCGCAAAGTTTGAGGGGTAGCGGAAGTGTTGTCTAGGAAAAGTTGCGAAGTGTGAACTACGCTGGGTGACGTGGCGGTGGGACTGGCGGCAGAGTACAGAGAATATCACAATCAGCGTCGAGAGCAGTAAGTGTTGAAGGAACCAAATCAAAACTGTGATTTGTGATTTGTGATGGGGATAAAAACTGTGAAATGAAATTGCGATAGGGATAAAAACTGCGAAATGCGATTGCGATAGGGATGACGTGGTAGAATGCTACAGTGATGTTATAATCGACAGTTGGGAGAAATAAGTCTTAATGGAAAAAGGAAAAGGTTGCGAAATGCGATTTCAATGTGCGATGCAACGGAGTTATCACAATCGATGTTTGGAAGTGGTAAGTCTTAAAAGAAAAATGGAAAAATGTCATGAAGTGCAATTTGCGAAGTACGATAGAGGGAGATTCGTGGAGCAAAGGCGGAGGTCGAGTTTTAATGGTTTTCAAGCATTTTGCGTTAACTGGGGTAAGGCAACCATGACCAATAGAAACAAAGGAATGAGGCAGGCTGAAGGGTTTAAGTGCTTTGAGGGAAACAAGGTGGGTGCAGCAGTTAGAATAAGTGGAAGAAAAAGAGGGAATGGCTGGTGTAATAGCAATGCTCATGTTGTGAATACAAATATGGAAAATGAAGCAGGGAAACACCACGAAGATGCTGTGGGGTTTTAGCAATAATTCCTGCAATCAACCTGTTAACTCATGCGTAAATAAACAGAAAAATGCGTAAAAATTCAGTGCAAAGGAAGACTGAAAAATGGTATTGTAGCTCTACTTTTAATCTCAGAAACAGTGAACATAAATTAGTTTTTTTGGGTCTGTGGGAAGGTTCGCCCTACTTGAGCTCTATTGACAGAGATGAGAAGGGGGTCTTGATCCAAATTTTTTTGTTTTTATCCTCTATTCTATTACTCGCAAGCAAATGAAACCTACAACAACACACTGAAAGAAAAACTAAACAAAAATGAAACATAAATGAAATTATTAGAAGCGGAACTAATGAAATGACATGAAGCTGAGAGAAAAAATACAACAAAGAGGATGAGGCATGCGGATTGGACCCTAACCCATAAGCCTAGCTCTCTGAAACTTATGTCAATAAAAGGAAATCGGTCTGCTCATTTCATCAAAGAATAGCCTCATACATTTATAAAAGTTTGATCAATGAGTAAAATAATAAAAAGCTCAATAGCTTGCAACAAATTTTCGACAACCCCTCCTAGCTCTAGCTTTGCTCTATTTATTCTACAGGGCAGCTACTAATAACTCCCTAGAAAAGAGTGATTGATTCCACTCGACTCCAACTAAACAAAGATTGAGTTCACTCCTCGTTGAGTTGCTTGATTGCCTTTGGAACTAGAATTGTCGGAGAGAATCCTTGGGGTGATTGAGTCCACTTGACTCCAAGTAAACAAAGATTGAGTGCACTCCTCTTTGATTTGCTTGGCTACCTTTGTAAATCAAATTTCTAGAAAGAATCTTTGGGGTGATTGAGTCCACTTGAATCCAAGTAAACAAAGATTGAGTTGCTTGTATACCTCTAGAACTCGAATTGCTGGCTCCTCCAAGTCTTTATGATAAAATCCTTATAAAAATGCTTAATAATTCATGATTTTTTGCACTCAACCTCATATTATTAACTCAGAGTATGTTAGCCTTAATCACCACCTATACTAGAATCATAAAACCAAATAATAATAAAAATGCAAGAAAAATAGATCTAAGAAGGAAAAAAGGTGACCATTAACCCGTCCAAATATGTCTAATGATGGAGCTCATCAGTTCTTATGCCAAAGTGCTAAAAACGTTTTCAAGTTTCATTTTGCAAACCTCCATGATATGAAAAATCTACTAATATCAAATTGCAAGTGCACTAACTCTAAAAGAGTTTAAAACACATTACAATTAAAACATGCCTCCTCACTTCCGTCATTCGATAGAAATTTCGTAAATCCTTTATTTCACACATGCATTTTTTATATTCATAATATTTGAACATGCACAACCATATCCACATAGTTACTTTTGCATTCAATAATTCCCTTCAATCAATAATTGAAATTCAAAGTTGTTATTAATTGATGTGGTTTTTAGATATCATGGGGAGGAAGCAATCGTTACGCCATATGTTCTTATATAAGAATTAAAAAATAAATTTGTACATTTATTTTTTTAATAAAATTTTCACAGCACTTTGGGCACACTAAAAGCTCTACACATATGCATTTGTTATGTGCACACACTTCTTACGAAAAACCATTTTCGCACAACCACATTAGAGAAACTACATCTGTAGTTGCGAAATATGTTTCTAAATAACCATTAAAAAAGGGATTTTCATATTTATTATTTTAACAAAAAATTTTCATAGATTTACTGGAGCGGAACTTTCAATATGCAGGAAGATACAAACATTGCTTGTTCACAGAAGAAATGCTTTGTACACTACTTATTCCTCGTGAGAAAACTTGATAATTATAGTAAAGGTAATTAACTTTTGTTTTTTAATTCCTAAGTGAGAAATTTCATTCACATTGTCAAAAAGGTTTCATTCGGAACCCAATCTAATAGATAGAAAAAATGGTTATCACTTGGCACTATTGTATGTCTTGGAATTATTTAAAAGCATTAAATATTAAATCTAAAATCATGATTTTGAAAGTATTGAATATTATTTTTATCGTATATTTTCAAAATTAACACAAATGCAAATATTTGAAGTTTTTTTATGATTTTGAAACCATCAAATTATTAATATTAACATATAAACTGTTACTAATTAAGGTAATCGACAAATTAGGAAGGTCCATTCAAATTCGAAACCACAACACGTCTAATGTTTACTAATATTATAATGTTACACATTTGTTTACTATTAGTATAATTTTAATATGAGTCTAGTAGGGAGTGCAGAAGTAGAGTCGAGAGTTTTATTGTACAAAGCATTCCCATGCCTTTTCGAATCTTTCGGCACAAGGAAAGTTGTTTGCAAAAATATCCACTACTAATTAATTTTCTTAAAGGTTGCGTTGTTAAACACGAAACCAATCAAAATCGAAATCATCTAAAATTGATATATCAATTTCATTTCGAAATACAACAAAAAAATTCCATTATGTATAATAGAGATATGAGTAAAGCATAATAAAATACCTTCCCGGAGTACATGCTTCATAGAAAAGATAACTATTTTCATGTTTCTTGTTATTGGTATATATATCGATGACATAATACAAGTGCTCAAAGCATAAGTCTGTAACATTAAGAAACTAAAACATAGTGACAAGAACTATATCAAATTTGAAATTTCAAACATCATAGCTTTGATTGAAATAAATAGACAAATACAAATGCAAAGAAGATCAAATGCAAAGCATTAATAACTCTTATTCTCAAAGGGAATCTCTTGTATTGGTAACGAAAGTTATTAATGGCTTAGTTCATTGACTCATTCACTATGATACTCTAACATCTTCTCTTTAACTACCTACTCCAACATCCATGAAAAGTAAATGTGCAAACCATAATATGGAAAGAGGGATCGACAAAAGAAAAAAAAGGAATTACATTCAATAGCTAGACTATGTGACATTAATGAAATTAATAAATCATGATGAATGAATACTAGTAAATAGAAAACGATTATGCAAATATTTAAGGACAATTACAATTTGTGAAATCATATACGCTAATTGTTTCACTATAAGATATCATACGAATGCATGGCCTCTTGAACCAATGTATGCAACTTAGCTTCAATTAATTCTTTCCTTAGTCCCATTGTAATCTCTAGCCTCACATGCTGATTGAATAATTTATTTTCTATCTCCATCACCTCTTCTTGTAAATGAGAAGTTAACACATACTTATTGTCATTAATACTAACAAATCCAACAAATCATTTTCTAATTTCATCTGAAGTAGAAAGAGTTATATCATCAAACTATTTTCCCACTAGTTGTTTTATCTTATGCAACTCAAATGTTAGTGTATATTTTGTAACCAATTCAAAATTCTGTATGATGCATAGGATGTATAGATCTTGAAAAATTTGCATTTCATTTGGAAACACATCACTTATTAGTATTCATTATGTTCTCACATTCAGAAAACATATTTTCTAGTGTCCTGATTCTTTTGAACCATCCAACTTTGATTTTCCTCATTTAATTAACATTTGGCAGTTTTATGTTTTTCTTGTCTAGATCGGACAACAATTCAAGGCTTTGACTAAAATCATGAAATTCATTGTTAACAAAATGTGTGTCTTCGTTAATATTTCTTCTCACCAAATCAAGAAATGAGTTGACTTCCTCTGCTAACCATAGCAGAATAGAAACCACTTACCATGCATGTTCAATTATTTCTATAATCTAGCATATATTAGTGAAAATATGACATTTGAATACATTAACTAGTTGTAGATATCTAATTTATCCATGAGATGTGCCGTCGTTGGGAATTATATATCGTTGACTCCATATTGCGACTGGAGTCATCAACAAAGGACCTGAATTTAAAGCATTTATAACTTTTTTATTGTTGATTTTAATACCAAGTTCTCAACTTCATGTTCCTCAGTAGACACTACAAGCACATTCCCAATAACTTCATGGAATTTCAAAACTCTCATGGCTGCAATTCTAGACATATGAACATTCATTTATGCTTTATCAATACTTTTTTTACTATGCCTCCTTACTTTTTCAATTTTCAATATTTACTGTCCCTATTATAGTTTTCATCTTAAAAAGGGGTAAAGTGAACATCAAAAATAGAAAATCCTTTGGAAATTTCCCCATTATTTTCCTATTTTCATTCAAATAAGTACCAACCCAATGAGGTAGTAGAGTTTTAATTTCCCCCTTGATAGATTCTTGACAACTTCTTATTTGGAGGGGACTTTTGCATTTTTCCAAATTAGTCATGTGTATTTTTCCTGCAATAAATGTTTGACAAGGCTCCTTGTGATCTTTGACAACTGATTGCTAACCGTGAACTAAATTTTTAGCTTCGATATACTTTCATTTTGTTTTACTTGAAGATGAATCTAGAGCAGTTTTGGATATGCAAATAGAATATTTCTCAAGTTTTCTGCATCTTTTTTTGCACTTTGTTTTAGTCCCGATACTTGCTTATTCAACAATTTCTCTAATAGTCGTTGCTACTTATTGATTATTGCTTGGAGAACAGTGACTCTTTTCACTTTCACTTGTAGCTTTTGTCAATGAGCTCTCGCATTTTATGGCACTTAGATGTGCAATAAATAGGCCTTTTCTATCAACGTCTTGCAAATCTTCAGATTCTTCTAAATTAAAACAATGCAAAGACTTCACAAACTTTGCAAGGTGGCTTCCATTATTCATTGTTACTTGTCCATTAGTAAATGGCAAAGAAAAACACTATTTTTTATTTTTTCTGTTCAATTTTGACTTTCCAATCATAGTATTTCCTACATATTTCAACAACAAAATACTTGTCCATAACAATTCTCGGAAGAAATACTGGTATACCTCGAAACCCATAAACTCGAATAATCATATTATTTCCTCTTTATTCATGTATTCCTTTTACTTAGAGGAAAAATTGTGCTTCACCATATATTATATGGGAATCTCATCTAATTATGGTGCAAATAAATTTCTTTACAAAAATATATTGAATTAGATAAAAAAATTGAAATAGCTTATATACAGGATAGTGGAACTGCATGAGTTCTTTGTCAAAATTCAAATTAGCGTTATGTGGAAAGTCATCAAAAGTATAAATTGACACAAGGGCCATTATTAGATACACCACCAGGAAGAATCTATCACTTTTGAAAAATTTCACTAATTAAAAACATAGTTCAATTGAAATAATATGAGGCAATTCAAATACACAATTTTTGTATATGAATAATGGAGCACATTGAGAATGGATCTTGGGACACTCATCGTATTTTCTTGGCCCATTAAATGTACACACAACAAACATAACTCTCTTAATGTTTCTCTAAACAAAGTAATATATAGAGAGGAAAGATGAGAAGGAACCTTAGAAGTTGGTCGTGAAACAAATTCTTGTATGATTTTCAAGCCAACTTCCTGTGGTTGTAAAAAACCGTTTTCTTTTGAAAAATATAAGCACATATCCAAAATTGATAGCTTCAATATCTATGTGAATCTATATAAATTTAAATAAATATGAATATATTTGGTTGGAATCATAATTGTTTTTGTTTTTAAATGAAATTTCTCTGTGCATAAATAAATGATTTCTCTGAAATAAAATATTTTTGGAATGCATGCAACATTCACTATTCCAGTAGACCAAATATTAGTGCTATTCTTATCCTATGCAGATAGATTCACATATCAACACTGATATGCAGACGACCACCGAAAGCTCTAATAATGAGTGTAATTGAGTAAATAGTATCAATGCAAATAGTTTCTTTCATTCCCCTTGAAGCCATTTATACTCTGTAATTTTACAATTTTTTGTCAACTAGCAACATTTTCAATGTGATTTAGGTATTGAACATCAACGCGATAAATAACCACCACCTATTACTACTCTACATGTAAAATCTCTTCTACATTACACTTTCAATATATAGAAATTCAATAGAAAAGTATGAATTTACGAGAAATAGTATAAATAATTCACGTAATCTAAATGTGACACAATTCTAGCCAGGAAACACTAAAAATTTTGACATGATTTTTAGGAATCTTGACACCAATTTTTGGAAAATCGGATTACAGTTGTCAAGCTACATGATTTTAGCCTATCAGAGTAATTTTTGATAGTACTATTTTTTTTTTTTTTTTTTTCATTTCCACTATCTGCTACTATTTTGTGTGTGAACTATGTGTGATGAAACATTTTGAATAAATATAAATTCAAAAACAACAAAGAAAACGTTCCTGAGAAATAAAAAAATAGTTTAAAAACAAATCTCGAAATTCACAAACCAGTTACTCCATGTACGAAAAAAATTAAATATGAATCTTTTCTCATAATGACAACTAGCTTATAGGCTATCAATAATCACATACACTACTATATCAATAATAGTTTAGAGGTAATAACATTTACATTCTTCATTACGTCTCGATCCGTCCATTTGCTAAAAGGATATCTAATCGCTAATGTCATTATGCCATGTACGAAAATGAATAAAACACACTCAACACAATAAACACATTTTTTGTTTCCTTCTTCTTCTTCTTTCTTCAGGTTCTACATTACGTGATTTTGTAATTCCACATCTTTTCCATATCCAAGGTGTCAGTCCCGCATTGATTATAATCACCAACAAATATTTAGCCACAACAATATTAATTAATTTTTGCAATTGATAAAATTTGTTATTAAATAATGTTATTTAATTTAGTTTTATGATTTTAAGGTTTTTTATTGTTTAATAAAATATTTCATTATGGGAAAATAGCTTCATGCGCACAATGTAAATTTTTTATGGGCTTGAGGCAATAAAATATTTGCAAAGTGAAACAGGTTTCTATATATAATATGAGTTATATAAATACTTACTTCCATATATGCATTTGTTCTATGCATAACCTCCACCTACGCACAACCACTTTCGCACAACTACTTGTGTACACAATAACGTTGTAAAAATACTCATTTACAATTGAATACTAAAAATTTTATGATTTACCTTACAAACTTTAATGAGTTTCAGACAGGAAAATCTTTGCAAAATAAACCAACTTTCTATATCCAATGCGACATAAGAAAAAATGGTGAGAGGATCTAGGGTTTCCAGAGCTAGGGTGACATACAGCTATGCGACGACACCTTACACGCTGGGTACCATCCGAAAATTAAAGTATGGCGCTGTGGCCATCACCCCTGCACACTCTCGACCATCATTGTATGCCTTGGCCCGATATTCTTGTTGCGCTGGCTTCCCAAATCACTCGACACATAGCGGTCACGAACCTCGTGGCTCTAGGACTGTTCTGGCACACCCTCACCTATGTTTGGTAGCCCTGCGACTTTTCCATCAGCCCCCCATGAAAGGTGGCTATCGTCCTTGGAGAATGGCGACACTTGGCTATCGAAGATGGATCTCAGATTTTGTGGATAGATTGGCACAACTGCTCCTGAAATACACTGAATACAATTTTACCTACCCACCATGCAGTCCTATGTTATCAGAGGTGTAGGGATACCTTCCACGGATGGCTTGGGGCTATTTTTAGTGCTGCATTTGCCTGCCCAAATCTTATGCAGATGCCCAATTTATAGCAGAGTGTGGTCTGTCTTTACCAGGCTACCCTCGACACATATGGCTCCCCTCTTTGTAGATTGACCCAACATCGACCTTGAATATTGAACCAACATCGACTCAGGTGGGTGAATACATTGGGGCAAGAGGCGCCACATAATAGGTAACTAATAACCGTTTTCAAATTTTTATTAAAACACATGTTGGGGAAACTCTTGTATTATGGATAGAAGATACAAAGCTGGTATTTGATCTCAAAATGCATATTTCACAAGAAGAGTATACCCTATATCATTACAACTACTACTACATGAAGGCAGAGTACTTCAAAAACACAGATCCATAAAGGTATATCCTCTGGTGCTACCATCATCCTCAACCTTTGGTTGCAATGAGGAGGAACAGGGGACAGGGGAAAAAATAAAACCGTTGGGGGAACAAGGGGAGGAAGAACTTCTCAACAGGATCAAAATACAAGGCCCTCCTTCAAGAACATTCTATAGGGGAACAAAAAACCAACTACCCCTACAGAACCAGAGAGCAATGCCACCAGGCCCTACATTGTAGAGCAGCTGAATCAAACACCTAAACTGGCCATAGATTTATCTGAGATTGATGAACATCGAAACACATATCAGGCACAAGCACTTATCTACTGCTTCAATAGCTTCTAGCCCAAAAATATGGACCTATTTCAATGGATATTTAGGAACTGGACTGTGGAGTGCAAAATTCATCACTATTCAAAAGGCTTCTTCATAGTCAAATTTCAACTTTCAGAAATCAAAGACTACATCCTCTAGGAGGGTCCATGGTTTAGGGGATCTACCAGACTTTATATTACCCCTTGGTTCCCAGACTTTGATGCTAACACTATGGTTGTCTCTAGAATGCCGGTTTGGATCAGGCTATATAATCTCCCCCTACATTTATGGAGTGACAACATCCTATAAGGAATTGGGAATGTGCTTGGGCGATGCATTAAAACAGATACACAGCAGTTGGAGGAGAGAATATTCACCTTCACACGTCTCTGTGTTGAGGTAGACCTCAGCAAAGGATTAATAGAAATCATTCAACTGGCACACAAACAACAAAAATGGCTACAACATATAGACTATGAAAACACAACATTCAGATGTGGAATTTGCAGATAGACTGGTCATCTACAAAATACCTATCCTAAAGAAAAGAGAGATAATAGAAGAAAGAAGAGGACCGAAAAAGCACCCAAAGGATGGAAATACCCCCCATGTGACCCAGAAGAGGAGATAGAAGAAGAAGCAGATGCACCCACATCATATGGGAACAAACAGTCAACAATAGTCCTATATGCACAATAAAAAGACACACCGGATCCATTTAATATACAAAACACAACAGGACTCGCCCACACAGGAACCAGTTGTACTTGACTGTGGTGGGAACAAAAGGCATCACTCATCAAAAACCTCAGACTCAGACAAGGAATTAGGAGCAACTACAGTTGAAAATCAACTCGCACTTGTCTCCCCCACGTCATTACAAGGTGCATGGCGGAAGGTGGAAAAAAAGAAAGGGAGAAAAACATAGTTTTTCTCCCCATTGTATATTAGTTTTCACTTGCTTGTTTTTATGAACACCAGTCTCGGTTGGTTTTTTAGCCTATTATCTGCTAATGCAACATGTAATTTTGTTTATTTTAATAAAATTACGATTTTTCCTGAGGAAAAAAAAAAATTTCTATATCCAGTAGGACTTATTTAAATACTTATTCACTTTAAGAAAAAAAATTGTATATTCCTATAACCAATTACTTACAAATACTGGTTTACAATTGAATATTGCAAAACAAAATGTAGAGTTTTTTCACAACGCTTCGAAAAAATAGATTCTATAGTTTAATGTATTATTATTATTATTATTATATGTTGTCATGTGAAGCTTTTAATCCTGGGAAGATGCTTCCTCTGTATAATGAAAACTCTCATTCTAAGCCATGCATAATGAAAACTCAATACAATGAAACAATGATGTGTGAAATTCTCTCTTCTGTACATGCATTCATAAATAAAGAGAAATGGGAAACAATAATCAGGGTTTCTGACTGAGTAGCCTTCAAAAGTTATCAACATAGTTACAACAACTGTAATTGTATTCAGATTCAAATTCTAGTCACAACAAATGCAATATATATTTAACAACCAAAACTTTTGCCAAGTGTTTATCTCCATTGTAAACAAACCTAGAATATACTAAAGAGTATTTTTTCTTCATAAGCCTTAAACAGTAACAAACATAGTTACAATGACAACAATTGCGTTCATATTCAATTCCTAATCACTATAAATATCATTCAAATAGGCATCACAAATGCGATAGGTATATCTGAACCAAAACTCCCACTAAATGCTTATTTTCATACCATTACATAGAATCTAAAATCCCAAAAGTATAATTTCATGAAATTATTTTCAATCAATGATATTGAAAATTGCTAAAGAATCCATAGTAATACAAGTTCACTTGTAAAACATTATCTAATAATTATTGATATAACCGATTTTTTTTTGAGTATCAGAACAGAGTAAACATAAATCCATGTTATTTATCATTCATTATAGAACATTGGTTAATATATAAAATATTAAAGAAAACACTGAAAAACATGTGTTCAATTATTATTTTCTATAGAACGTTTGAGAACCTAGGTCAATAGAGTATCCCACGCGAAACTTTATTTCAATTTTTTTTACATAATTATTAAACATACCGAGACACATAAATGACAGTAATCAGAATTCATATAAATTATGATTATAGAGCCATGGTCTAGAAAATAGCCTTTGTTGTACAAAACATTTATGAAAATGCTAATAATTTAGTTGCAAAGCTAAATTCATTCGTCCCAATGGGTACTGTGATTGGAATCCCGTCGACTGTAATCTCTAAAAGTAATTTTCAAAAAATAAAAAAACTGTAGTAAAAAAATAGACTATTCCATCATGACGAACACAAAATATTTCAATAGTAAAATACTTTGATGAAGAAAAAAAATGTTCCAATGTATGAAAACACATACATTATGAAAATCATAGCCCAATATTCATTAGCCCTCATCTATCTCTTGGAATCAGGATTCTTGTAACGAATTACTTCACTTTAGCTTCAATGAATTCTTTCATTGGAGCAATGGTAATTCCCTGCTTAACATGTTCATTGAATATCTCCTCCTCAAATTTGATAGATTCTTTTGCAATTGTAAAATCATGGCAGATTAGTCTTCGTTAACAATGACAAAAGTAATTAGCCATTTGCTAATTTTTTCTATAGCTAAATCCGTTATATCATCGAACTTTATTTTTTTTAATTATTTCAGCTTCTCCAAATCAACCATCAACTTGTTATTCATAATTAATCCAAACTCATTTGCAATGCATGGACCATTTAAATCTTGAAAAATTGATAGGACCTTAAGATACACATATACTCTTCAATTTTCTATGTCTCCACACTTAGAAATAGTGTCCTCAATGATATAATTTTCTCAGACCATGTGGCCTTGATTTTCCTCATCCAATCAACATCAGGTTACCCTTGTTTATCATTTTTTAGTTCAGATGTTGAATCAATGTTTCAAATAAAAGTTAATGTGTCATTGTCTACAAATTCCATGTCTCCCTCCAACTCACTTTTGACCAACTCGACATAATACTTAATTCTCTACTTTAAATGACGTGGATCAAAAGAAAATTTCCATACATATTGAATAATCTGCAATATTTCAGATATATTACTAATGATATATAGTTTCACTGCACTCATAATATTGGCAGGTTTATCAAATCTATGAAATCTGTTAGGACTAGGAATTGCTGATGGTAGTCTGTGTATCACTAATGGAGTCTTTAACAACAACACAACCAAAATTAGTGGTTAGTATCGTCATGTTTCCATACAAATATTGAATACTTAACAAAAATGGATCAGTAGATATGAAAAATGTAATAAAAAAACTAATCGAAAGTTAGTGGATTTTGATGCCACATGTTCGTAGATGCTTAATTTTTTCACATGCTTTGAAATAAATGATTAACTGGAAAATATGATTAGTTCCATGAATTTAATAAAACATTAAATCTATAGTTTCAATAATTCCAATGCCACTATGGAAATTTGTAAAAGTAATAGTCATTTATTACTTTTCTCCCTAGTCGACGCTAAGAAACATAGCTTCAAAATATTTCCTAGACTCATGAGGAGTTTTTAGTGTGCGGAAATCTCCATAAAAGCAAAGCTCCACACAATGCATTACATGCAAAGCTTTGCACAATGTTTAAAAACTTTAAACATAAGGCGGGGAAAAATAATTTTGATATTTTAACAATCTCTCTTCAAGACTAGGGCTTTTTTTTACCAAGAGCATAATATGCTAAACGGTAGTTTAAATAGGCGGCGATTTTTTAGCAAATGTTGTTAGAGCGAATCAGTAAGATCATAACCTAATTTCGGTGGTTTTTATTATTCTATCAGTTTGTCATATTGTGAGTGCTATGATAGTGTGGTATTACTCTACCTAATGGTGCTAGGATTGACGTGTTTGTAAGTATTTTGCAAAGTTAGAGAAAGCAAGGAACATTGACCAGATTTGAAATTATTATTACTATTTTTGCTTCTACAAAGAAGATGATAGAGTATGTGTGGAAAAAAAGGGATGGAGATGAAACAATTCTTAGGCAAATCAATTTCTCAAGCTATTTATTGACCAAGTAGTTTGAGACTCATTTCAATTACGATGTGCTTATATGCAGGTGCAACATGGAGATGGATAATTAGTTTTCTTGAGTTTTGATTTTTGAAATACTATTTAGTATTATTTTTTTTTATAATGTTTGGAGAAAAATGATTTTTTCGCAATGTGATAATGCTGAATTTTTTTTGCATCATAAAATGTTTATTAAGTTGTTATTGATATTGTAATCTTCCTTTTTTTTTTTTGGCATATATTGTTATCTTGTTACATTTACAAATTCTTCCAACGTTGTGCGGAATAAAGGTTGATTATGTTTCATTGTGAAGAGCTTTTATTGTGTGGAGGAAGAATTATGTACGAGTTGTGTGGAGCCTTGACTGTGTGGAGGGTGTGCTATGTGCAAGAGAATGGGTCTGCATATGAAACTTTAGTCCCACAGATGAAATTAATTTTATACTATTTTTTGATTTAAAACTTTCACAGATTTAACTAATAAGGCTCGTTGTTCATGTATATGTAATGTGTTGCTTCTTCTTCTTTGGTTAGTGTTTTCCTGTGTAGAAATATAGGCCACTCACATGCATTTTTCAATGCGCACTCTACAAAATTTGTTAATAATAAAATAAGCATTTTTCTTATGCCAAAGTCCTAAAAACGTTTTCAAGTTTCATTTTGCAGACCTCCATGATCCAAAAAATATACTAATATCAAATTGCAAGCGCACTAACTCCAAAAGAGTTGAAAACTCATTACAATTAAAACATGCCTCCACACTTCCGTCATTTTGTAGAAGTTTCACAAATCCTTTATTTCACAAATGCATTTTTTATCTCCATAATATTTTAACATGCACAACCATCTCCACACAGTGGCTTTTGTATTCAATAATTCCCTTCGATCAATAATTGACATTCAAAGTTGTTATTAATTGATGTGGGTTTTAGATATCATGGATAGGAAGCAATCGTTACGACATACGTTCTTTAATAAGAATTAAAAAATAAATTTGTATATTTATTATTTTAATAATTTTTTCACATCCCTTTGGGCACACTAAAAGATTTGCACATATGAATTTGTTATGTGCACACACTTCATCCGAAAAACCATCTTCGCACAACCACATCCGAGAAAATACTTATCTAGTTGCGAAATATGTTTCAAAATAACCATTAAAAAATATATTTGTATATTTATTGTTTTAATAAAATTTTTGCATAGATTTAATTGAGAGGATGTTAGTATGAATCTTAATCGCAAGTGTATGAAAAAGGCTCACTTTAGCCGCACATAACAAACAACCCTAATAGAAAAGATGGCTGCCAATATATTTAGATGTGCAATTAGTTGACCAAGATAAATGCTGTAAAATCTAGATCTATGTATTAAAAGACATTAAGCAGTAAATAAAAGCAAGAGTTACTCTGTGCATCCAATAGACAAGACAAGAATGTTTTAAAGAATTTTTTGTATTTATGACACCTGGGAGGAGAACATAGAAAGATGTTACTAGTCCTCCTCAATGGGATGGGTTCTTGTAAGTCCTCAGCACTTCTGATCTAAAATCCCTCTCTCTTGATGGTGTAGAAAACTGAGACAAAATATGGAACTCAAAGGGCGCTCACAAGAGTAGCAAAAGACAATGATGGTGGATCAAAGTCAGACCAAAAGTATAAATCCAGAGTGATCTTTAGGCAATAAAAGGTAGTGAGTGAATGGAAAAACCCTTCTATTTATAACAAAATATTGAGTTAGTCTAGATATTGGTGCATAGTTAAAATATTATTTACCAAATCAAGATCCAACTTTTATGGAATATTTTATTATATTTATTGGAGGGAAAAAGAATTTGAGTTGGGTCAAATCCCTTTATTTGTAAATAATAAATAAATAAATGATTTATTTATTATTTTAAGGATGTGGTTGAGTAATAATCAAATAAATAATGATTTATTTAATTATTTATGAATGATTTAGTCAAATTTAACAAGGAATATTATTTAAATAAGGTTTAAATAATTATTCCTAAAAAATAATAAGATAAATAGTGATTTATCTAATTAATTTTCTTGTTTTGGATTAAATATGACCAGGAATATTAATTAAACTGTTGTTTAACTAATTATTCCTTGAGGAAAATCAAACAAATGTAGATTTATTTAATATTTCCTCATGGGGTTTCCTGTTTAGACCATAAACAACTTAATAAAGGTGGTTTACTAAGTTATTTTTCATAGTGAAAGCAATTTTACTTAGGATAAAATTGGTCTTACATGGTGTACTTAGGTCTATCTAATAGTAACATTTTAGATGACCAAAAAATGGTGTAACGGATTGCCCCCAGGGTGCGAACGTTAGGAGCTAATTGTATGACCTAAGTACGTTGTAAGAACTCAATCACTAGACATTGAAGGGGAAGTCAAAGAGAGAGAAATATAAGGTAGACCAAAGCGATAGAGGAATAGACCCTGAGGAGGCGAGACTTACAAGTGCAACAAGTCTCTTTTATGAGTGAGTACCTGTGCTATAGGTGGTGGGGGAGGTATACCTATGCCTGCCGAGACAAAGTACAAAGACTAATGCATCTAGTAAACAAGGGACTGAACAATATAGTACATGCTGGCATAAATATGAGCCAGGTAAAAACGTGATAATGAATCCCACATACATATTGTGCCTGGGATAACATCCATGATTTATACAATAATATCTGAGTACATGAGACACAAATAAAACCCAAATGCCCCTGTAAATAGGAAAGGGCTCTGAAAATATGACTGATACATGCAAACAAAAAGGCGTTGCAAGCAGATGAGGCCGCATCATCAAATCTATGGAACTGCATCAAAGGCTGTAATAAAGAGGTCATCCAGGCATGCGGGGGGCTACCTATAGGGCCACCCCCTCATGAGGGTTGAAACATCTCACACACACCCAAGAATCGCCAGTATCATCTGCTGCATCACAGAACCATCAAGTATACGGATCTCGATCATGCTAAAATGAGTTGGAGCTAAGAAAAAATCAAGTCAAAGGGAAATAAGGAGTCCCTTTGTCTAATCCAAGGCACCGAACAAGAGTGGAAGCTGGAACCAAGGTACACTGCCCTCTGTAACTGTCTTCTGAAATGAATGATCTGATATTGACAAAAGGAGGTCCGCCATAGGTGAGGTTATAAGGGATCCTCAGCTAAGGCACGAGAGAAAATAGTAGAGCAAATGACAGACTGACACCAGGGATGATGATGAAAGGGGGGGTACTGAGTAGCGAACATATGACTTCCCTTGTTAGAGCATAAAGGGCATGGATTACCTGGCAGCGACTGACACAATATCATAAGGGATAGGGGACAATAGGACTGAAGGCCATAATGTGCGACACAAGAGAGGAACCAAGCAATTAAGGATGGAGGACTATAGTGGGATACAAAGGGACTCGGGATAGACTCCATGGATATGATGATGACTCAACTCAGATGCTCTAAACAAGGGTGAATAGATGAGGTTTCCAGACAGAAAAGGTCCAATGGCGACCAGAAAGACATGAGTACAATATGGTTACTCACGATGAAAATCGACACGAGCATGGACAAGTATAGAGGCAAAGTGGTGCCCCAAGTACAAGTGTTGCAAGTGAATAAATTCAATTTTGAGGAGTGGTGAAGTGACCCTTCTTAGACAAAATGTGTCCTGGTGAAGTATCAAATCATGAAAAACTAACAGATACCCATTTGAGAGCTCGGTGAGAGCTTTCCAACGGTACAAATGGTTTGTCAAACTGAGCTATGGTTTGGCCGCATCAGGCGAAAGAAAAATCTTGGGTTTCTCTTTTAATAAGGCATTTTCCCTCCAAATTCACTCATTTTCAAGTGTAGCTGTGGTGAATGTAGATAGGAGAGAAGGCCTTAAATCTTGCGGCAATCATAGCGGACAAACCTACCATTGGAATCGAGATCCGTTAGTTGCAGGTAAGAGGCCTAACCATACTCTTTCAATTAAGGGGATCAAAATTTCAATTTAGGTGCCTAGAGCTGATGAAAAAGCCAGGTTGCACTTTTTAGGGTCTGTTCTGTGACTTGGTTAGCAGGTACTGGGCAGAAAACTGCGACCTATCCTAGGAAATGACCTAAAAAGTATGACCTGTCAGAGAAAGGGGGTTTGAGTGCTGTTTTTGGCTGAGATTTGGGATTTTTATGGTTGAGGGGCATGTGTGCCCCCAAGCATGTTATGGTCATGCCAAAATGTATTTAGAAAAGGGGAATCTAAACACATTTAAATAATGTGGTGCACCATTTTTTTGGTTACAGTTATGAAGTTTGAGAAAGGGAATGGAGGATTACCAATATCTTTTGGTACTGCATATATGAAACAAATGGACTAAGGTTCTAGGTTGGCATACATGGTGTCACTATCCCAAAGAGTGGATTTGGAGATAGTGAACTGGTGCTCTCCTAGAAAGCCCACAAGTTGGTCAACAATAATGTCTAGGGGACTGGGTTGATGATGTAAGATGAAGGAATGATGAGGGGTATCATCCCTAGAGTGATCTGAAGTGATATGGGATTCTAGAGGTTCTTTTAAATGGGGAAGAATAATGGTACTAGAGTCGACACAACTAGATACACTAGGAGAGTTGTGGAGAATTGCTTCTCCTGGACTCTCAAATATGGGTTCGATGTAACGGGGAATAGATAAAGTCAGGGGTGGTAAATGCTTCCATCATGTCATCATTGTAATAGAAGATGGGGTGACTGGTGGAAGAAAAACCACCCAACGCGGCGAAGCTACCTGACTCATCATCATGAGAAGTGAGGTTCACATGCACATTGTCACGGAGGATGACAGAAGAACAAGTAGATGAAGGACCCGCCGATGTTGAGCCCAAGGTGATCGCTGAAGGGAGGTCAGGCAAAAGAGAAGGGGAAGGCCCAGGGGGGGTTATTCCACTGAGGATATCATAGATGATTACAGGTACTGGACAGTGTACGAAGAATCTATCATTTCAACATCCGGAGGGGGAATGTCAATAGGAGTGCATGTGTCCTCTGGTTTTGCTGAAGCAAAACCAAAAATAAGGGAGCAGTGGAATCATTGCGCTTGGTCTCAAATTGGCGGACCAATTCCAAAGAGGAGTAGTACTCTTCAAGGCGGGGACAAAGGTGAGTATAGTGGCCATGGAAATCACACAAAGCACAAAGGTGATTTGTGCACAAAGACTTGAGTTTCGGGACTGAATTGGGTATAGTGACGTAGACCTCAGGGATATCAGACTCCATAAATGTCTCATTGACCATGGGCTTTAGGTGAGGCAACTCTGGATAGGTATGGGTGGCATGCCCAACAACATCACACAAAGCACACTGGATAGTACGCTTTGGCGGATGAGGAGGGGAAGGGTTTGTCAGGGAAACCTTGTCTTTAGATGCCTTCTTGCTAGCTTTGCCCCTGTTACCCGAAGCTGTCTGAACAGGAGGAGGTTCCTGTTGAGGTGGCTGAGGCACAGTAGCAGTGGGAGGGGTCATAGGGACCAGTTGAACCGGGGTCAAAGAAATGTAAAGTTTAGGTTGACTAGGTAGGGTAGCAGCTGGGGGATCAAGGTACTAGACGGGAATCCCCAGGGTCAGGTTTGGAAGAGAGAGGGTAGCCATGACAGGTACCAAGAACACTCCAGGAGGGGGAGCTAGGAACGATATCTAACAAGAGGGGTAGTGGCCAGGCGGGACGGCTCCAAGATGGTTAAGGCCTAGAGGAACCATTCCATGAGGGTAGAGAGGCTCATGGATACCAGCTGTAGATGAAGGGCTAGTCGGAGGAGGACCAAAAAGCTGAATCAAAGGGCTAGGAGTAGGCTATGGAGGGCGAGGCTGCTAACTAGCCGAAGTGGGCTGCTTGAGGGAAGCCCGACTCGATTGGATCATGCAAACATTCGATGAGATGGGATCAGAGATAGGAGGAGGAAGACCAGGGAATGTACCAAGCAAAGAGGAGTCTTTGTAGACTCCGGGTAACACACTGGTCAAGGGGTCGATGATTTGCTTATTGGGGAGGACTGAGACTTCGGTTCGTAATATGTCAACTGGTCAATGGTGACTATCTTTCCATTATGGGGAAAGGAAATCTTGTGGTGGACTGCAGATGGTATAGCAGACATCGCATAGGTGTAGCTATGACCTAATAGAATGTTGTAATATAAGGGGGCATCAATGACTACTACGTCAACACAAATAGTCTTGCCCGCAAGAGTAATAGGACAATTGCGGAACAAGCTAATGGGTTGGGAGGCGTGGCCATGCCACGCTCGGAGAGTGATCGTGGAAGGGGCCAACTCAAGCTATCTGAGTTGCTTCCAAACTGAAGCAGACATCACACAGGTGGATGCCCCCTCATCAATGATACAACGGCAAACGTTGGCATTCCGGATCTTGATTGGGATTTGGAAGGCGACGGAAGTAGGAAGAGGAGGATGTTCTGACCGGTCAACATCGAAGATGATCAATAGATCATCTGAAGGATCTACAATGCCCATGGAAGATAATAGTTCCAACGTTGAGATGTCAGCAGGAGATTGCGCCAAATCATCTAGTATACTATATGAATGGGAAACTTTTCTAGAAGTAGCATTTCAGCATAATGGTCCCTTAGGGATCTTGGTATGAACCTCTACCTTAGGCTGAGGGATCTGCAAAGGACCATTAGGTGTCGAAAGAGGCTCTGTAGTACCTGAAGAAGGGTGCTTAGGGACAGACCTAGTGGGAGGCTTGTTGTACTTACGAGACCGAGTCTGAAGGTTGAGGTCTATGGTAATAGGTTGGTCAGAGTTCATCATGAGAATCTGGTAATCGGAGGTGCCAGATGGAGGAGGTTGAGTGGCCGCCTGTATTTTAGGTGGTTGGGTAGCCATAAATCCTTGCTGAGGGAAAGGATTAGTAAACACCACTGGCTAACTAGGCACAACATTGGGAGGGATGGAAGGGGAGGCTTGTTGTCTTCGCGATGCTACTTGAGACTCCCACATCTGCCGCATCTGTGGTAAAAGAGGACAATCATGAGTGTAATGACCATAAACACCAGAACAAGAACAAGGCTTATTCGTGCGAACATGCCTATCCTGCTTGGGCTGAGTGCCCTGTTGCTGGTTAGCAGTGTTAGGTGCATTATTTTGAGGATTAGGTCTAGGATTAACCGAGGCAGATTGATTTTGAGTGCCTTTCCTCTTCTTTTTGGAAGGAGGAGGATTAGTCACGCCTTGATGTGCATATACCTGCCCCTTAGGGGGTGGTGGATGCTGTTGCGGGGGTTGAGAAGGCAAGGGAGGCGAAGGTGCTAATGCTGGAGGAGCTGGAGCACCAGGCTGTGGATACAGATAATAAGGAGGTTGGGAAACATTGTGGTAAACATGAGGTTGGGCAAAAGGAGGAGGCATGCCATATCCTGGATACATGCTACTGGGAGGGGGAAAAGTGCAGGAGGTGCTGGCCCCTCCCTGCAGAAAACCATAGCCCATGGGAGGCTGAGCGTATGGATGAGAGAGAGCTCCAAAGATACCATCAGTGACATGAGATGCCCCCGGTGCATTGGCACCACCGAGTCTAGGAAGATTAGGTAGAATGGTATAAACGTAACCTGACTGAGTGTAGATCGAGTCAGATTTTAATGCAATTTGGAGAGCGACTTCTTTGGTTTGAGGGAAATGCGATGAGACATCTTTTCCTATAGCAGGAAAAAGAGAGAAGGAAGCAGTCCATGTAGACACGGTCTTCGAAGCTAGGGCCTCGACATAGGCTCTTTCTTCTCCGCCGTTCCTGGACATGATCGGATAGGCGAGTCGCAAACGATTGACGAAAAGAAGTCAAAAGTTCGGTACCAATGTCATAACGAAGGGGAAGTTGGAAATAAGACAGAAAATCCTGGGCAAGAGTCACAAAGGTGGTATGATAGGATGAGGCCTGATCAACATACCACTTAGAAGCTTCACCAGTAAGTGAACGTTGGAACAACCGAAGACAGACAGAGTCATCGGTAATGGAGTTAGATGAACACCACATGTGGAAAGATTGAAAATGATTTGTAGGATCTTCTCCAGTAAGACCTTCAAGCTTGGGGATGTCGGAAGGGAGCTTGGTCAGCATAGCAGGCCAACTAGCATCATGGCGTATAGGGTCATTGATCAACTGGTTAAAATCGGGAAGACAAAGGCCTACTATATAGGGGAGCAAGGGAGTAGCCGGGGTAGTTCCTGTTGCGGTCCCACTAGCGGTATTCCCAGCATTAGGGCTGGGGCTACCACCAGCGTTAGGTCCTAAACTAGACATGGTGAAGGTGACAGGGGGAGAACCGGGGGAAAAACCAGAAGGGGAACCCAATGAACTAGAAGAGGAGTCAGAGTGTGGACTCAGTGGAAGACTAACTCGAATCATATGCAGGGGAGTAATTCTTCCTACAGGAAAATGAGGATGAAGGCCAAGAAGTCTCTGGGATAAACGCCTTGGTGGTGCAATGGTGAAGTCAAAAACACGACACAAAGGGAAGAGAGACCAACAAGGGTGAAGAGGTGCAGGATCAACTGATTACAATGTTGAAACAAGGGCAGAGAGGTGTAGGATCAATTGATTTCAATGTTTAAAGTATTTTCTTGGCGGTGTTAACCAAGCTCTTCTTCACTTAGGGTGTGTGTGTTAAGTGTGTAAATTTTAATTTTCAAACCGAGATGTTTGTAGAGAAAAATAAAAAATTGTGCGGTATAACTATAAATAAACCTATAGATAATAGTATATGAAACTAAAATAACAGAAAATAAACAGCTAATTATGCATTAATCTAGACCCGAGGAGGCGGGCCTCTCAACAACTAGTTTGTCGGTGGGAAAAAAATCTAGTCAAAACACACCAAAATAGCCAATAGATCTAAAGTTAGGAGGGACAATGATCTAAAGGTCATATCTGCTAGAAATAGGTGCAAAAAAAAAGGAAAAAATCAGAGGAAAAATCATTGTAAATGAGGTGGCGAAAGGCTATAACCTAGAGGGAAGCGGAGGGGACCCTAGAGGAAAACCCAAACAAAACTAAAAGGAGGTGTTTTGGATGGATAAATAGCCAATCTGAAGTGGATTTGAAGATAAGGTATTAGATTTGAAAAATGGTTGAACACTCTGAAATTTCAGACAACCTGCAGCAGCTAAAACTCTTCCACAAAAGGTGGACGGTACTGAAGCCCTAGAGGGCTAGGTTCCCACTTAGATGAGTGAAACAGAACAAGTATAGGTCCAAAATGGGTAGAGATGGAGGTTAGACAACCCTAAACAGAGGCTCAGACAAACCCAAAAAACTTTCAGAAAAACTCCCGCAAAAAGTCTAGGTCGCATTTTCTGACCTGATTTCTGTAGAGGTCACAGGTTTTGGCCTGTTTTCTATGCCCAGGAGGTTCAAGTCATAGGTTTTGGCCCAAAACGTGCGACCTGCACTTCCGACACTCTCGGGAGCAGGTTTCAGAAGAATGTGTTGTCTCAGCTGTGACTGATGCCTGTCACCTGCACAATAGGTACGAAAGCACACAAAAGTTAGAATTTTCAATGTTTTAGGGTTTTATAGGTTGTCATCTGAAAAAAACATCTGAAAAATGATAGAGGTCGTAATCGTAAACTCGTGTGGAGTCACCAGTTGTTAGTATGAATCTTAATCGCAAGTGTACGAAAAAGGCTCACTTTAGCCGCACATAACAAACAACCCTAACAACAAAGATGCCATGCCAATATCTTTAGATTTGCAATTACTTGACCAAGATAAATGATGCAAAATCTAGATATATGCATTAAAAGACATTAAGCAGTAAATAAAAGCAAGAGTTTCTCCATGCATCCAATAGACAAGACAAGAATGTTTTAAAGAATTTTTGTATTTATGACAGCTGGGAGGAGAACATAGAAAGATGTTACCAGTCCTCCTTAATGGGATGGGTTCTTGTAAGTCCTCAGCACTTTAGATCTAAAATCCCTCTCTCTTGATGGTGTAGAAAACCCAGACAAAAAATGGAACTCAAAGGGAGCTCACAAGAAAAATGGTAGCAAAATATGACAATGATGGTGGATCAAAGCTAGACCAAAAGTATCGATCCAGAGTGATCTTTAGGGAACAAAATGTAGTGAGTGAATGGAAAAACCCTTCTATTTATAACAAAATATTGAGTTAGTCTAGATATTGGTGCATAGTTAAAATATTATTAACCAAATCAAGATCCAACTTTTATGAAATATTTTATTATATTTGTTGGAGGGAGAAAGAATTTGACTTGGGTCAAATCCCTTTATTTGTAAATAATAAATAAATAAATGATTTATTTATTATTTTAAGGATGTGGTTGACTAATAATCAAATAAATAATGATTATTTAATTATCTATTAATGATTTAGTCAAATTTAACAAGGAATATTATTTAAATAAGGTTTAAATAATTATTCCTAGAAAATAATAAGATAAATAGTGATTTATCTAATTAATTTTCCTGTTTTGGGTTAAATATGACCAGGAATATTAATTAAACTGTTGTTTAACTAATTATTCATTGAGGAAAATCAAACAAATGTAGATTTATTTAATATTTCCTCATGGGGTTTCCTGTTTAGACCATAAACAACTTAATAAAGGTGGTTTACTAAGTTATTTTTCATAGTGAAAGCAATTTTACTTAAGGTGAAATTGGTCTTACATAGTGTACTTAGGTCCATCTAATAGTAACAGGTTAGATGACCAAAAAATGGTGTAATGGAGGAAATTTCAATATGCAAGAAGATACACACACCAATTTTTGACAGAAGTAATGCTTCATACACTACTTATTCCTCATGAGAAAACTTGATAATTATAGTAAAGGTACTTATTCACTTTTTTTTTTTAATTCGTAAGTGAGAAATTTCATTCACACTGTCAACAAGGTTTCATTCGGAACCCAATCTAATATATATGAAACAAATGGTTATCACTTGGAACTATTGTCTGTCTTGGAATTATTTCAAAGCATTAAAATATTAAATCTAAAATCATGATTTTGAAAGTATTGAAATATTAATTTTATCATATATATTCAAAATTAACACAAATGCAAATATTTGAAGTTTTTTTATGATTTTTAAACCATTAAAGTATTAATATTAACGTATAAATTGTTACTAATTGAGTTAATCGACAAAATAGGAAGGTCCATTCAAATTCGAAACCACAACACATCTAATGTTGATGTTTACTAATATTTTAATGTTCTCATTTGTTTTCTAATAGTCTAATTTTAATACAAGTCTAGTGGGAAGTGCGGAAGTAGAGTCGAGAGTTTTATTGTACGAAGCATTCCTCTGCCTTTTCAAATCTTTCTGCACAAGTAAAGTTGTTTGCAAAAATATCCACTACTAATTAATTTGTTTAAAGGTTGCATGGTACAACAAAAAGCCAATCAAAATTGAAATCATCTAAAATTTATATATCACTTTCATTTCGAAATACAACAAAAAAATTCCATTATGTACAATGGAGATACGAGGAAATCATAATAAAATACCTTCCCATAGTACATGCTTCCTAGAAAACATAACTATTTTCATGTTTCATGTTAT
This sequence comes from Pinus albicaulis, assembly GCA_034641835.2. NCBI lineage: Eukaryota > Viridiplantae > Streptophyta > Pinopsida > Pinales > Pinaceae > Pinus > Pinus albicaulis. The sequence continues at coordinate 481,298,672 of CM076581.1, read as the reverse complement.
TGGTATATATATCGATGACATAATACAGGTTCTCAAAGCATAAGTCTGTAACATTAAGCAATAAAATGATAGTGACAAGGACTATATCAAATTTGAAATTTCAAACATCATAGCTATGATTGAAATAAATAAGAAAAATACAAATGCAAAGAAGATCAGATGCAAAGCATTAAGAACTCTGATTCTCAAAGGGAATCACTTTTATCAGTAATGAAAATTCTTAATGGCTTAGTTCATTGACTCATTCACTATGCTACTCTAACATCTTCTCTTTAACTACCTACTCCAACATCTGGGAAAAGTAATTGTGTGAACCATAATATGGAAAGAGGGAACTGCAAAGAAAAAAATGAATTGCATTCACTAGCTAGACTACGTGACATTAATAAAATTAATAAATAACGATAAATGAATACTAGTAAATAGAAAACTAATATGAAAATATTTAAGGATAATTACAATTTGTGAAATCATATACAACAATTGTTTCACTATAAGCTATCATGCGAATGCATGGCCGCTTGAACCAATTTCTTCAAATTAGCTTCAATTAATTCTTTCCTTAGTGCCATTGTAATCTTTAGCCTCACATGTTTATTGAATAATTTATTTTCTATCGCCATCATCTCTTCTTGTAACTGAGAAATTAACACATACTTATTATCATTAATACTAACAAAGCCAACTCATTAGAGAACTTTTGAGGTCTAAAATTCCCCTCCCCCCTCCCCCCCCCCGCTAAGAAAAATGTACAACAAAAATAAACTTTAGAAGAACCAATAGGATTCAAGATGATTCAACATTTTTGGGGCAAAAAAGTAAAAAAATTAAAAAATTAAAAAATAATAAAATAATAAAACTATTTTTTCAACTTGTATTTTAAACTTATCTCCCTTAGGTTTTACTCAAATTTCGTGCAGAAGTACTCATTGGATGCAAAATTAAATTTCTCATGCAAGGAATACCCATGTTGCATACTTTTTATGGACCCTGCTACATGAAAAAACGTGATTGCAATCACATTTTTCATGTATTTCTCATTTTTAGTATAAAATGGTCACATAAAAAGTGTGCAAAAGTACTCCTTGGATGGGGAATCAAATTCTGCATCTAATGAGTGTTATCACTCGAAATTTGAGTAAACCCATAGGACGATAAGTTGAAAATACGAGTTGAGAAAGTAGTTTTTTCTTTTTTCCCTCTAAAATTTGATGATGTAATCTAATATTATTTTATTATTTCCACTATTATTTTATAATTTCCTTAGGAGGCCCATTTTAGACCTCAAAATTCCCCTAATGAATAATTTTCTAATTTCATCTAAAGTAAAAAGAGTTATATCATCAAAATATTTTCCCATTGGTTGTTCTATCTTATGCAATTCAAATGTTAGTGTATCTTTTGTAATCAATTTAGAATTCTGTATGATGCATGGGATGTATAGATCTTGAACAATTTGAATTTCCTTTAGAAACACATCACTAATTACTATTCATTATGCTCTCACATTCAGAAATAATATTTTCTAGTGTCTTGATTCTTCTAGACCGTCCAACTTTGATTTTCCTCATTTAATTAACATTTGGCAGTTTTATGTTTTTCTTGTCCAGATCAGACAATAATTCAAGGCTTTGACTAAGATCGGGTAAGGAATTGTTAACAAATTGTGTGTCTTCATTAATATTACTTCTCACCAAATCAAGAAATGAGTTGACTTCCTCTGCTAACCGTATCAGAATAGAAACCACTTACCATGCATGTTCAATGGTTTCTATAATCTAGCATATATTAGTGATAATATGACATTTGACTACATTAACAAGTTGTAGATATCTAATTTATCCATGAGATGTGCTGGCGTTGGGAATTATAGATCATTGAGTCCATATTGCGACTGGAGTCATCAACAAAGGACCTGAATTTAAAATAGTTTCTAACTTTTTTTTTTATTGTTGCTTTCTATACCAGGTTCTCTGCTTCTTGTTCCTCAGTAGACACTACAAGCACATTCATGATAGCTTCATGGAATGTCAAAACTCTCGTGGCTGAAATTCCAGACATATGAACATTAATTTATGCTTTATCAATAATTTTTTTATCATGCATCCTTACTTTTTCAATTTTCAATATTTTACCGTCCGTTTTATAGTTTTCATCTTAAAAAGGGGTAAACTGAACATCAAAAATAGAAAATCCTTTCGAAATTTTCCCTATTGTTTTCTTATTTTTATTCAAATTAGTACTAACCCAATGAGGTAGCAGAGTTTTAATTTCCGCACTTGATATATTCTTGACTGCTTCTTATTTGGAGGGGACTTTTGCATTTTTTTCAATTTAGTCATGTGTAGTTTCTCTCCAATAAATGTTCGACGAGGCTCCTTGTCATCTTTGACAACTGATTTCTAACCTTGAACAAAATTTTTAGCTTCGGTATCATTTCATTTTGTTTCACTAGAATATGAATCTATAGAAGTTTTGGATATGCAAATATAATATTTCTCAGGTTTTATGCATCTTTGTTTGCACTTTGTTTTAGTGTTGATACTTGCTTCTTCAACAATTTATCTAATAGTCGTTGCTACTTCTTGATTATTGCTTGGAGAAATGTGACTCTTAAATTTCACTTGCAAATTTTGTGAATAATCTCTCGCATTTTATGGCACTTTGATGTGAAATAAATAGGTCTTCTACATCAACGTCTTGCAAACCTTGAGCTTCTTCTAAATTAAAACAATGCAAAGACTTCACAAACTCTGCAAGGTGGCTTCCATTCTTCATTTTTACTTGTCCAAAAATAAATGGCAAAGAAATAAACTATTGTTATTTTTTCTGTTCAATTTTAACTTTTCAATCATAGTATTTCCTACAAATGTCAACAACAAAATACTTGTCCATAACAATTCTTGGAAGAAATAATGGTTTACCTCGAAACCCATAAACTCAAATAATCATGTTATTTCCTCTTTATTCATGTATTCCTTTTACTCAGAGGAAAAATTGTGCTTCACCATATATTCTATGGGGATATCATCTAATCATGATGCAAATAAATTTCTTTACAAAATATATTGAATTAGATAAAAATTTGAAATAGCTTATGGCCTCCATAATACAGGATAGTGGAATTGCATCAGTTCTTTGTCAAAATTAAAATTAGGGTTATGTGGAAAGTCATCAAAAGTATGAATCGACACAAGGAACAATGTTACCGATGAAATAGGTAACCGCAATGTTACCTACTTTTTTTTGGTAGCATAAAAAGCACCCGATTTTGAAAAGTGGTGATGCAGAATCACCATTTTTTTTTTTTGTGCACATTTTTGACACTCTAAAATTTTTATTTATGAAGTATGAATATTTGTTTTAAAATGTTAGTGATTTTCATGCTAATTTTGCTAATTTTGAAATGTATTGATGCAGCATCAACTTTTTTTTTTTTTAGAGTAGTGATTTTCATGCTAATTTTGAAACGTATTGATGCTGCATCAACCTTTTTTTTTTAGAGCAGTGATTTTCATGCTAATTTTGAAAGGTATTGATGCTGCATCAACCTTTTTTTTTTAGAGCAGTGATTTTCATGCTAATTTTGAAACGTATTGATGTTGCATCAACCTTTTTTTTTTAGAGTGGTGATTTTCATGTTGGTAATAAAACACAAAACTTAGATAAAAAAAATATATAAAAACAATAAAAAAACCAATAAAAATGTAAAAAAAAACAAAAATAGCTCATAAAAATAAAAAATTTAAACAAAAATAAATAAATAAAAACAAAAATATTTGAAAATTATATCAAAGGAAATGACAAAATTTGAAGAAAAAAAACACATAATTTAAAGAAAAAAAACAAAAATTGACCAAAAAATTAAAAAAAAAAAATCAAAAACATTTTTTTCTAACTTATTAAAAAAAACAATATATTAAAATATATATATATATTTAAAAAAAAAAAATTAAAAAATTAAAATTACAAAATTAAAATTTAGAAAAAAAAAATTTAAAAAAAAAAGAAATTAAATTTAAAAATTTAAATTAAAAAAATAATAATAATAAGGAAAAAAATACAAATTTTAAAATTTACAAAAAAAACAAATTAAAAAAAAAAAATTAAAATTGAAAAAGAAAAAGAAAAAGAAAAAAAAAATATCATTAAAAAACAAAAAAAATGAAAAAAACCACGTGCAAATAATTAAAAAACAAATATACATAAATTTAGTGTTTTTTTTTTTTTTAATGAAACCATTTATAGATTTTAAAAATGAAAAACTAAATAAACGAAAAAATTAAGAAAAACAATTAAATTAAATTAAAATTTAAAAATTTTAATAAATAAATTTTAAATTTTAAATTTTAAAAAATAATTATTCTATAATATTAAATATAAAAAAAATTAAACAAATTGAATTTAAAATAAAAAAATTGAATTAAAAAAATAATTTTAAATTTTTTGAAATTCAAAATTAAAAAAAAAAATCAAATTAAAATAAAAATATTAAAAAAAAATAAAAAAAATAATAAAAAAAATAAAATCAAATAAAAAATAGATGTATATATATATTAAAAAAAAAAAAAAAACGAATTTTATTTTAAATAAAAATATTAAATTAAAAAAAAAATTAATTTTTTGAAAAAAAAAATTATTTTTTGAAATTAAAAAAAAAAAAAAATCAATTAAATTTAAACAAAAAAAAAATCAATTAAAAAAAAAATATTGTGGTGGTCGGGGCGCGGCCCGCCCGCTAGGCAGCGGTGGCCGGCCGGGCGACGCCACGGGGGCGGCCCAGCCAGCCTCCCCGCCCCCGACGGGCGGCGCCACGGGGTCGGCCCAGGCTGCCTCCCGGCCCCCGACGGCCGGAGGGCCGATTCCGAGAATCGGCCCTCTGCCTGTTGGGGGCGGGGAGGCCGGCTGGGCCGCCCCCGTGGCGCACCCCGGCGGGCCCCCGCCGCCCAGCGGGCGGGTTGCGCGCGCACAGCCTGCCCGCTGGGCGGTGGGGGCCGGTCGGGTGGCGCCACGGGGGCAGCCCAGCCGACCTCCCAGTCCCCGACGGGCGGAGAGCCGATTCCGAGAATTGGCCCTCTGCCCGTCGGGGGCTGGGAGGCTGGCTGGGCTGCCCTCGTGGCGCCGCCGGGCCGGCCATCCCCGCCTAGCGGGCGGGCCACGCCCCGACCACCATGACATTTTATTTTTAATTGATATTTTTTTTTATTTTTTATTTTTATTTTTTTTAAATTTCAAAATATTAATTTTTTTTAAAATTATTTAAAATAAAATTCGTTTTGTTTTAATTTTTTTTGTTTTAAATTTATTATTATTTTTTTTTGTTAATAATTTTTATTAAATTTTGCCCATTTTTTTTATTTAATTGATTTTTTTTTTTTTTAATTTCATAATTTTTCTTTGTTATTAACTTAGTTTTTTAATATAATTTTATAAAATTCAATAAATTTTATATATATTTTTTTAATTTATTTGGATTTAATATTTTTTTTAAATGTTTTACTTTTTTATTATTTTTTTTTGTTAATTACATAAAATTTTTATATTTTTTTATTTCAATTAAAATTGTGTATTTAAAATTAGATTTTTTTTTAATGAAACTTAATTTTTTTAAATTAATTTTTTTTTATTTAATATTTTTTTTTCTTTTTTTTTCAATTTTCCATTTTTAATTGATTTTTAAAGTTTTTCGTTTAACAATATTTTTTTTTTTCTTTTATATTTAAAATTTATTTTTTCTTTCAAAATTTATTTGTTTATTCATTTATTTATTAAAATTTAATATTTTTGTTTTTAAATTTAATTTGTTATTTTAATATTAACCCCTTTTTTTTAATTTAATAAAATTTGATGTATATACCTATTTTAATTTAAGTTCATATATATATTTTATTTTTATAATTTAAATTTAATTTATTTTTTATAGTTTATTTGTTTTTTTAATATATATTGTTTTAAATTTAATATTTTCATTGTATTTTATTTTTATTTTTTATTTTTAATTAATTTTTATTTTTTTTTTCTTTTTAATTTGAATAGTGTGTTTTTTTTTTTTAAATTTTGAATTTTTAAATTTATTAAAATTTAATATATTTCCTTAAATTTAATTATTTGTTTTAATTTGTTTTTTTCTTTTTTTAAATTTAATAAGCATTTTCTTTTTCTTTTTTAAATTTAATTTCTATATTTTATTTTTTATAATTTCCTTCTTTTTTTAACTTGTTTTTTTTTTTTTTTTAAATTTAATATTTTTTATTTTTATTTTTATATTTTTTTAAATTTTAATCTTAATTTTTTTTTGGTTTATTTTTAATTTTTTTTTCCTTAAATTTTATGTTTTTTTTAATGATTGAATTAAAATTTTTACTTTGTTTTTATTTATTTATTTTTTTATCTTCATTTATTTTTAAATTTTAAGCTTTTAAATGTTTTATTTTTTAAATTTATATTTTTTCTTAAATTTTAGGTTTTTTTTTAATGTTTGAATTTTAAAAATTAAAAGATGTTACTTCTATTTTTAAAAATGCCAAAAGTATGACATAATTTTTTTTTTTTTGGTTATTCCAGCATCAACTGGTTTTGTTTTGAGGGTGTTTTTTCAATCCTTTTTTCAAGAAACAATTTTGTTTTTACCATAATTTTATAAAATGTTGAAATTTGACCTTAAAAAAAAACGAAGTGCGTTCTGGAAGACACACTTTTTTTTTGGGGGTGTTTTTTCAATCATTTTTTCAACAAACAATTTTGTTTTTAGCATAATTTTAGAAAATGTTGAAATTTGACCTTAAAAAAAAAACAAGTGCGTTCTGGAAGACACATTTTTTTTTTTTTGGGTGTTTTTTCATGTTTTTTGAGAGTTTTTGGGCTAGAGTTCCCGTTTTGAGGTCATGTTACCTATTTCATCGGTAACAGTGTTAAGGGCCATTATCAGATATACCATCAGGAAGAATCTATAACTTTTGAACAATTTCACTAATTGAAAACATAGTTCAATTGAATTAAGATGAGCCAAGTTTAATACACAATTTTTTATATGAATAATGGAGTACATTGAGAATGGATATTGGGACACTCATTGTAGTTTCTTGGCCCATTATATGTGAACACAACAAACATAACTCTATAAATGTTTCTCTAAAGAAAGTAATATCTAGAGAGGAAATATGAGAAGGAACCTCAGAAGTTGGTCGCGAAACGAATTCTTGTATGATTTTCAAGCCAACTTCTTGTGGTTCTAAAAAACTTTTTTTTTTTTGAAAAATATAAGTGCATATCAAAAATTGATAGCTTCAATATCTACATGGATGTCTCTGAATTAAAATAAATATGAATATATTTGGTTGGAATCCTAATTTTTTTTGTTTTTAAATCAAATTTATTTGTACATAAATAAACGATTTCTTTGAAATCAAATATTTTTGGAATGCATGCAACATTCAATAATTGAGTAGACCAAATATTAGTGCTATTCTTATCCTGTGCAGAAAAATTCACATATCGACGCTGATACATAGATGACCACCGAAAGCTCTAATCAATGAGTGTAATTGAGTAAATATTATCAATGCAAATAGTTTCTTTCCTTCCCCTTGAAGCCATTTGTACTCTATAATTTTAAAATATTCTGTCAACTAAAAACATTTTCAATTTTCTTTAGGTATAGAACATCGATGCGATAAACAACCTCCACTTGTTACTACTATGCATGTAAAATATCTTTTGCATAACACTTTCAATATATATCAATTCAATAGAAAAGTTTGAATTAATGAGAAATAGTAGAAATAATTCACATAATCTAAACGTGCCACAATTCTAGTCAGGAAACAATAGAAATTACGACAAGATTTTTAGAAATCACAACACTAACTTTTGGAAAATAGGATTACAGTTGTAAGGCTACATGATTTTAGCCTTGCAGAGTTATTGTTGACAGTACTTTTTTTTTTTTCATTTCCACTATCTGCTACTATTTTGTGTGTGAAATATATTCGTTGAAACATTTTGAATAAATATAAATTCAAAAACCGAAAAGAAAACGTTCCCGAGAAATAACAGAAATAGTTTAAAAACAAATCTCGAAATTCTCAAACCAATGACTCCATGTACAAAACAAATTAAATGTGAATCTTTTCTAATAATGACAACTAGCTTACATGTTGTCAATAATTACATAAAATACTATATCAATATTATTTTAGAGGTAATAACATTTACATTCTTGATTACATGTCAATCTGTCCATTCGCTAAAAGGATATCGAATCGCTAATGTCATTATGCCGTGTACACTATAAGGAAAAGACCCTCTAGCGGATGTTTTTGAGGAACCCCTTATAAAAATAGCCCAGACATCTGTTTGTAGCACAGGTTACTAGAGGAGGTTGGCGGGTGGAGGTTTTTGTGGATGTTTTTTTTTTTTTTGGTGTGTTTCTCATCCTCAACTGCACCGATGCATTCCACTAGAGAAAGCACCAGTGCGTACAAAAAATTGGCACACCGTGACACCGTGACACCGTGCAATGGGTACAAACCTGCCCGGTGCGTCTCATTACTGTAGTAGTGCACTGGTGTTCTACAAAGATTCAACACCAGTGCGTCCTAAAACCCTGCACCAAAACTGAAACAACCCGATGCGGTTGTAAGAAACCGCCCAGTGCGCCTAGAAATCCCGCGCACCGAAACAGGGTTAAATAAAAAATAATTGCAGCCAAAAATCCACATTTTTCACTTTTAAGTGCTCCAGAGCTCTCAAGCACCGGTGAAAATTTACCTTGTGTGAGGCGCCCTACCATTGGTGCTCCCATTGTATGCACTGTTGCTGTCCATTTCCCACCATCTCCATTTCGAATTTTGCAAAACGGTGGGAAAATTTAGTTTTACAAATTCTACAGCCAATATGCCTCCTCGACAACCAAATGTACAGGTATTTTACTTGTCTTTCCATAATTAGACCTTTTAGAGGATTATTTGTCTAAAATAACTTAAAATTCACCTTATTTAAAAAAAATTCCCGTGCGGTGCGCTCGAACCATTCGGCTCGCACTTGTTCGCGGTGCTGCCTGTAAATTTACATGCCACACTGTGATTGGTGCTAACGGTATCCACACCAATTCCGAGGCTATATTGAAACAGAGCACCGTGCTTTTTTAAAATTAAAAAAATTGTGGTGTGATCGATTACCCGATCGCACCATTGACCATGTCGAATTGCGAGAATGTGGTGCGTTGACGGAAATATCTACCCCTGGGCGAATATTTTTGTCAGCGCACCGCCCTACCAAACTAGACATAGTCAACAATGCATTCATGTAAACAACCACATCATTGACTATGTAGTGATGTCAGGAGGGCGGTGCGCTTCCTAAACTATATGCCCCGGGGTGCATAGTTTAGTTAGCACACCGCCTTGCCGACACTGGTACATAGTTAACGGTGCGGTCTGTTATACCACCGCACTGTTGACCTTGTAACAATTCTAGGAGGGTGGTGCATTAAAAATTTCCTGGTGCACCGCCTCCAGTGCGCGAGAAAAATAGACACATAGTTACCGGTGCATGCCTGTTTTTTGTGGCGCACCGACTATTTTTTTTTGTTTTTTCAAAAATATATATATATACTTCTAAATACATGTATCATTTAATAAAAAAATTGGATTTAATATGTCAATCATTGAGTGACACAAAGGAGAGAAGAGAGGGAGCGACAGCAACAACAGGCAAACCAGTATAACGTGGTTCACCTGTGGGAGACATGAGAGAGGGAGAGAGATATGTACCCTCGCCCTATTACAACAGCCACCTAGGGGCTCCTAAGGGAGATATGCCTCCTCAAGTTATTTGAGGAGGCTACATCCCTAAAGGGCCATGGTGGGTTTTTACGACAACTTATGCACAGGTGGAATGCCCATCGACAGGATTTCTGGGTTGGTCCTAACTAGTGGTATGCACCCACTGAGGAGGACATCTATTTCATTACTGGCCTATCGAGGAGAGGGGTGGATTTTACCTCATTCCCAGAGGTCCCCGTTGGCTATGCAACAAGGAGTCAGTTGGTGCACTCCTGGAGATACATTAGCATGGATATACTGTCTCCTGTAGATTTTCAGGTCACCGAAGGTCAGTTACATATTGCTTCATTTGGTGGAGAGGGGGTGAGGTGCCCCCCACTACTGATTTCAACCATTGCACACCATATATGCAATGGGTAACACGTTAGTTTCCCATTTATATTTTATGTTGATTCTTTATTACAGGCGCCACGACTTGTGAGGTGGTCTGCCATTTTTTTGCAGTAGTTATGTACAGCTTTAGACAGATGTCATGCTCAAGCACAAGGGAAGGTGAGCTTCCCTTTTTATTCAGAGCTATTTTTTTTTTAAATTTTTTGAGAGGTTTCCAGAGACAAGGCCTACTTTTTTTCGACAGCCTCATAGGCTGATGCTACATGTACGGATGCAGATGTGGAGAGGCATGCCAAGTGACATGTGATGCCCAAGAGGGGCGAGTCAGAGTTTTCTGTGACGATGTCACATGATGCATTGGAGTTGCTAGCCAGTGTTGATGAGCATCCCTTCATTATTATCCCCTATTCGTATGCTGGTTTAAATTAGTGAGGATGTGACAACATCCTCTTCACAGATGATGAGTCGCCAGATGATAGAGGTAATATTACTGTTTTCTTTAAATTTAATCTAACATGTTCTTTAATTTTTTTTTATTAAACTGTTTAATGAAATTGTCTAATTATTGTTTTGTACTTATATATATTTTGTAGACATTGTGTCATTTGATGGCGATGGGATGCCACTGCCACCAAATGATCTAGGTGTAGATCACGATGACAATCAGGAGATGGAAGATGCCAAGGATCAGTCCTGTGCAGACAGACCTGGTCCTCATGTTGCACAGATATATGTTGGTGTGAGGTATAGGCCTAACACTAGATTTAGGATGGAGTTGGGTGACCAACTTTGTGCAGTTCTTGTGGAGGGGGGAGTCAGGCTGGCCACTATGAGAGAGATACATGCTGATGCTAGGCTGGTAGAGATGTGGAGAGGCATGCCAAGTGACATATTCATCTTAATGTAGAATTTCATAGGAGCTACTAGCTTAGTGACGTGGTTGAGGAAGGCCCTTCAACGTAGGCATGGTAGAGATGCAATACGTCAACAATCAAGCAGTGACACATCATCTGATGATCACGATCAGGGGAGTGATCATCGTTCACCTTGCGCCACAGATGAGTAGCCTGAAGCATCGACCAAAAGTCATGATCATGAGCAGGCTGGACCATCCACGTCGATTCATCCTTCTCAGCTTGCAGTATCCAACATTCATGATCATGAGCAAGTTGGAGCATTAATGTCGAGTCATCATGATCAGCAGCCTGCAGAATCCAGCAGTACTCATGATCGTGAGTAGGCTGAACCATCCATGTTGAGTCATCATGAGCAGTTGACAGTTGATCCTGATCAACATGAGGCACCACCAGATCAACATGCACGTGATGATCCACATCTATCTGAGCTTGTCGAGGCTGCACCATTGACTGAGCAGGCCTCTACTAGTGCTACTATTGATGATGTACCACCAGCTGATATTTGACATTTATATTACAGTATTACAGTTGTATATTTTTGACATTATATATATATATATATATATATATATATATATATATATGTTGGAACAAGGTCCCCTAGCTGTGTTTTGATATGTTCCAACAATGTGGTTTTGATATATTTTTGTATTAATTGGTCATGCGTAGGGGCCTTGGGGCGATTCAAAGCCCTCAATGTATTGTAGTGGGTCAAAGGGTAGACCTTGAGTCTGCAAACCACGATTTGCGCACCATAGGATAGCACAGGCTATGATGATATAAATTGATGGATAGTTTGAGTCTAAGGGTAGAAGTAAGATTGATGATACGTACGAACCATTGAGATATGTTTTGGGTAGCTTTAGGTAAGGACTCCTGCTAGCTGTGTGCGCAGAGATCCTCAGTCTTGCTATGTGCAGACCCCGCTAGCTGTGTGCGCATGTTGTGACTTGGGTTTGTAACTTGGTTTTGGATGCTAATGAACATGGAATCTATTATGTTATATGAACTAGTTGTATTTACTACTGAAGTATCTTCGTGTTATTTGGATTAGCTATGATTTTGTCTATGGTATATGAGTTAAATGCGATTGTGTTATTATGTGATGATAATTGCTGATGCGCACGTGGATACGAAGGCGTTGATAAGATCTGCTTAATAATAGTAGCTTTGTTTATGTTTACATGCTGGTTATACTGTTAAGGCCTCAATAATAGGCTTGTTTCTGTGTGAACCTGATAGAACTCAACAAGATCTGCCTTAATTACCCACTCTCTCTGAGGGTGTGGAAACTTGGTTCCAGCACCCACCCATACTACTTCGGGTGAGACTTTGGCCTACAAAAGTAGGTCATTGCCGAAAGGGCTAGTAGTATATGGGTTTGTTCGAAAACCTTAAATCCGAACCTGGGTTAGAACCCCTCAAGCCAACAAATGGTTCTGTTGCCGAGACCGGAAGCATTTTGAGAGAGATCGGGTAATGCCACAAGGTCGTTTGAGACCTGATAAATTGGAGCTCGAAGACAGGTTTGAAAGACATATTCAGGAATTTTATGTAAAGGAGAATCACAGAACGAAGCTAACAACTGAGAAGTGGAAGACCAAATATATTTTCATTGAAGTATATGAAATTTTCTTTGTAACTTTTGCGCACGAGCTCCAGGAGTGGCTATCAAGGCTAGTAGAATTCCAGACGTGTTGGAAAGATGATCAGGTTATGCGGAGGACTCCAGAATTGATTCAACAGTTGGAAAAGGCTGACAACACAATCACCTAAACTGTAGATCATTGGGTGGATAGTGTGATAGGATGATTTGTAATAGAATTCACAGTCGATCAGTTTGTATCCTACTCTCAGGAGGAGCGGAGGTTCTTCAAAGGATTCCGAGGTAAGTTCTTACGAACATTGCCGCTACTAATTAAAATATTACTGTGCGAAAAAGAAATATTGTGCAACCACACCGAATGAATGACCTCTGATCAAAGTGAGAGTACAACACAAATTGGTAAGTACTACCGTGTCAACCGAGAAGGGGATTTAACCATCTACAACCCATTAAGAGAGTCAGATGCATATTAAGGAACTAGTCCTCCAACTACCCCATCATCAAGTCAGCATAAAGGCAAGAACTCACCTACACCTTCGCCACTACCGGAAGAAGATATGGCCACACACATGAAGCTACCCACTTTCAAGGGTGTAGGAGATGAAGACATGGACCGATTATGGTTTGTAGCATAATCAGTATGGACTGCACAGAATGTTGCTAGCGATGCTATAAAAAGGGCACAACTATCCCTCACCTTTGAAGGAAGGGCCCTGGATTGGTTCATGGGGTACGTAGGCCAACATGCGGATCCATCAATACAAGAGATTAAGAATGCTTTAAAACAACAGTTTTAGAAGCCTAAGTCTTATGCTCAACTGGTGGTTGAATTGAAATACTTTAGACAAGGACCCACTGAATCGGTATGGGAGGCTAATTGACGGCTAAATAAGGTTATTAGAGATGGGGAATTTCAGTATGATCATAGAAAACACAAGGAATGGTTTATCGCCATGCTATTACCTCACCTATGCGGACCTATGGGTCAGTAAGCGATTGAGACACAAGAGAAAGCCTTGGAGATTGCTATGAAGCTAGAATCTGCGCCAAGAGATGATGCCCAGTTTGGGGTACAACAAATATAGGGACAGCTGGAGGCAATGCACATCGAAATCCAAAATTTCTAGAAAGAGCGAGGAAAAGAAGTTAGCCCAGACGTATGGTGAATAAGATGCAGGGTGTCAGGACACACTAAGGATGAGTTGCCTCTGCTGGTGGACTACATGCAGGCTGGGGGGCCCAACCCATTGCACCCTAAAGAGGCTACGGGACCAAGCAGCCCCATGTTATGGTGCGTTGACTGTCGCCTATCTGGACTACATGATACCAACCACCGCCCCCGTATTGGTGCCTATGTTCCAGAGTTGAAGCAACAATGGTACTGATTCTGATCATCTATGGGACATGAAGAACACAACTGTCGGACATATGACTTAATGATAGATCGAGGAAACCTGTATATGGTACACAATGACCCTTCTTCACCACTCTCTCCCTCGGGATGAGGAGGCTCCCTCGCTAGAGGCCGGGGAGGGGGAAGAGGTGGAAGCGCAGGTCGGGGAAGAGGGAAATTGATCTGTTATAACTATGGAGAAGTAGTGCACTTCGCAAGGGACTGTCTGAACCCTACACGACAATATTGCAGATATTGTAGAAAATTGGATCATGTGATCGAAGATTTTCCAGTACTAATAGCAAAAATGCAGGAACGACAGCAGACACCAACGCAGAATGTGCAAAGGGTTAAGGAAGAACCGCGTGATGAGGGACCCAATATTAATGTCATAACGCACAACGACATGGCTATTGGAGGAGCTGAGGAGAGAGCTGCGACTGAACCCTTTATCCGAAAAGCTTCTATAAAAAAGGAAAGCTTGGACCTACAGAAGGAGAAATAAACCTTCATCGAAGCTCGCAAAGACTTTACCAAGGATGAGGAATCTACTTCCAAGGCTCTGACAAACCTAAGAGCGGATGATGAAGTTAAACCATTCCTACAGGAATGTATGAAGTTGCTACGTAACTAGAAGGTAGTAGAAAATCTTCAAGCACTGATAGAAAATTGCGCAAAAAGAAATGACCCTCCAACATATGTTAAAAATTTTCACAAACTATACAAGCATAAGAAACGCACTGGTTGGGAAATGCGGCTAACATCGCAAATTGGAGATTATGAAATGAATCAGGTCATCCTAGATCTGGGATTCGATGTGAATGTCCTGCCCAAACAAACATGGCAGAGGATGGGAGAACGTAAGTTGGAATGGTCTACTATACAACTGCACATGGCTGACCAACATAAGATCATACCGTTGGGGACACTATCAAAGATTATGGTAGATATCGCAGGGGTTAAGGTATATGCGGATTTTTAGGTAATTCAAATTGTGGAAGATGCAGACCCTTATCCTATGCTTTTGGGATTGGATTGGGCTATAGACATGGGAGGCATTATCAACTTGAAGAAAAGGAGCATGGTTTTTGAGAATGAGGGAACGAGAGTAATAGTCCCTCTAGACCTAGCGAAAGGAGAATGGTATATAGAACCTGTGCGCGGAGAAGACAACATGGATCATATCTATAAAATAACCACCTGAGACGAGGATTTGATTAATCCTATGGCTGATGGCATGCTTTGCTGGGAGAAAGACAGTGAATGCATCTCTGACTCCAATGGGGAGATCGAAAATTGGCATAATTGGTTACATGATGTATCTGCGCTACGGTGTCTCAAGATCACGAGGAGCTTTCAGTGTATCTTCTCAGAGGTAAGGGAGATGCCTTACTTTGATGGTTCTAGTAGTATTAGGGATTTTCTTAGAGAATTCAAAACATAAGTCCTAAGGGAGTGAAAAATGTGGGCGCTTAACCTAGCCATGCGTGCGAAACCTGTGCAGTGGTGGGAAACTCATAAGGGGACGTTCCATGATTGGGAATAATGTCGTAAGATGAAGATCCTATGGTTTGAACCTTCCATTAAACTATGAGTGGAGACTTTCCTTGGCCAAGGGGACCCGCGCAAGCACTTGGCCGCATGGATGGAGGTGTGGTGCAAAACGACTGGGGAAAAATGGGTCCACCTATTCATTCATGCCTTGGGGCCAATCCCCATCGCATGGTATTTGGATGCAAAGCTACATCAGCGTACCTGCCACTTGGAGACCCTGAGAGACAATTTTGTGGGAATGTTCAGATTGATAGGTGTAACTGAGACATTAGACAAAGCCTTGCAGGACATAGATGCCCTAGTATTGGATGAGTCACGCCCTCGTGTGGAGTATGGAGCACCAGCTTGGGATATGTAGATGTAGGATATTGCTAACTTCCGCAATATATCAATGGAGGAATGTGACAAAGACCCATGAATTATCACTATCCTGGAATCAGGGGGAGAATGCACAGTTGCTGGACCCCCACTGCAGACCGTCGATGTGACCAAGCCTCTTAAGCTAAGGGAAGTCAACATTGGCATAAAAGAACAACCTAAGCTAGCTAAGATTGGGGATTACTGGGATGATGATACCTTTGGGAAAGTCGCGAAGCTTCTCATGGAGTACTAGGAACTGTTTCCTACGAAATTCTCAGAACTCAAGGGTATTACAGGGGACCCAGGGGTCATGCACATCACTTTAAAACCAGATGCGCGCCCTGTCAAGAAGCGACCTTACCGCTTGAACCCTAGGTATAAGTAGAAAGTCAGGGAAGAAATTGACAAAATGCTAGCGGCATGTATCATCAAACCAATGGAACAGTCAGATTGGGTAAGCCCTATGGTGGTTCAAGAAAAAATACTAAAGGAGAAATAAGAATCTGTGTCGACCTACGCAAGTTGAATGATGCCTGCGTACATGATCCCTTCCCTAAACCATTCTCTAATGAAATCCTTGATAGTGTGGGAGGGCAGGAAGCATACTCGTTCACTGACGGGTTTTCGGGCTACCATCAGATTAGGATCACATCGGAAGATCGCAGCAAGACTACATTTTCCACCGAATGGGGATCCTTCCAATACACCGTCATTCCATTTGGGCTCAAAAATGCCCCTGCCATATTTTCGCAGGTAGTGTTCACAGTATTCAAGGAGTTCATTCATAAGTTCTTGGAGGTATAATTTGATGATTGGACAATATTTGGATTGGTAAAGAAGCACATCTCGAACCTGCACATGATGTTGGACGCCTGTAGAAAGCACCATATTTCCATAAATATTAAGAAGTGCATATTCTGCGTACCTTTCGGGATCTTGTTAGGCCACATAGTCTGTCGGCAGGGACTGATGGTTGATCCCTCCAAGGTAGTAGTTATCATCACCTTAGTAGTCCCTACAACTGAGAAACAACTGCGCTCCATCCTTAGGCACACAGGCTACTATAGGAATTTTATTCAAGGGTACGCACTGATCACGACACCCATGGAGAAGTTTCTAAAGAAGGATGTTTCATTTTTTTGGGACGTGGAGTGTCAGAATATTTTTGAGCTACTCAAGGAAAAGATGGTCTCTGCACTTATCCTCATATTTCCTGACTGGGCGAAGGTTTTCCATGTCCATGTAGATTCTTCAGAGATCGCCTTGGGAGCGTCCTTACGCAGCTCGGGGAGGGGGGCATTGACCCCTCGGTTGCATTTGCTAGTAGAAAACTCTCTAGTGCGGAGTGTAACTACTCCACTACTGAACACGAGGGGCTGGCCATGGTGTATACCCTGCAGAAATACTGGCATTATTTGCTGGGAGGGAACTTCAAGATGTTCACGGATCACTCAGCTTTGAAGTACCTAGTCAATAAGCCTGTGTTGGGGGGGGGGAAAGTGCCGATGGTTACTGCTATTTCAAGAATATGCTTTGAGATAATTGTGAAGTCGGGGAAACAAAATGCTGGACCAGACCACTTGTCTCGAATTGAGAGTGATGAAGAACTGACCAACCTAGAGGAAGGATTGCCCGATGTGCAACTATTTTCTATTAAGGTGGTTGACACGCACTTTGCCGATATTATTCAATTCTTAACTAGGGGGATGGCACCTACAAAATATTCGGTACAACAAAAAAAAGAGCTGGTAACCTGCGCGACGGACTTTACCATCATTGCAAGCCACTTGTATAAGCTAGGAGCTAATGAGGTACTGCAAAGATATGTTCTAGAGCATGAAAGACAAGTCATTTTAGCAGAAGCCCACGGAGGCATCGCAAGAGGACACTACGCAGGGAAAGTGACGACACAGAAGGTCTTAAGAGCTGGGCTGTGGTGGCCCAGACTGCATAGTGACTCTTATGACTATTGTAAAGCCTACGACACATTCCAAAGGGTAGCAAGACCGTCGTGCAAGGAAAAAATTCCCTTGCAACCATAGATGGCCCTTCAAGCAGTTGAAAAATGGGCCATAGACTTCGTTGGGCCCATCAACCCACCAGGGAAGAAGATAGGTGCCTGCTACATCATCACTGCGACTGATTATGTAACTAGATGGGTGGAGGCACAAGTTGTGAAGGATTGTACTGCAGATACCGCTACACACTTTATTTTTGAACATATTCTAACCAGGTTTGGCTGCCCGAAGATATTGATGAGTGATAGAGGTACACATTTCGTTAATGAAACAATACAAGCTTTGGCTGAAGAATTTCGAATCCACCATGTAAAAAGTACCCCATATCACCCGCAGGAAAATGGAACGGTAGAAGCTTTTAATAAAATTATGGAACATGCGCTAACCAAGATCTGTAATGTCGATCGAAGCAATTGGGACGTGCGCATCCTGTCAGTCCTTTGGGCCTATCGGACCACATGTAAGAAATTGATTGTGAAAACACCATTTCAGATGGTTTATGGAAAGGAGGCCATTATGCCCATGGAGTATATTGTTCCTAGCGTGCGCATTGCAGCCTTTATGAACACGACATAGCCTGATATCATGGAGGAATGCTTAGTGCAGCTAGTCGCCTTGGAGGAAGATCAATTCATTGCTAACTTTCATCAGCAAGTTCAGAAGGCCCATGAAAAATCATGGCATGATAGACATATTCGGCAGAAGGTATTCTCAGAAGGAGAATTGGTCCTGCTATATGATAGCCAATTTGTGAAACACCAGGGGAAGTTTCATCAGCACTGGCTGGGCCCCTATATGGTAAAGGAAATCACTGATGGAGGAGCTGTCCAGTTAGCTACATTGCGCGGTGATCTTGTACCAGGATATGTTAATGGCCACTATCTCAAACCATACCGGATCAAATGACTATATGACTGCAGTAGCTATATTAGAAGGAATACGCGCAGGTAAGAGGAAAAACGTAGGTAGGCCCGTTGTACGTGCAGGGGTCGACTGCAGGTCAGGAAGCTTGGGGAGGTATGCTAGGAGTGCAGGGGTCAACCGCAGGTCAGGAAGCCTGGAAGGTGCACTAGGAGCACAAGGGTGACACACAACTGCGAAAACTAGCCGTTGGAACAATACCATGAGGTAAAAAGCCAACTTTACCAATGAAAGGAGCGGGCAATAGGAAATTAATGCGGCGATTCCTGAAGATTTTTTACTGTTTCCGTGATGGTAAGTTTCAACTAAATTTCATCCAATCGTTTTTCACTCTTCAACGTTATAAATGGAGGAGGGCAGCTCTAAATGATGTTCCGCATGTTCTAGAAATCTTGTGCCTTGTGAATTACCGTAACTATTGTGCTATGTTCATGTCTGGGCATGCTACCCCCTCTGATAGTAGTAACCCTGAGTTCATCTTCCGAGAGAGAATGACTACGACCAATCCCACTGAATCATTGCAGACCATGGCCTCTACTTAGAGAGCATCCGATGAAGTATTGGAGGTCACCCCTGAAGTCGAAGAAGTCGTGTCCACACCAACCAAGGGAAAGAAGGTGGAGAAAAAGAAGAGTAAAGGGAAAGGCCAGGAGCAAGGGCATGAGAGGGCCATGAAATGGGCTGGGGGGAAGCTGCACACCTCCCCTCGGAACGTGCAATCTCCCCGAACGGTGCCTAAGGCACGCTCTCCTAACCCGACAAAGCGACCTCTATCTGAGTAGGAAGAAGCTCGACTCGCTGCCCCAATCACTTGGCTACCACCCTATGTTTGGCCCCGAAGGCCCTCAGTGTGCACACCTAAGAATATTGAGGGTTTGCGTTCCTATATGCAAATGCCTCTAATTCCGGGTGAAGTCCCCATAATTGCAGAAGCATACGACAAGCTCTTCTCAATTAAGTTCGATGATCACGACCTTGCCAACCTCGACACCTTCCCCGAATAGGCACCTAATTTGTACCTCGAGAGAGTAATGGAGGATGACGTGTTAAGGGTCGTAGAAATTTCATGGTGTTGTGTAACCAGCTTCAAAAATAGAAGGAAAGAGATATCAACGCCTTAGAAATAAGCCACTTCGAGGGGGCAACCTCCAATACATTACATAAATGCACAATTCTTCGATCATACAATTTACAAAACCTCCTTTCTATATATAGGAGTCCATGGGGCCATAATGTAATCCTAGTGGGCCACAATGTAATCCTAGCCGACCTAACAATAATAATTTAAGGGCACAATAATAACAAAATGGGGGTTACAAGGGTACAATAATAACAATAAGGGAGTTACACTAACAAAAATAAGGGACTATACTAGTAATATAGGGACCTAACATGCCCCTCTCCTTCAAAAAAGTGTTGTCCTCAATGCTTGAGTAGCTCTGGGTGCTTCTGTATAAAATTCTCATCCTCCCATGTAGAATCTTCGGTGGGTAAGTTCTTCCACTTGATGAGATACTCTGAAATTGATCGATTCCGTAGTTGTCGAGTTCTTGTTTCCGTGACCGCTTCAGGTTCCAATATGATTTTTCCTTCCTCATCAAGTTCTGGAAATATTGTTTGAACTGGAAGATTTTCACCTATAACCTTCTTTAAGCATGAAACATGGAAAGCTGGATGTACTCGCGAAGAAGCAGGAAGCTCCAATTTGTATGCCATAGTACCAATCTTTTGCAACACCTTGTAAGGACCATAGTACTTTGGTGATAATTTATTATCCTTCTTAGCTTGCTTGAGGGACATTTGTTTATATGGTTGTAGTCGTAAAAATACCCAATCTCCTACATCAAAACTTCTCTCGCTGCGATGTTGATCTGCCTGTTGTTTCATTCGATTTTGTGCCAAATTCGGGTTATCCTTTAAGAGTTGGAGAACTTCTTGCTGATGCTCGATGTGATCTTCCACTGCTTGAACCTTCGAATTTTCCCTTAAAGATGATGTGATGGATGGTGGATGATATCCATAAAGTGCCATAAATGGGGTCATTTTTGCTGCGGTATGGAAGGAAGTGTTATACCACCATTCAGCGAGAGGTAACCACTTGACCCATTGTGTTTGTTTATCGGATACAAAACAACGAAGATATCCTTCCAAACATTTATTTACTATCTCAGTTTGACCATCAGATTGAGGATGATAAGATGAGCTATGAGCTAATTGAGTACCCAAACAAGAAAATAACTCCGTCCAAAAATTTCCAGTAAAAATGGGATCTCTGTCGCTCACAATAACCCTTGGGCTTCGATGTAGCTTTTGAATTCGATCCATAAATGTAGTAGCAACTGTACTTGCTTTAAATGGATGAGATAATGCACAAAAGTGTGCATACTTGGTAAGTCTATCAACTACCACCATGATGACACTCTTTCCTTCGGACTTAGGTAAACATGTGATAAAATCCATTGAAATCTCCTCCCAACGTTGACTTGGAATGGATAAAGGTTGTAGAAGTCTCAGGGTCTTAATTGTCTCAACTTTATTCTGCTGGAAAACCAAACATTCCGCCACAAAATTTTGAATATCAGATTCAAGGCCATCCCAAAAAAATTCTTTCTTCACCCTGTGGTAAGTTTTTAAAAATCCTGAGTGTCCTCCTAAAGGAGAAGTGTGCAATTCCAGAAGAATCTTTTGTTTTAGTTGGGAATTCTTAAAAAGATATAAGCGATCTTTGTACCATAAGGAATCATTTTTCCAACTAAATGTATCAGATGTACTAGGATCTTGCTGCAACTTTTGAATGAGTGTCCATGCATCTTTGTCCTTCTTCCATTCATCTCTTGCTTCGGTTATCCAATCTGGTTGGATAATAGAAATGGCACAAAGAAATGCTTCCACCTCTTCATTCTTTCTTGAGAGTGCATCTGCAACAACATTAAGCTTTCCTTTTTGTAGATTATTTCAAAGTCATAACCCAACATATTTGTGACCCATTTTTTCTGCTCTTCTGATGATAGTCTTTGTTCCAAAAAGTGTTTAAGACTATCATGATCAGTTTTACCTTGAAGTGTCTTCCCATTATGTTAGTTTGCCATTTCTTTAGTGCATGCAGTATCGCTAACATTTCCTTCTCATAAATAGGTTTCTGTAAATACTTTCCTTTGATTGGACGACTTTCAAAAGAAATAGGTCTTCCTTCTTGCATTAAAACAACACCAATTCCATTTCCTGAGGCATCACATTCCACAATAAAGGTTTTTGTGAAGTCTGGCGTAGCTAAGACTAGTGCTAGGCACATTGCCTCTTTAAGATGTTCAAAGGCCTTAGTTGCTTCGGGAGTCCATGAAAATGCATCTTTCTTCAATAATGTTGTTAGAGGTGCTGCTATTCTTCCATAATTCTTAACAAACTTACGATAATAGCCTGTTAACCCGAGAAATCCTCGCAACTGCTTTATCGTCTTAGGGACTTTCCATTCCTTAATGGCTTTAATTTTGTTAGGGTCTACTTTAACACCCTCGTGAGATATAATATGACCCAGATATTCTACCTCTTGTACTCCAAAGAAACATTTGGATGTTTTTGCATATAATTGTTTCTCCTGCAATAGTTTGAGCACCCTGTCGACATGTTCAACATGATCCTTCCAAGACCTGCTATAGATTAGTATATCATCAAAAAATACTAGCACAAATTTTCTAAGGAAGGGTTTGAAAATGGAATTCATCAACCCTTGAAATGTAGAAGGTGCATTGGTAAGGCCAAAAGGCATGACCAAAAATTCTTAATGACCCTCATGAGTTCGAAATGCTGTTTTTGGAATATCTTCAGTCTTCATTCTAATTTGATGATATCTTGAATGAACATCCAACTTGGTAAAATAAATTGCTCCATGTAATTCATCCAATAATTCATCAATCACAGGAATGGGAAATTTATCTTTAATGGTGAGCTTATTGAGCTCCCTATAATCCGAACACATTCGCCATGATCCATCCTTCTTGTGTACCAATACTACGGGAGCAGAGAAAGAACTTTGACTAGGTTGAATTATACCCGCCTCTAACATTTCTGCAATCATACGTTCAATTTTGCTCTTTTGGAAGTAAGGATATCTATAAGGCCGGATGTTTGGAGGAACACTTCCTGGAATCAAATGAATAGATGATCATGATCACGAATAGGTGGGAGTCCTTTGGGAGTTTCAAACACCTTGGAATGATTGTCCAAGACTTGTTGGAGATCTACAGAAATAGATGATTTTGATGTTGGAACTTCTAGTGAGCATAATTGTGCAATTACGCCTCGTTGTTCTTTCTTTAGAAGCTTTTTCATGACATTAGAGCTTATTATCCTTCCTGACTTCCCTTCAATACCCCGTAATTCGACTTCCTTTCCTTCTGAAAAAAATTTCAAGAAAAGTTCTTGAAAATTAAAAGCTACCGTCCCCAAAGATTGTAACCATTGTACTCCTAGTACAACATCAGCACCTCCCATAGGAATGGAAAGCATTGGACTAGTCAACACATATTCCCCCATGGTTAGCTTGATATTATGGCATTTTCCGGAGCAATTTATAGTTCCTCCATTTGCAACCATCACTTGACATTCTGGTGCTGGGTATAGGAAACAATTTAATTCCTTGGCTACCTTACAATGAATAAAATTATGGGTGCTACCCGAATCAATCAACACTATTACCTTTTTCTTCTTGATATGTCCTTCTATCTTGAGAGTTTGAGGAGTGGTAATTCCTGCCAGTGCATTACACGATATGGTCGGATTCATTTCTTCCCCTTCTAGGGCTAGTTTCTGGTGTATATCCTCTTCTTGTTCATTTTCTTCTTCCTCTTCACAATCTATGTAAAATAATTTCTTCTCAGCACACTTATGACCTTTAGTGTATTTTCTATCACAACTGTAGCAAAGCCCTTTTTCTCTTTTTTCTTCCAATTGTTGTGGTGTCAACCTTGTAGGTTGTGGAAATCTAGGCGTAGCAACATTTCCTTCTTTATAGAATTGAGTGGTAGGCTTCCTTGTCGCCATTATTTTACATTCAACTTTTCTTGCCAACCTGAATGCCTTCTCCAATGAATCCGGTTCCAAAACATGAAATTCATGTTGGATGTTATCCTTTAAAGTGCCTATGAAGAGATCGATCTTGTGTTCCTCTGGAATATCAGTTACCCTTATATTCAATTTTTGGAAGTCCTCAATGTGCTGCCCCACTAAACCCTTTTGTTTGAGATTTATCGATTGGCTAAAGAAGGTGTTGCTCTTTGTATCCTCATAATGTGCTATCATTTCCTCCGTAAAAATTGACCAAGTGACAATTTTTTTACGGGAGCAAAGCCATTGATACCATACAAATGTATTTTGTTCTAAATGTAAAGTTACAATGCGTACCTTTTGTGTGTTTTGCACGTTATGGAGATCAAAATATTGCTCCATCTGTAGTATCCATGTTACAGGATCCTTTCCATCAAACTTCCTCATATCCATTTTTGGAATATGGTGGTTTTTCCCGCCAACATTAGAGGTTATGAAATCACGATTAACATTTATTTTGTTCTCATCATGAGGTTCTTCTACTATATTTCCGCCATTAGGAATCGTTTCTTGTTTTAAGCTTGTCATCAAGCCTTCCATGTATGTTTTTAGATCATTCTTCATGTTTTCCATGTTGTCTTTCATGTTTTCATCGACCTTAGCTTCCATGTCATCAATCTTAGCTTCCATGCCCACTTCCATGCCCTCCATTTTAGCTTCCAAACCATTCATCTTAGCTTCCACGCCTTTCTTCAAACCATCCATCTTAGTTTCCATGCCTTTCTTCAAAACTTCCATTTCATTTTTTGTTGTTCTTTGCGAGAGCGAAATTTGTTGTTGCACTTGCTCTTGTAATTTTGATATGTTATGTTGCCATTCTTCGTCTTCATGAGTCACAGTAGAGCCTTCTAAAGGCTTAATGGGAGTTGAATTCATTTTAGGGGCCATTTTAGAATCCAATACTGATATCTATTCTACAATATTCCCTTGGAATCAATTCAACTTGATTCTTCAAACAAGACTTATGCAATTCAGAAAAAAAAATACACACCTTTTACTTGCTTTTTAGGAGCTCTATATTGAAATTGAATTATCTCTGTAATTAAGAATCTCCAATATATGAAATTCACTTCTGTATTAGCCTTCTGAACTGTCTTTCAAATGCCACAGGTATGATCTGATTTGGATTCTTCAAGACAAAGTTATTTCCAATCTCCCACAATGACCCAATTTTGGACTGGTTCAGTAGAGCGAACTTGTACGACTTGCCACGTGTCACTGTTTAATCTTTCGTCTCTGAAATTGATAGCCAAGAAACTGCAGTCCGTGTAATTGCAACCACTTTTTACGGCACTCCAATCCTATGCCCAGAGAGAGAGTTATTGAACTTTTCCCACGATCACCTCTTTGAGATGAAATTCAGGAGCCTGAAAAAGCACTACCTTCCACAGATCATATCTCCAAAAATATTTCGAACCAAGATCTGAACTTTTTTGATGAATTTCCTCCGGATTTCAGCTTCGCACCATATGAATTTACAATTCTGAACCTTCGTAGAATATTTTTTATAGCGCAAATTCCACGATGACCTGTTTAGGAGCCTGCAAAAAGACCTAACTTCCACAGATCATATCTCTGAAAATATTGCGAACCAAGCTCTGAAATTTTTAGAAAAACTTCCTCAAGATTTCAGCTTCGCACCCTAAAAATTTCAGGTTCTGAAGCTTCGTAGAAAAAAAGTTATAGCGAAAATGCCACGATGACCTGTTTGGAGCAGCGAAACCCTAGAATCCAAAGCTCTGATACCAAATGTTGTGTAACCGGCTCCAAAAATAGAAGAAAAGAGATATCAACGCCTTAGAAATAAGCCACTTCGAGGGGGAAACCTCCAATACATTACATAAATGAACAATTCTTGGATGATACAATTTACAAAACCTCCTTTCTATATATAGAAGTCCATGGGGCCATAATGTAATCCTAGTGGGCCACAATGTAATCCTAGCCGACCTAACAATAATAATTTAAGGGCACAATAATAACAAAATGGGGGTTACAAGGGTACAATAATAACAATAAGGGGGTTACACTAACAAAAATAAGGGACTATACTAGTAATATAGGGACCTAACACGTGGGCACGCGAGTTAGAAAAATCTGGATTACTAAACTTGCTGCAGATACCTCACTTTGGCCAATACAATGTCACTGATCAAGTTGTGCAACAACTGCTAGCCCTGATCCATGATGTTAGCTTATGGACCTAGGACCGCATTCCCCTTGATGCTGCCCTAATTCACTGCATCATTGGTATCCCCGTGGAGGGGCCAAATCCCATGGAGAGTGTCGACAAGAAGTACGAGCAACAGATTGTCGATAAGGTGCAAGAAGAATATCATGTTGAGCACAACACCAGAGGGTTCATAATCAACACCATTGATGACCTTGGAGTACGCATGGGTACCTTTTTACTATCTTGCAAAATAATGCGCAAGTGCCAGGCCACGACTATCCCCGCCTATGTGATTAATTTTGCTGGACGCTGCGAGAAAGGGGTCTGATTTAACTGGTCACAGTTCCTCTGCAATGAGTTTCTGGAAAATGTGCGAGAGGCCCAGGATCATGGGAGGGCGTTCTTATACTCTTGGTTGTTGCTCTTAATTGCATTGGTTGCATGGGAATCCCCTGGAGGATCGTTCCTCCCTGAGCTTGAACCTGACATGTGTGAAGGGGCACATTAAGTGAACTTATGGGACTCAAAAGATGAGCAATGTATTGAGGAAAAAAAAGTATTTTGGGTGCTATTTCAGAGCACGCTCATAGCAGCAATTCACTCCCGACTACGTTTGTCGCCAACGGTATACGAAAAATATAAGAGCATCGAAACATTGCAGGTGATGATGCACAACGTGCAAATTCGAGGCTGTAAGGATCCAGCTTGGATGTCGCTACCTTACATGGTCATCGATGAGGAAATTGACTGGCTCATCACCACTTGGTCACCGCACTGGAGATTGGGATTCAAATCGGCCACAACTGACACTGCTTGTACAAGAACAGTCCCGAAGACCCAAACCCCACCTGATACTCTCAAGAGTTCAGAAGGCCGTGGCCCGAAAGGTTCCATCGGGTCGAAGGTTCCCCCATACACAGCGCAGGGCATGGAGCAGGAGTTGCAACAGGACATGGAGACTGAGCATTTGGATACACAGGTTACTGGTTCCTCGTGTGGTACGAAATGGACAGCCGAACCTCTCAAAGGCCGGCGAATGAAGCGGCGGGCTACGAGGCCTCGTCGGGAGATTGAGGTTGCCTTAACCGAGGAAGATTTGGAGAAAATCACAGATGCGGTCACCCTCACTTTAGAAGACATATGGCTTGACTTGGAAGACCAACAGAAGGCTGTAGTCTCCACATTATAGTCTGAGCTCCAAGCTCTTCAGCTCAAGGTCGATACCCTGCAGATGAGCGTGGTTCAAGCGAGGCTATTTCCAACAAACACTACTGAGTTTATTTCCACAACCGAGAGCCGCCTCTGCCCCCTGCCAGGCATAACAATCAATCTGAGTCTTCCTGCCTTATGTGTGCGAGTCTAGGCCTGCACAGAAGTACATCTGGACTTGGCCTGAATTCCACACGAACTGCTACAGGTTCTCCATACATCCCTCTTTGAGGAAATCCCATCATAGAGACCGCTAGGTGAAGCAACAACTAAGTACAACCAAGAAAACAATCGTAGAAAATACTACCGAGGTGTCCCAGGCATAGGTCGCATGCATCCTTGCTGCCGTGCAACAGACCGAGTTGGAGTGTCTGATTAACAGACTTTGCGCAGATGTGACAGAAGACATTCTGGCCTCTGCCACCCCCCAAGCCAAGATTGAGGGACTCGTCACAGCCTTGAAAGCTTCTCAGACCAAGATCTAGAATGTTAAGACCGAGATGGAGCAAGAGATTGCTGCGTTATAAGCTAAGTTGCAGCCGCAAACTCCTCCTGAGTTATACGCCCAGAGAGCTGAAATGGTCACAGAAGCCAAAAACACCATTACAGCTTAGATTGCTCAAGAAGATGAATTTCTTGAGACAACTATGCAGCTGTGGTTCGAGGTGCATCGCGACCCTCTCCTGCGTGAATTTATTCAAGAACTGCACCAGAAGGAAGAAGAATTCGAGCAACTGGAAGCTACAATGCCCACTCTGATCCCCGCTCAATGCCTGGTACGTCTGCGAGCCAACCATGTGCTCAGAGATGACCTGTAAGAGCTTCGTCACAGGAAGAAGGTTTTGAGTGACCACCTCAGGCCATGGGCTGATGAAGCCCTCAAAATATCTCAGGACTTGGATGTTGCGGTCAAACAGCTGAATCAGACCTTGGAAAGTGTCACTGTTGCCACTGAAGGCCAAAATTCTTAGAAGTTGGTGGACATTGCACATAACGCTACCACACAGAGTGAAGGAGTGTTGCCCCCTCTAGTCGATGCCATTAAGCAGTTCCAAGCAAAGATGCAAACCCCACGGTCGGTGTGACTCAGGACAAGTCACAAGATTGTGTTGGGGCCTATTGGAACAGGGTCCCCTACCTATGTTTTTTATATGTTCCAATGATGCGTTTTTGATATATTTTTGTAGTAATTGGTCTTACATAGGGGCTTTGGGGCGGCTCAAAGCCCCCAATGTATTGTAAATTGTAGCTAATCCAAATAACATAGAGATACTTCAGTAGTAAATACAACTAGTTCAGATAACATAACAGATTCTGTGTTCATTAGCATCCAAAACCAAGTTACAAACCCAAGTCACAATGTGTGCACACAGCCAGTGGGGTCCGCACACAGCAGGATTGAGGATCTCCGCGCACACAGCTAGCAAGATTCCTTACCCAAAACTACCAAAAACAGATCTCAACAGTTCGTACGTAGCATCAATCTTGCTTCTACCCTTAGACTCAAACTATCCATCTATTTATATCATCATAGCCTGTGTTATCTTGTGGTCCGCAAACTATGGTTTGCGGACTCTAGGTGTACCCTTTGACCCAGTGTTTATGGTATATGAATTAGTTGCGATTGTGTTATTCTGTGATGATAATTGCTGATGCGCATGTGGATGCGAAGGCATTGATAATATCTGGTTAATAATAGTAGCTTTGTTTATGTTTACATGCTGGTTATACTGTTAAGGGCTCGATAATAGGCTTGTTTTTGTGTGAACCTGATAGAACTCAACAAGATCTGTCTTAATTACCCACTCTGTCCTAGGGTGTGGAAACCTCGTTCCAACACCCACCCATACTACTTTGGGTGAGACTTTGGCCTGCGAAAGTAGGTCATTGCCTAAAGGGCCAGTAGTATAGGGGTTTGTTGGAAAACCTTAAATTCAAACCTAGGTCAGGCCCTGAAGCCAACAATATATATGGTCCATGTATTTTATGTTCATATTGCAGTTGTACTTAATTTACATGTTGGTGATCATGATGATGTGTATATTGTTAGGTCATGTTAGATATGCTCATTTAATGTGTAGCTTGCAAATAGATGTGTATGTGATATCAAATATTTGTCATGAGATGTGTATTTTATGTTTATGTTGTGATGATGTTATACAATGCTTGTGTTTTGTTAGATGATCATGATCACGATGATTAGATGATGTTAGCGAATTTGAATGTGTTTTTTAGTCGAATATGATGAAATTGTGAAATTGTAAAATTGTAATTGTATTTGTAATTCTAATTCTAATTCTACGTAAAATGTTTTAAAGATTTTAATTTTATTAATGTGAAATGATTGTGATTGTAAAATTGTAATTGTATGGAAAATATTTTTAAAATTTTAATTGTATTAATGTGAAATGATTGTAATTGTAAAATTCTAATTGTATGTAAAATTCTAAAATTGTAATTATAATGGTATATATGTAAAATTGTATTTGTAATTGTAAATTTTATGTAAAATTCTAAAATTGTAAATGTAATTGTATGTAAAATTCTAAAATTGTAATTGTAATTTTAATTGTAATTGTATGTGAAATGGTAAAATTGTAATTGTATGTAAAATATTTGTAAAATTGTAATTATATTAATGTGAAATTATTGTAATTGTAAAATTAGTATGTAAAATTGTAAAATTGTAATTGTAATGGTATATATGTAAAATTGTAAATTTGTAATTGTAATTGTAAATTTTATGTAATTTTCTAAAATTGTAATAGTAATTGTATGTAAAATTCTAAAATTGTAATTGTAATTTTAATTGTATGTGAAATTGTAAAATTGTACTTGTAATTGTATGTAAAATATTAGCAAAATTTTAATTGTATTACTGTGAAATGGTTGTAATTGTAATTGTATGTAAAATTCTAAAATTGTAATTGTATGTGAAATTGTAAAATTGTAATTCTAATTGTATGTAAAATATTTGTAAAATTTTAATTGTATTAATGTGAAAATTTTATTTGTATTAATGTGAAATGATTTTATTAAAATTTGTAAAATTGTAAATAATTGTAAAATAATAAATCTAGAATAATATGAATTTTTGTAACATAATAAAGTTTAAAAAATAATGCAAATAAATTCATGTACTTTAGAATTATCATTATTTTATTATGATATTATATATAAAAAAAGAACTTTATACAGTACGTCATTGTTTCTGAGATCAACATAATTACAAATTATCAAGTGAAATATTTATTTTAATATTAACACATTGAAAATTACCAATTAGTTCAAAATACATATAATAATGTTTCGAAAAAAAGAGTCTTCTAAGTTATAAGGTAATTTTTCGGGCCATGTATCCTCTATATGCTTCATGGTTATTGAATCAATTGGGATTCACACAATTCCCAACTCACTTATGTGTGAGGCATGCCATCCCTGCAACATAGCTAATTATTTGCAACGAAAGAGACTTTGAATCCTTGGGATTATAGGCATGTGCCTTAATATCTTAAAAGGAGGACCACGTGATTTACCCTTATTTTTTGATTTATCATACCTGTCATGCCCACATTTCAGACTTATTTCTTTGTCTACATATTCTCCTATATATAGAATACAATCATTTGGGCATGCATGATATGATATGTACTCAACGCCCAACATTTTCAACAATTTCTTTGCCTCTTCGCAACTACCGGGCAAGACATTATCACTCGAAAGAACCTTATCTCTGAATAATTTGTAGTTGGTAACCATGGAAAATATTAAATGTACATTAATGCTGATATAATTATTAACATTCATAAAATTGACCATTTGTAATTTTCATTGTGTGATTATATTTCTCAAAATTATATAAGGGAGGACTTTATGATAACTTACCTCAAAATTTCTGAGAAACATGCATTCGACAAGCCAAAATTTGCTTTCAAGTTGTACAGTAACATTGTTGTCCCCAACTATGTAGAATTTGACTGACCTCCAGGCCCAAAGAGAGGGGTGGTGGAAGCAAATTTAAGGCTTTCGAAAAATGTGTTAGCGATATGAGCATCATCCCCTAGCTGATCATCGTTTTGGAATGCATCTAACAACATTGTCTCCATGGTAGTTGTATCCCTTAAGTAATCATCCATACCAACCTCTATTTGATTCCCTCCATTGATAGCTTGTGAAGAACTACTATTGTTGTAGTCATACTTAATTGGTGAATTTAGAAGTAGTGGGAATTGAATTGATGGTTGATTCAACCATTCTTGGTATCGTTCATCTCCGATTTTTTCTCTTAATTCAACCTTCTCTTGATTTGACATTGTCATGGGGTGCAACAGAAGATCGTAGGTAGGTCGCTCATCATCACTAGAACCTTAATAATTTCAAAAAATATATTTGAATATAATTAATACAAAATCTATTATATGAATTTGTAAGAATGTTGACAATGCATGATTAATTGGTGTGACTTTGAAATAATTACATTAATATACTGAATAATTATTATTACCATCATTGTCCCAGGATTGTGGCTAGAAGATGTAATATTATTACAA
Organism: Pinus albicaulis; assembly: GCA_034641835.2. NCBI lineage: Eukaryota > Viridiplantae > Streptophyta > Pinopsida > Pinales > Pinaceae > Pinus > Pinus albicaulis. The sequence continues at coordinate 481,266,690 of CM076581.1, read as the reverse complement.
CTGGAAGGGTGAAGCGACTATCCATTTTCATCTACCAAATGTGCCTTGTGGTATGTTGCTCCTGATAAGAGCTTCCGATGTTTTGGAGTTGTTTGAATATTTTGTGCATGTGAACTAGATTCTGAATCTGCATGAACTTGCCAATTTGTATACATTTTAAAGTTTATTAAGCTGATTGAAATGGATAAAAAAACATAAATTCAATTAGACAATGAAAATATAAATAAAATCTGAATTAAATATTACGTCTCGAGATGGATAGGGAGAACTTTGTGACGGAATTTGAGAAATATTATGGAATGAGATGGCTTTTGAAGAATTGTCCATTCAATATAATTATGATATTTTCTCCCCGTGTTTGAGAAAAATCTACAATAAATTTTGGTGTACACACCTACAAGTAATTTTAGTGCCTTTAAAATGGGCTTATTGTTATCGGTGCTAATATACAGTTAACCGCACCGATGCGTTTTAGTCATTGCGCACTGGTGTTGTGTTATTAATTGACGCAATAGTGCGGTGTTATTAATTTCCGCACCAGTGACAAAAAGCCGCAAATAAAAAACACAACTTTATTCTTTTTAAGTGAAAAAAAATCGGTAAATGGAAAAATGGGTGGCAAAATAATTTCGAAAATCTAATTTCATAAAAAAAATTCTTTAAATACTAAATACTTTTCATTGTTTCTCTATTTTTGCAAAGTTTTTCAGCCAGAAATTTGCACGAGACATACCTGGAGCAAGAGAGCATGAGAGCACTGTGGAGAAACGAAATACTTTCGAAGAAAACTATTCAGACAATCAGAATTCCAAACCTCTAGTGATTCAAACCCTGTAGCATAGGATTTCAAACGATCTCACGATTAAATTTTATTATTTTTTTATATTTTCTCAGTATTTTTTACGCAATAAGTAAAAAATTTAAATTTATTGTTCATTTTCAGAAAATAAAAAAAAATAAAAAATAAAATAAAAATAAAAATAAAATTATATTTTACCCTAAACCCTTCATTCTTTTTGTTTCTATCCTTGCTTCTTCCTGTTTCTGCAATTTAAGAATTAGGGACTTTCATTTTAGATTTATAGGGTTTGTATTACTATATATATAGGCCTATGACATCTAACCCACGGGACGACTTGCATAGTTGGATCCCAATCCATGTCGGCCTTTGCATGATTTTTTAAAAAACTGATTTTTTTTAATCGGTGCGCCCTACGTATCCTAGTGCACCAGGGCAATGTCTTATCACAACACACTGTGAATGTGCTATTTGATAAAAAAAATTAAAAACATTTTTTTAAAAATCTGTGCGCCGTATGTAAAATAGGGCACTGGTGCACTATTTCACTATAGCGCACCACACGTACTGTTTGGAATTTTTTGTGTAGCATCAATTTTTTATTTAATGCATCGGGTTTCCTTGTTGATAGAGAGAACCACACAATATTCCCTTTTTTGCGTGGGGCGTTTATAAGAATAGGTCGCACCGCCCCCTCTACGACACCATATGCTACAAAAAATAACACTAGAGGTTTTTTATTAATTTTTTTGTGTTAATCAACATGCTGGTTGAGATATAACACATCGGTGCTCCTTGTTGAGATAGAGCACCATATGGTGTTTTATATTGTTTTGGCGGTGGTTTTAGAAGAACCAACACACCGACATCGATGCGTATAGCATTAAAGCGCACCAGTTTCTTGATATTTTTTTTACCTAAAAATTTGATGATTTATTTATAAATATATTAATGAATGATATGGTACAGGTTTCATATTGATAAAGAAATGGATGACAAGAGATCAAGTAATAAAAACACTGATAGCACATCAAGAAAAGAAAAAAAGGCAAGTTCTTTATAAATTCTTTACAAAAAATATTATTTTTGAAGTATACAAAAGTTTAACTAATATATATTGTTTATTGTGTATCATGCAGAGCCACAAAATGACGAAGCTCGATAAGATTATTTCTGATTTTGGACCAAAAGAGCGTAAAATCTTGATGGAAAAATTGTAAAAGAATGAATAATTTGAATGAAAAAATACTATCGATCCAATATGAGTTTCTTTTTTTAATTTTCATTAATAATATACAAATTATTAGATAACATGTTTCAGACAATCTATTATTTCAGATATGTTTAATGTTCTACAAGGACCAAAAACTCAAAAAAGGAATGTTGTTCTAAGAAAATAAAAAGAATAGAACTTGCAAATGAAAATGAATTTCTCCTTAGCTCATCTGGAGTGATGCTGGAGGTTAACGAAAGGGGGAAAAACTTTTACAAAAGTTTGAGGGATCTAGTGGAATGAATGTATAGATGTTCCTTCCACTTACAACACAAAAATCAATCCAATGATTCCAAGAACCAAATTTGATATAAATTACATGAAGAGTTTCCAGAGAATTGGTCAATGAGACATGTCAGACTTTTAATAGAAAAAACATGCAAAAAAAAAGGAATGAAAAAGTAATATTACTATGTTTTTCTAGAATTATTTATAAATATCACTTTTTTTATATTTACTTTTCATATATCAATAAAAAATTAAATAGTTTATTTTCATGTTACATTTTCAGGAAGATTATGAAAATATCAAAAGATGGACGGGGTCATATCAGAAATATGCCAGTAGGGATGTCCAAAAAGGTGTACAAGGAGATGGTAAAAGAAATGGAAAAAATTGCATCTTAGGAGGAGCCATCTCAACAACAATATGTTTCAAATGTAATATGTAATCATTGAATTTTTCGATTAGGTACAATACATAAAAAATTTAGCATTAAATATTAATTTTCAAGTATTTTCTTGCGGAAAAGAAAAGAAAATGGAACCCATTCAGCACATAAAACAAGATGACAAGGAAGAAAATGGTTGATATCTAGTTTTGTGACTAGTTGTTACTTCCTTATAACAACTTAACTCAATTTCATTTTTGTATATTTTAATTTGTTTTACAACAGTCATCATTGAATGTCTTCAAACACGTGCTAACATACAAAGAATAACCATTAGACGAATTGATTGACATTGGGTTAAATATGGGTTGTGAGTATATGATGGCATATAAAAAATTAATTGTGGAATTTGTAAGCATCTATTGATCATGTTTTACTTAGCTCGTCTATAATTAAGAAAACAAAAAATATTTTATATTAAATATATGATTTGTTATGGGGTATAAAACTTGCAGGAAAAAAAGTATTGAACTGCGCCAACATATGAAATCTTGAAACATGGCATGAAATTTGGTTTTGAAAGAATGTGTATAGTTCATGAGTCAATTTTTGCTATGGTACGTCATTTCTTTTCGATTTACATTGATGTGTATTTTTTAATATTGCAATTTTCATTATTCTCACCAATGTATATACACTCATTACAATTTATTTTTATGTTTATAGATGGAAGGTGAAGAAGAAGAAAACAATCAAGACCATGAACAAAACATTCCTCAAAATAACCCAAGTCATGGAAGTAGCTCGAGCAGTGACAACAGCTCAAGCAAAGAATGATGATCATTATGTTTAGATATCAAAGCAAGGCATTTTATTTTTTGAAATATTTGTCCGTGAAATCAGACATTTTTTTTAATGTAATGGACATAGTGTTCGAATTGAAAGACAAAGGGATACCAATTACTGTCCCATTTTGTATGAAAAAGATTGTCTTATATGTTTTAATTTATTCTATTTCGTTCTCCATTGTCGTAGTGAAATGTAACACCACTGATTAAATATATGGATGATTAAATATTATAATGAAGAGATGTGAAATCTGATGATATGATATAAAAAATTAATCCAAACATCAAATTAAAACGCACTAATACAAATTTCATTGATATGAATAATGTTATAAGATATGTGTCGTCTTTTGATGAATAATGAATTTAAAAAAATCACAATAATTATGATATGATATAACAAATTAATCCAAACATGACATTCAAATGCACTAATAGAAATTTAATTGATATGAATACTGTTATAAGATATGTGTCGACTTTTGATGAATAATGAATTTTAAAAAATCACAATAATTTCACTGTCACAGGTCAATGTTTCTAAAAAATATAAAATGAACACCGGTACATGTCAGTTACTGTACACCGGTGCGTTTGTATGATAAAGCACAACAGTGTGTTTCTACGACCTATGGACACCACACAAATACCAATACCAATTATAACTCTCGGTACGTTTATGCGATACTGCACACTAGTGCGTTTATGTGAGACTGCTCACCGGTGCATTTGTACGACCTATGGGCACCACACAAATACCAATACGAATTAGAACAAACAGTACATTTGTATGATACTGCGCACTAATGCATTTCTATAATAGTACAAACCAGTGTGTTGATACAACCTATGGGTACCACACAAATCCCAATACCAACGGCTCGGTGCGCTATATCACCTACAATGCGCTCGATGCGGTTTTAGACCTTTACGGCCCGGTGCATGCACCATCAATCGCCCTGGGCCGACCATCTGGATGACACGCACCAGGACGTTTACTCTAAAATGCACCGGTGCGTTGACACCTGAATAGTGCACCGATGAGAAAAACATCCGTAATAACCTCCGGCTGCCTAGGTTTTTTAGTTGTGTTGAAATTATATTAGAAGTTTTGCCAAAACCTCCATTACCGAAAAGGGATGTTGTAGCAAATGTTTTTTTGACAATTTTGGCCAATTTTATAACACTAAAAACCTCCATTATAACCTCCACTAGAGGGTATTTTCCTTGTAGTGGTACGAAAATGAGGAAACCACACTCAATACAATGCAAGTATTTTTTGTTTCCTTCTTCTTCTTCTTTCTTCAGGTTCTACATTACGTGATTTTGTAATTCCACATCTTTTCCATATCCACAGCGCGAGTCCCACATTGATTATGATCGCCAGTAAATTTTTAGCCACAAAATTATTAATTATTTTTGCAATTGGTAATATTTGTTATTAAATAATGTTATTTAATTTAGTTTTATGATTTTTAGGTTTTTTATTGTTTAATAAAATATTTCATTATGCGAAAATAGCTTCATGCACACAATGTAATTTTTTTTATGGGCTTGAGGCAATAAAATATTTGCAAAGTGAAACATGTTTCTATATATAATATGAGTTATATAAATACTTACTTACACAAATGCATTTTTTCTCCGCATAACCTCCACATACACACAACCACTTCCGCACAACTAATTGTGTACACAATAATGATATACAAATACTCATTTACAATTGACTACTACAAATTTTATGATTTACAATACAAACTTTAATGATTTTTAGACAAGAAAATCTCCGTGCAATCAACCAAGTTTCTATATCCAGTAGGACTTATTTAGATACTTATTCACTTTAAGAAAATAAATTGTATATGTCTATAACGAATTACTTACAAATATTGGTTTAAAATTCACTATTGAAAAACAAAATGTAGAGTTTTTTCAAAGCTTCAAAAAAATAGATTCTATAGTTTAATGTATTATTATTATTATAATATGTTGTCATGCGAAGCTTTTACTCTCGGGAAGAAGCTTCCCCTGTACATTTAAAACTCTTATTCTAAGCCCTACATAATGAAAACTCAATACAATGAAACAATGCTGTGTGAAATCCTCTCTTTTGTACATGCATTCATAAATACAGAGAAATGGGACAGAATAATCAGGGTTTCTAGCTCAGTAGCCTTCAACAGTTATCAAAATAGTTACAACAACTGTAAATGTATTCAAATTCAAATGCTAGTCGCAACAAATGCAATAGATATTTAACAACCAAAACTTTTTCCAAGTGTTTATCTCCATTGTAAACAAAACTAGAATATACTAAAGAGTCTATGTTCTTCATAAGCCTTAAACAGTAACCAACGTAGTTACAACAACAACAATTGTATTCATATTCAATTCCTAATAACTATAACTATCATTCAGATAGGCATCACAAATGTGATAGGTATATCTGAACCAAAATTCTTGCTGAATGTTTATTTTCATACCATTACATGGAATCTAAAATCCCAAAAGCATAATTTCATGAAATTATTTTCAATCAATGATATTGAAAAATGCTAAAGAATCCATAGTAATACAAGTTCACATGTAAAACATTATCCAATAATTATTGATATAATCAATTTTTTTTTAGTATTAGAACAGAGTAAAAAAAAATCCATGTTAATTATCATTCATTACAGAACATTGGTTAATATATAAAATATTAAAGAAAATACTAAAAAACATGTGTTCAATTTTTTTATTATTATATAGAACGTTTGAGAACCCAGGTCAATAGAATATCACACGTGAAACTTTATGTTAAAATTATTTACATAATTATTAAACATACTGAGACACATAAATGATAGTAATCAGAATTCATATAAGTTATGATTATAAAGCCATGGTCTAGAAAATAGCCTTTGTTTCACAAAGCATTTATGAAATGCTAATAATTTAGTTTCAAAGATAAATTCATTCGTCCCAATGGGGACTGCGATTGGAATCCCGTTGACTGTAATCTCTAAAAGTCATTTTCAACAAATAAAAAAAATTGCAATAAAAAATTAGACTATTCCATCATAATGAGCACAAAATATTTCAATAGTAAAATTATTTGATGAAGAAAAAAATGTTCCAATGTATTAAAACACTTACATTATGGAAAATCATAGCCCAATATTCATTAGCCCTCATTCATCTCTTGGAATTAGGCTTCTTGCAACAAATTACTTCACTTTAGCTTCAATGAATTCTTTCATCGAAGCAACGGTAATGTCCAACTTAACACGTTTATTGATTATCTCCTCAATTTTTCTAGATTCTTCTTGCAATTGTAAAATCGTGGAAGATTACTCTTCGTTAACATTGACAAAAGTAATTAGGCATTTGCTAATTTCTTCTGCAGTTAAATCCATTATATCATCAAACTCTATTTTTTTTATTGTTTGAGCTTCTCCAAATCAACCATCAACTTATTCTTCACAATTAATCCAAACTAATTTGTAATGCATGGACCATTTAAATCCTAAAAAATCTATACTACCTTGAGATACACATCTTCTCTTCAAATTTCTACGTCTCCACACTCAGAAATAGTGTCCTCCAATGTTCTGATTTTCTTAGACCATGTGGCCTTGACTTTCCTCATCCGATCGACATCAGGAAACCCTTGTTTATCTTCAACTCACTTTTGACTAACTTGACATAATACTTATTTCTCTACTTTAAATGACATAGATCAAAAGAAAAATTCCATACATATTGAATAATCTGCAATATTTCAGATATATACTAATGATATACAATTTCACTACACTCCTAATATTGACAGGTTTATCAAATCTATGAAATCCTCTAGGAATAGAAATTTCCAATTGTAGTTCACATATCACTAATGGAGTCTTTACAAAAGGACCCAGGACCAGAGTATCTTGCAGCTATTTTATTTTTTTGTTAGCTTCAAATTTTCTGCTTGTCATTGACTAAAGGAATTCATAAGTGATTCACCACTAGCTTGATGTAATTCCATTGGCACTCGTGTTGCAAAGGGATACATATCAACATTCATTTCTTCCTAATCAACAACTTTTCTGTCAGAAAGTTGTACCCTTTCAATCCTAAATCTCTTTCCACCAGTTTCATAATTTTCATCGTGCAATGTGAAAGAATGGTCATCGAAAGTAATTTCCTGTTCAACAATTTCCTCCATTATTTTTTTATTTTCTTACAAATAGGTGCTAACCTAATTAGGTAGTACAACGCTATAAAATTCCATGTCTACAGATTCTTTAATGATCCATGTTTCAGATACACCCTTTGTATAAATGATTTAGCTATGTATGCTCTTTTTGGAGATTCTCTACAAAGAGGCTCTTCATCATGCCCGCCACTTGAGAGTCTACCGAAAACCATATTTTTTCTTCGAGTAGTATTTTTCTTTTTTTGTTGGTAGATGATGTCGACCAGTACTGCATGTGCATGATTGATATTTTCCCATAGGATTTGTGCCTCTTTGCTTATATCTTTCTCCCATCTTGGTGATCTCTTTTTCAACAATATGTTCAACATATACTAGCGTATTTTGATCTTTTGTTGATAGTTAGTGGCTTTCCTCACTCTTCTCTCTATTTCTCATATACAAGTTCCCGTACCTCATAAAATCAAGGTGTTCCATGAAAAATATTCATCTATCAAAGCCTTTAATATCTCCAGCTTCACTTAAGTTAAAATCATCTACATACTTTGAAAAAATGTTAGCGTGAGCCGTATTCCTCATTGTAGTGACTTTTTCAACAATAAATCGATATTTTTTTTTCAAAAATATCTAGTCGATGATGATATTTCCTATAGAATTCAACAAAAAAACACCTATCTAGAACAAACATTGGCGAAATCAATGGCCTATCTTCAAAACCATAAGTTCTTATAATTGTATTTCTTTCTCTTTCCTCATATAATTCCCCTTTTCCAGATTGGAAAGCCACAACCTATGAAGATATTCAAGAAGGATCTTGTTCAGTTACCATGCAATACACTTTATTTACAAATACATATTGAATTAAACAAAAAATTAAATAAGCTTCGTGCTTCCACAATATAAGATACCAGAACTGCATTGGTTCTTCATGAAAGTTGAATCTACAATTACAAGGTAAAATGTCAAACACATTCCTTGACACAAGGAGCGTTATAAGATATTCCATCATAAAGAAGCCATTTTTCTTAGGTAATATATGTAACCGAACAACTAATTCATTTGAAATGACATCATCTCAAGGGAAAGTATAATACAATTATTTTCGTATGTCTCATAAAGCACATAGAAAATTCATTTTGGAATATGTGTTTTACTTTCTAACACTACTACATGGGTAAAAAGCTAACAAAAATCCATAAACAATTTCCTAAACAAAGAAGTATCTACAAGCGAAATATCAGAAGGAATCGCAAAAGCTAGAGAAATGAATTCTCACACAATGTCAACTCCACATCATTTTGGATCTAGGAAAATATGCACAACATACAATTATAAAGGATTATTCGGTTCCAGTAACTTGAATAACCATCTGAAAGCATTGGGATTCAGAGGAACCTTTATTGCTCCTAGCTTAATTTCCCTCTTTCTTAAAACAAAATTGTTTTGACAGAGAAAATAAATTTATTTGAAATCAAAGACCTTAGAAACACACCAAAATTTCGCTAATCTGATACTCAAAATTTTGTTGCTTGTTTTCTCTTCTTTTGATAGATTCAGATATCACTCATACGTTCTAGACCAGTCAAAGCTATCATCGATGTCAAAAAGTGAGTTGATCGTATCACTGCAAATAAATTTTTTCCATCGCCTGCTACACATTTTTTGTTTGTAGCAAAAAATTACTTTGCAAATGAATAACGCATTCAAATCCCATTTCACTTTACAATTCTCAATTTTCTTCACAAGCAATAGTTTTTACTATTACTCGTGTGAAAACCATTACACACAATACTCTGAATAAATAACAATTAAATATACCAAAGCTAACTTTTATGGATAGTAATAAGAAAAAAATTCAAAATTCCAAAAGCATCTTGTCCATTTACTTCACACTTTTCTCCTACTTCAAGATCATTGATATGGATGTTGTAAGAAATAAAAAATTATGATATACAATAGTATACATTATCTACAGAGGTGGTAGATTCACTTACATGACCAAAAATCATCGCAATATAGATTTTTTTATATTTCTAATAAAAAATCGACAAAACCAGTGTTTGAATCATGGTTTTTGATAGTGGAAATGGATTTAACATCATAAAAAATGCCATCGGAAAAATTTCCCATATCGCCAAAATTGCCTGAAACCGACATGTTTGTTTGTGTATTTTTCTCAATAAAAATATGACAACATGAGTGTTGACACCCGATTGACACCCAAGATCATGAAATTTGACATTTGTAACCCCAAGTTACAAAACAATTCCACCATATTTTATCAAGAACGTGCCAGAATTTCCTTTGTTTTTTCGGTCAAATTTGAATACTCGTAAAACTATCAATAAGAGGCGCAAATAGTAAAATTCTCAAGGTCCTTCTAAAATAAATATTATGTCAACATGTATTCAACTTCCTTCTATAATGAATCAACTTGACAACTAGTCCCCATTACATTGTAAAACTGAACCAAATTTGATTTACAAATGACTTGACACACCTATTTATCGAAATATTTGACAAGAAGTTTCGATGCATTGGAAAATTTATTCCGCAAAAAAATATTTAATTTTAAACTCTTTGATTTTTGTAAATGAAAAAACAATTTAATTACAAAAATTTGACAACTGTAACTTTGAGTTACAAAAAAAATCCACCATATTTTATTAGTGAAGTGCCAAAATTTCCATCAATTTTCAGGTCAAATTTGAAGAGTCATAAAACTATCAATAATATATAAATATAGTAAATTTACCTTCTATGATGAATGAACTTGACATCTGGTTCCCACAAATTTGTAAAAATAACCCAAATTTGATTTACGAATGAATTGACACAACCGTTTCTTAGAAAATTGAACACGCAGTTTCAATGAATTAAGAACCTTTTTCCGTACAAACAAATTTACTTTTATACTCTTTTATTTTTGTGGATGTGAAAATAATCTAATTACTGAAAACAAAAACTTTAATTCATAATGTAACAAGCGCAACTGCAAAAAGAAAATTGTAAACTACAAATAATCAATATTTTTTCAATTAAATACTTATTACTAGATTAAGTGTCCTTTTAATGGATCCCAATAGGTACTGCTCTATGATAGAACATATGTTCGGAACAAAGATGGGAAACGTTGATACCTTGTGCATATAGGTATATTGAATAAATACGTGCTCACGTACCTACATGATAAATTGAATGTTTTTTTTTAATAAGAGAACAAACATTCGAATGATTAAAAATATGCATGACAAAAAATATCAGTTAACATTTGGATTCATTCAAAATAGAAAACCAATGAATTTGACTAAAATACACAAGTAAAGGAAGGGAAACTAAAACTATGTCATACACTTTCAACATAACACAAATGCATCTACTATTACCCGTGTAAAAAATGCTACACACAACATGATGACTGATTAAAAATCAAATAAACTAAAGTTAATCACAATCCATTAATTTAATGTCAATGTTATACATGTCATTAGAAACATAAATTTACCATACAAAGAAAATTTGAACTACTTATAATCACGATAATAGCTAAGAAACTTCCAAATGCAAACAAGAAACCGATAAAGGTGAATCGGCTTAAAAGCTTGCAGTATTGTAGAGCTTTTCTATTCCTGCACTACTGCTATCATCCATGATTTAATAGAAATTCCATTAAGACACAACTAAAGATGAAATTTGAGCTTCAAAGATAACTATTTATGTAAGGCAATAGAAGCTTAGAAAATACTCCAAGATCTTAAACACAAATTGAAAACAACAAACGCTACACAATATTCTACTCGAAATACATAAACGATTAGAAAATGATCCTATTGATATTAGCAAATAACTTCTTTCCTTCCTTCTCCGATGATGTAAAAATTATTTTCGACTCATTTCCCTATAAATCACCACTTGTATGTCACAAAATCTTTGTATCGGAGATAAAGTTGACATCGAGATCTCTCTATTGCTCCAATGTCTTCCCCTCCATTATTATTTATTTATTATTATTATTATTATGTCACACATCTAACAATCAGAATGAAGTGAGTTATTTTTTCAATCACTGCAAATAATGTATTTCCCTCATTATACTAGTTATTTCAAATGTTTGTTGCATTCTCGCTTCCCTAAAAATCACCACCTGCCACTATTTTGCATCTAAAACATGCCACAAACATAAAGCTCCCATTCATATTTTTTATCATCCTGATGTATGTCCTCTAATTAATAGAAAACAAGAATGTGGGTAAATACAAGTCATCTCAACATTCAATTAACCAACTACACACCTGCCCACATATTTAGAAAACCACATAAGCATTAAATCATCAAATATAGAAACACAATTTTCGTATAATTTCAACATAACACAAATGCATATGTGCGGGACTGTAGAGCAAATCCATCATGTGAAAAAAACTTTCAATATTTCATTGTACGAACCTTCGCACTTCACACAACTTATTAGAAACATGATTTTCAAAGCATCAAAATGTTAATACTAATGTATATTTTCAAAATAACATGAATGCATATGTACTCTAAATCTAAATATGTAATTAAAATATCCCTCCATACTTCCCTCATTCCGCTCAAATCCCACACATCCCTCATTTCACATATGCGTTTTTTCTCCACATAACCTCTACACAGGCACAACCACCTCTGCATAGCTTCATTCACACAACTATTTCCAGACTCAACAATGACCTTCCTTTAGTCATTGTCATTTGAATTTTATATTAATAGATGTGGGTCTGAGATGTATAATTATTATTTTAATAAACTTTGGATAAATATTTCGGTACAATGAAAGCTCTATGCACATGCATTTTTTCCTCGCACATGCTTCCTCTGAAAAACACAGTCCATTGTGTACAAAAATTATCTCAAGCTTTCATTTTATGAACCTACGCACTTTGCAAAATTTATTAATAATAAAATAAACACTACTCTTGTGTACAATCTACTAATACCAAAACACATTACAATTAAAAGATCCCTCAGCACTTCCCTCATTCTGCACAAATTTGGCACATGAATTTTTTCTTCGCATAACCTCCGCACACACACAACCACCTATGCACAACATCATCTGCAAAACTAATTCCACACTCAATAACTCCCTCCGGTCAGTCATTGACATTCAAAACTGATTTTTTTTTCCTCTAAAGTAAGACTAATTCTATTAAAAAAGCATATAGTACAAAATATAGTTACAATAAATAGAGACTAGATAGTGGGACGTCGTAAATGATAAAATATCAACCTCGGTCCTGAAAATCATAGAAGAGAGAAACATAGAGGAAAATGAAGAGAAACATGGGAACCATAAGAGACAAACACAAGAATTTACCCGAAATGTGATAAATCCTCAGTACGACCTTTTTTTCCTTTTTATTTTGTAACTTTAACCCAACCATCATGGAGCAGTTGGGCTAAAACCACTTGAAGATTATTTTTGACTAAAAGTAGAGTCTCCTTATCTGAGTCGGAGGAGGAGGACTCATGTGCACGCTTCTGAGCACCCGAAGAAACATTGCCCCCCCCAGGATCTGCTGAAGGCTTATCCTTCTCCTACTTTGCTACATTTGCATCAGCTTCAATCTCATCCTCATCCAAACTGAAGGACTCAATGTCATCCATGGGAGGCGGATCATAGGGTTTCCAGATTTTAGAGTTGGATTTGTGATTGCTTCTCCTCTTTTAGGTGAGGAGCATAGTACAAGAGTTCTGAAGATGCCCTGTTTGATGGTAGTGATGACATCAGAAAGCAATATTTTCATAGTTCAGGGACTATGTCCAATGGAAATCACCAACTTTGAGATTGATTTGATCGGGTAGACCTTTACTTATGTCAATTTTGGCACAAATTCTACCATAAGTGTAAATTCCCTCCCCCCCTAGAAGGATCCATTGCTAGAAAGTGACCTAGAGAGTTTTCAATTCCTTGAAAGACAGAAAAGTGCCATAAGTGAATAGGTAAATTTGGAAGCATGACCCAAAAAGGAAGCGGTAATGACTATTGTAGAAGGGTCAAAGGCTGGGAACCAGGCTGTGAGGAATAACCCTGCGTTTCCCCAAAACCATGGGCTTCCAGTTAAGGATTTTTGATAATATTCATTGAAATAAAACAACACAATAAAGAAACCCTTCGAGCAAAATATAACCTTACTGTTATTGGTCCAAGTGGAATGAACCCATTGGTAGAGATCTGCCATGTGAGGTCATAATCCATTGAATCTGCAAATATTGGCAGATTCTGCATAAATTTGAAACTGATTTTCAAGTGCCGGGTGGTAGATTTATACATAAGGTAAATCCTCTAATTTATCAACCAAAAATGACTTGGGAGCCTCAGAAGGCTGAGTAGCTTTCTTGGGAGGTTGTGCATGGACAACATCCTTGTAAGATAAAGCATGAGCAAAAGATGGATAACCTACTGCCCCTCCTTGCAGACGAAGGGTTAAAACCACAACAACATATTTTTCAATATTATAAAATGAGAGTGGAAAATAATCCTCTAGTTTTTTACCTCCATAGAGAAATCGCTGAAAGGAAGATGGAATCCCCAACTTGAGTTCAAGGGCATACGAAAGGTTCTTCACCAAATCCAAAGAGAAAACCCAAAGAAGCATGGTTTTCCCAGAGATAAGAGTGATATGTATCTAAAAAGAGGGGGTTATAAGATACTGGGAACGTTGGCCACCAAAACTCATCCATGAAGCAATATTGTCGAGCCCTATTGGCTGTGGCTCGCTGTTAAAAAAGACTGCTTCTTCACATTCTTCCAAAGATCTCTATATTTTGAAAAATGGTCGCCTCTTCACCATTTTCTTTAGCATATTAATCAAACGATTGGAGACATCCAAAAATGGAATGGAGAGTGCCCCTTCCTCATAAGGAATCTTCCTTAGACATTGTTGCCTGTGGAAGGAGAGGTTAAGGCAACCGTCATTGGTGATTTCCGCAACATGGGAAGAGAGGAACGATGGAATCTCCACATCCGGGCTCCCACTGAACTGGCCATCCCTTGTCATAACCCTACAAATGGTCAAGAATGAGGAAACCCAAGTCATAGAAGTGACCATAATTTTTCAAAAAAAAACTCAGCCACAAGAAATCCTATCGATTCCGAGTCCAAACTCAGTTTTCTTAACTTCAAAACTAATATTAATTAATGAGAATATGTTATGAAATATGTTCCTAAATAAGAATTAAAATTAAATTTATATATTTATTATTTTAATAAACTTTGCACAAATATTTCAAAACAATCAAATCTCTATGCAGTTGCATTTTTTCTCTGCACATGTTTCCTCTAAAGAACTTGCTCTGCACAACCAAATTCGTACATCTCCCTCCACACAACTACTTCCGTAGTTGCGAAATTCATTGCTAAATAATAATTAAAAAATATATCTTTATTTTTATTATTTTAATAGAACTTGCACAAATATTTATTCACATTTGGACAACCATAAACTCAACTGAGACCAAGGACTAACATGTACCAGATCCTTTCAATGCAAAGATTTAATTGACTCACTTCTTTTTACTGCACACCACTTGTTCTTCACATGGATTGAAAACATAGTTTATTTAGTACCCCGATATATGAAAAGGAGCCCCATTTCTCCCATACATACTCCTTAATAGTATTAATTGGATATTCGTTCACCCCCCTTGACATCTATGCAAAAAACCTACAACCGCACCAATTCTTGCATCATTTAGCAGAGCACTAACATAACAGTGTCCCACAAATGCATGAAACATGGATTGAAAACACAGTTTATTTAATATTGGATAATAAGAGTGCCTTTGATAGTCCAATGATTTATTTAATATTGCATAATAAGAGTAGCTTTTATAGTCCAACAATTACAGTAATTATTAAAAAAATGATACTAGCTCCCTCTATGCCCCCATCAATGTAATAACACCCTTGTCTATGCAAAGGACCCCCAGTTATCTTGTACATACTCCATCCTCCACACAATAAATTTTTCGCACAACGAAATTGTACCAATACTCACTATGCAAAGGACCCCAGTTCTCATGCATATACTTCATCCTTCACACAAGGAAACATAATACTACTAATTTTAAATTTATTCAGCGCACCCCACGAGGGCCTATGCAAATAACCTGCAACCACATCAATTCTTGCATAATTAAAAATAGAAATAATGTAGCAACATCCTACAACCACATTGGTTCTCACATCATTGATAAGAGAATTAACACAATAATGTTAGTGTTAGAGAACACATAAATGAAATTACCACTCACAAAATTACTTTAATTTTAATTTTAAAATGAATTTTCAGGAAATGGAAAAAACTAAAATAAAATCCCCCCCCCCCCTTAGGGGAATTATGTCGCATCAAAGCTTCCTTAGAAAATTGGAAATTAGACATTTAATCAAAATTCAATTTGTTTATTTATTTATGCAAAATGAAATATTAAGAATTTTCCCGAATCTTTGGTTAAAACTGCAAACGCACAACAAGATAATGCACATTCAATGAAAGTGAATGTTACAATCCCTAGAAAGTGAGGGACTAATAATATTAATTTTGAATTTTAAATATCAAACTTGAACGTAGATTTACAACCTATAATCCAATGTGAGGATTTAATATTATAAAGAACATTATTATGGTTTTAAATATTAAATCCTCACATTCAGAATAACATAAGAAAATTTAATAAAAATGTTCAATAAATACTTTAATTTTGAACCACAATCCAGTATGTGACGTATAGGATTACACGAGGCCACCAAAAAATAATAAATATTTTTCATCCCTATTTGTTTGCATTACAACTCTCCTTGTGAGGCAAGTGAAAGGTATATCAGATATCCAAACCCTAAAAAAGGAAGGTCTGCTAGAGGGTTGGTATATGAATATCCAAGCAGTGGAGGGTGAAGAGGTGCTCCAGAGTTCGATTGTAAGCATGGATTTCTCCGTAATAAACCCCTTTCTCCTAAAATGTTCCCTTCATCTTTAAATATAAAACATCATATGGAGATCCGATGTTGGGAAAATTAATTGCTTATAAAAACAACTAATCACCTAGACATTAATTATCAACCTGAGGAGCAACTTTTTGTTTCAAGGAAGTCTATAAAATATATGAAAGAAAATACCAACAACTAACATTGGTTTTACATGATTGTATTCTACATTATCAAGCTCATTCAATAAGAAACAAAATGCAAGAGTTGAAAAAAAATACTAAATTAAAAAGGGAGAAAAATGAATGATAGGAAAAATTTATGCTAAGCACACTACTTGTATCAATACTAAATTAAACCAAACCTTTCTAAATTGGAAATTTAACCTATTACACCAAACAAAATTGAAATGTTAAACTAGAGCAATAAATTAATAGAAATATTTAAATTGCAGGAAAGGACAAATCTAGAAAATGTAGCAACCAACAAATTACTTGAAAAGAAAAGAAATTTACTTTAAGGAACAACAATTGAAATTCAAATAAAAAAGCACACAATTAAACTACTTTACATGTTCAAGGCCACACCTCATCCAAGGTAGTGGGCCCAACTTCCCAAGCCTAAATTATACCTTAAACATTAATTCATATCAGATTGCAAGTAGACAATTATGAAATTCCATAGATAACTCATTTCATTAAAAACTACAAATAGATACAATATAGATTTGAGTTCTTCCTTTAATTCAATAACTGTCTAGGCCCCCTCTTTGATATTTGTTTTCATTTAAATACACAGAGATAAAAGGGAAAGTTTAACTAAATTGATTACAAAATTATTCGCATTACAATTTTGGATTGGTTACATAATCTCAATAAAAAATATCAAATCTAAAATATCTCTCCATCATGATTCAACTGAAACAAGTCGAATCTAGTATTGCAATTGGGGAAGTTCGGAAAACGATCATCACAGAAAATATGCGAAACTTGCCTTTGAATAACCTTATGTTTCTCTTAATCAGGATCGAATTTTGGAAAATTTCTCATTGGAGAACAAAATTGGTTAGTTATACATAAGAACCGTGTCTTGGATTTTCAAGATTCATCTTTGTTTGCCCGAATATTCCAACGCAAAACTGTCACTTTTTATCCCAATAAATTTCTGAGTTGGAATATTTGAGTATGAGCTGGAGATCAAATTTTCAATTTGGAAGAGATATTGGAGGCTAAAATTGTGAGTGATGTGATGAAAAATTCATTAATACACCATCATTGGAAAAATCATGCATAGTAATCTTCAATTTATTAAAAATAAATAAGAACAAATATTATTTACCCATAAGATCGTAAATAATTATAAAATGGAATTATATGATAAATTGTGTGATAAATAATGGTAGAAATGGATGAAATATTTGTCAAGAAATGGTAATTAAAATGAAAAATTAGTGGCCCAATAGCCGGCCATGATGCTCCTTTCTTTGTCCACCAGATTGTCACCCAACTCCCCTCTGAAGCCCCCAAGATGGAAACTCTTACCCACATTCTTACGTACCTTTCTACTATGGGCATATTGCAGGTGACCAAGCCAAATAAGAAATTAATGCCCCCATAAACATGAAATACACCCATTAAAGGAATTTGAGGTAAAAAATGGGCCTTGAAACAAAAATGTACAACCAAAATAAATTTTATAAGAAACAATAAGAGTAAAGATGATGAAGTCAACCATGGGGGGTGATTCAATATTTTTGGAGTAAAAAGTAAAAAGATCAAAAAGTAAAAAATAAAAAAAAGACTTTTTGAACTCATTTTTTCAACTTATCTCCCTATGTGTTTACTCAAATTTCGAGATGTATCACTCGTTGGATGTGGAATTTAATTCCTCATCCAAGGAGTACCCATGTTGCATCCTTTCAATGGATCCTTCCACATGAAAAATGAGAAATACATGAAAAATGTGGTTTCAATAATGTTTTTTCATGTATTTCTCATTTTTCATTTAGCGTGGTCCATTTAAAGTATGCAACATGGGTATTCCTTGCATGAGGAAATAATTTATGCATCCAATGGGTGCTCTTGCTTGAAATATGAGTAAAACCATATGGAGATAAGTTGAAAATACGAGTTGAAAATTTAGTTTTTTCTTTTTTCCCTCTAAAATTTGATAATGTATATTATTTTATAATATTGCTTAGGAGGCCCATTTTAGACCTCAAAATTTCTCTAATGCTTACAAATCTAAGCAAAAGATACTTGATCTTCGAGGATATTAATTCACGAAGCCTCATTCCCTTCATTCTTTTGCAGACACATCCACTGTACATTACTACTTAGGACCATATTCATAAACGTGTGCTTCATGACAACAATAATTTCTAGAATTCTAGTGGAAATGCCATAGACTTCTGTAATTTCATAGCCAATGATCTAGAGTTTAATTCCATGTTCAACATAGGCATGGTATCAGTCACAAAGGCCAATATGACATAGATCTTAACTATTTATGATAGGTTCAAGGATGTAAAAACACTAGTGGAATTGGGCGGAGGGCTCAGGGAAATTTTGAGTCTGATACTTGATGGATATCCTCATATTCATGCCATCAACTTTACTCTTGTGTACTTATTGTATAGAAAGTAGCCCAATCATATAGAGAGAATCACATCACCCTCAAACCTCTTCCTGGCTTCTTGGGGATTTTAGATTCTCATAGGTGCAGACAATTACCTATACACATATTCCATCTCATTTCTACCTATTTCCAAATCGAATGTGTTGATCACTACCTATATCACCTTCAATTCAATATTCGCGTTGTTGTTAGGCCAACAGTAATTCACCCCTTTCTCTATAAATTTTGTAGCTTTTCTCACCTCCAGTGGTGTTTTTCTTGTCTTCCATATGACTAACAACAAGCCTAAAGGAGTAACAAGGAGGAATTATCTGGTGGGGTTTTCCAATGAAACAACATGAAACACTCAAATTCATATTGAATGGATTTGAAGAAATAAAATAGAGTTGAAAGTTGCACGATTAAATTCAAATTTGAATTGAAATGGGCTTATGATTTGAATAACATTAATGTCGCTAAACTAGATTACCGTCAGTACATATGGATACACTATTAATGGTTCATGGATCATGTGCATCATACCATATCATGAGCATTTACAATGAAAAAGCTAATTTTTTGGTAGCCATGGAAGCCAACAAAAATACCTCATGTATTGTCGTCGAAAATACCTCATAGGGTGTATTAAATATCTTATAGCTTTGTAAATATTTCTCACTGAAAGGTAGTTGGAAGGTCAAATGTATTAGCTATGTGAGAGGTTGGAAAGAGTGGTGATAACTAAGGATATTGGGTGATGTTGCATTACTGAGGCATTGCGATACTTTATCTTAAAGTTACATAAAGGTCACATTGCCTTAATTTATGTTAAAGGTACATAGAGGTCAACTAATGTAGTGACCATGATGAAAACGTGAGTGTTTAATTTTTTTAAGTTGAGGGTATATTGCTTTATCATTTCTATATTATCCTTCATTTCAATGCTAAAATTGAGACTCAAATACTTGCAAAGAACATCACAATGATTTCTTGACATTGTACATGTCATTATTGAAACACTTTGGAATCATGAACATTTATTTTACCTTCCACATGTATGAATCACAGTGCATTTAATCCTATCCTCAATGGACTCACCTTTAGTGTCAATTAATTCATTTTTTGGGTTTGGTTACCCGCGGTTGAACCCATCTCCGCATCAAATCGCACTTTCAATTTTACAAAAAAAAATTAAAATTTGGAAAAATTTGTTGAAACTCGTAGCGATGTACCAAATGGGGAGGTTGACGTGGAGTTTGAAAATGGGATAAAAAAATACAGGACAAGGATTAGTTAAACCTGTAATCACACATATTGGGCAATAAATGTGTTGAGGCGACATGTGTTTTCGCACTAAGGCCCGAGTCCTGCAAGTGCATAGTCTAACGGATGGTTTTATGTAAAAACCTCATTAGAAAATAAGGCTACAAGTAGTGACTACCTACCGCTTAGTTTAAATATAGTAATGTTGCAATGTGATGTTGGAAATGCCTATGGATAGCTATTACGGCTATTACATGCTGCTTAATGTAATTATAGAGATGTTGCAATTTGAGTTTGAGCATGTTTATGAAGATTTGTTTTGTAATAAAGTATAGTTAAATTAAATTAGAAATAATTGTTGCAATTTGAGGTTGAGCATGTCAATGAGGATTTGCTAAATGTTTCCATTTGAATTTAAGGATGTCTATGAGGATTTTCTTTGTAATCCAATTGGGTTTTTACTAATATTTTGTTAATCCAATTCCACCCAATTACAATAACAATGGCATATTGTCTACCATCTGAAAACTTTTACATTTTCCTAAAGTATATATATGAATATGAAAATTTATAATGCTAAAAATAAAAATGTTATTATAAGAGTTTATAATAACAAAAAATACAAGTTATATATATGTATATGTATATGTATATGTATGTATATATGTATGTATGTATGTATACGGGTGAAAATATAGGAAAATTGCAGTTACATTCCCTTTTGAGAAAATTGCCCTTTTTTGAGAAATTTTTTTCATTTTTTTGGGTTCTTCAACTTTCTGC
Organism: Pinus albicaulis; assembly: GCA_034641835.2. Lineage (NCBI taxonomy): Eukaryota > Viridiplantae > Streptophyta > Pinopsida > Pinales > Pinaceae > Pinus > Pinus albicaulis. The sequence continues at coordinate 481,245,344 of CM076581.1, read as the reverse complement.
AAACTATAACAATTTTTCCGTATAGAATTTCATTTTGCGGTAAAAATAAAAGTTGTGAGAAATTTTGTTATATTTCTATTACTTATTTTTTGAAATTTTTTTATGCAGATTTGATATGTCAACTTAGCGTTTCTTTGAGTGTGTGTTTCTTAACAATCAAAGAATTCATAAGAAGTCATGTTATGTGGAAACGTTGTATTCATTGAAAATTTGTGTTTTTGAAAAAACAAAATGTGTTACAACAATCTAGACAGAGTCTACTTTGGTTTCGTCATATTTACAAAGCCAATGGATGCATATCCTAATTACTAGAATTTTTTGAACTGGTCCAGTACGAAAAACTGCGTATTTTTGATATGTTTCGCGTGGCAACAAATTTCTTAACATATAAGTTATAAACTAAAAATCTAAAAGCTACCCATTAGAGTCAACGGACCAATGTAATGCCCCATAATTTTTTCAATTTTTTTTACAATGTATTTTGGGAGACACAAAATTTTGATTTCACTGAATCAAGATGACCCTCAAAAATTGTTTGCACTCATTTTATTAGAAAAATAATTAAAATTAATAAACGTTTACGAAATTCCATAAAATTTATATTTCCTGAAAGTAGATTCAATTCTGAAAATGCTTGTCTTGGTTCCGACAGTTAATTAACAAGTTTTCATGGAGTTTAATCAGTCCAAAGTTGCAGAACCGTTTTCAGATCTTGGGTCTGCGTAATTGGTGATGCGTTAGTTCGGCCGAACTATTAGCGATAGTTCGGCCGAACTATGTTTTCCGCTTACGAGCAGTTAAAACTAACGTCACAATAGTTCGGCCGAACTTCTTATCAAAAGTTCGGCCGAACTATTGTGCAATTCTCCGTCGGCCGGAAATTTTTGTGGAGCCCCCTACAAAACACATATTTCGCGTCAATATAAATTGCCGCGAAATGATTCACAATTTTCGCACATTTCGCACTTCATTTCATCTTACAACTTGGTTTGAATTCAAAAACTTTTCTTCAAAGTTTGGGTTTAAAAAAAATTTTTGTAAGACATTTTCTGGATGCGGCATGATTTTTCTTGGAGGTTCAAAGTTTGAATTTAAAGACCTTTTTTGGAAGACATTTTTGGAGGCGACGTGATTTTTCTTGGAGGTATGTACATGTTTTGTGTTGAAATAAATCTTTTGAGCTTTTTTGTTCAAAAATTTTTCTTCACATTTTAGATTTAAAGAATTTTTTTGGAAGACATTTCTTGGAGGCGGTGTGATTTTTCTTAGAGATATGTACGTGTTTTGGATTGGATTATGTATTTTTTAGAAAAGATTTTTTTTAATTAAATCTTTTGTGATATTGTTTGTAATTGAGTTATTGTCTAATTTTTTAAAGGAAATTTTTTGAACCTCATACTCTATTTTTTTAAAGAATTTTTTTGGAAGACATTTCTTGGAGGCGGTGTGATTTTTCTTAGAGGTATGTACGTGTTTTGGATTGGATTACGTATTTTTTAGAAAATATTTTTTTAAATTAAATCTTTTGTGATATTGTTTGTAATTGAGTTATTGTCTAATTTTTTAAAGAAAATTTTTTAAACCTCATACCCTATTATCATGGGAAATCGAAGAACTTGTGTGAGAAAATATGATCGAAAAAGAAAGCCCGAGGAACGTAGAGAAGAGACGAGACAATATCGCAAAAGAAAGTTAGAAGCTCTCTCAAATATTGAAGAGGAAAATCAACCTCGAGCAGAAATTGAAGCAGGTATGTAAATGTAAATATTACATGCTCTATTGATATATATTTAAAATTTTCCTAATGTAAAATGTAACGCTTAATTTTTATTTGATAAACTAGTTTGAAAAATATTTTGTTTGATGTAAACAGACAGAGATATTCCTCAAAATATTGAAGAAGAAAATCAACCTCAAGCAGAAATTGAAGCGGGTATGTAAATGTAAATATTATGATCTATTGATATATTTTTAAAGTTTTCCCAATGTAGAATGTGAAGCTTAATTTTTATTTGATGAACTAGTTTGAAAAATATTTTGTTTAATGTAAACAGACAGAGATACTCCTCAAAATATTGAAGAAGAAAATCAACCTCAAGCAGAAATTGAATCTGGTATGTAAATGTAGATATTATGATCTATTGATATATTTAAAATTTTCCTAATATTTATTGACATATTTATTAATTTAGTTATTTATTGAATATGTACTATTATTTCGAATATGTACAGATGAAATCACTATCGATAATGAGATGTTAGAAAATGTCGACACTCACACATATGGAGATAAAAAACCTGACTATATTATACGATATCGTGTCGATAAAATTTTGGAAACGTTTTTCAAAACTGAGCAAGTGACAGTTCAAGCTCAAATGTTGAAAGGTCTCCTATCATCAAGGAAATTAAAAGAAGCGACGACACTATTGGGTATTCGAAAATCAACCAAAGATAAACAAATGAAAGAAGAGGTGATAAAAAATATGAGTAGTGCTATAGAGTCAATTAAGAGATCTAGAGATAAAGATGTTTCAAATATACGTAGAGGAATACAAATGGCAATGGTTTCACCAAGTACTCAAGAGAATCGTTTGAATCTAACATCTATGGCACGAGCACTGGGAACCTCGCGAAAAATTCTGCACAAACATCGAAAATTTCGACTGCAAATAGACGTAAATGATGAACTCGCTTGTTGGAGAGCTATTTGTAGGCAACCATACAAAGATAGACTTGGAGAAGATGTTAAAAAAATAATATATGAATATTGGAAGAACAATTCGCGTGTTTCACCCACTTCAAGACATGTGATGCGAAGAAGAATAGCGCGAAATCAATACGAAGAACATGAAAAACATCTCTTGGAAACCACTCAAATAGAGTTATTCAACAAGTTCAAAGAAGAGAATCGTCAAATTCAAGTTTCACTTAGTGCTTTTGTTCAACAAAAACCATGGTATGTAAAACCTATCACCGTACGCGACACTTGTTGTTGTCGTTATCATGTGGAATTTGAGTTATATTATGACACATTCCTTGATTTTGGTAGAACATTATGGAAGGATTCACCTCCTCCTTCCACTATCAGTGAATTCATATCTCAAATTCTATGTGAAAGAGAAAGCGATGAACTATTTTACAAAAAGAAATGTGTTGGTGGTAAAAAATGCGATGATTGTGGAAATTTGACTAAATTTCAAAACAAATATCGTATTGATATAAATGATCGATCATTGTCCAACATGAAAGTGAAATGGAAGAGATACGAATATACCAGTACATCGATTCAAAGTGCAGATAGTGTTAAAAGAATCGAATTACGAGAAGACGAAATTTTTCTAATAGACTTTTTGAGAAAGTTTGAAGCAGAAATTTACAAATACACCATGCATTCCCATAGAGCTCGATGGCAAGACTTGCAATTCAAAAAATCTCGTGAAGTTTTTCCACCGGGAACCATTTTGTCAGTGATTGATTTTGCAGAAAACTACACATTTGCTCCACAAAAAGAAATTCAGAGTGAATACTATCACTCTGACCAAGTCTCCATGCTCGTTCATATTCTATATAGACATGCTGAAAAAAATGTCGATCATATAGAAAGCACGAGTGAAAATCGACATATCATTAAAGAATATCATTTTTATATCAGTGACGATCGTACGCATGATACATGTTTTGTACAACATTGTTTTGGAAAAATTTATGATTCATTGAAAAATCGTGGAATAACATTCAATGAACATTGGATATGGTCAGACGGATGCGCAGGTTAATTCAAATCTGCACGGTCTTTTTTTTGGTTGTGTCGTCTTCATAAGAAAACCTCCCTTAAACATTGTTGGAATTTCTTTGAGACTGGACATGGAAAAGGAGAACATGACGGTGCAGGAGCATGCATAAAACGAGTACTTCGAAGATATCAAATGAACCACTTTGCACGCCGACTTGCGAACGCTGAAGAAGTTGTTCAATGGTGCAGAAATGCTCTAAGCCATGAGATTAACCCATCACGAGAAGTGCGAAGGTACATTAAATTTAATTTATATTGGTAATCTAATTTTAAACATTGTACATTTATCATGCAATGATTATTTTTAATTGTATTTTGATATCATATTTACAAATTCTTTTTCTAATTTTCCATATAAAGGTTTTTCCGGCATATTGGAATCGGAGACGTAAATAGATCAATTGGAAATGAAGTTGGAACAATAAAAGGGACTCGAAAATTGCATTCAATTCAAACAAAATTGTCCACAAATGTGTTTGCATTAGATAAAATAAAATATTCTTGTTTTTGTGATGTTTGCATAGACAACACAAAATCCAATGACGTCTGTGAAAACAAAATGTATGTGAACGATTGGAAACATACATAGCTAAATACAAAGGGAAAAATGTTTGTTGCAATGTTTGAAGAAATGGAATCAGATGAAACTACAATATCATCCGATGGTGATCGAGTTTCTGATCTTGTTAGAGAAGGTAACATTTGAATTACTTTTTAATGATTTAAAGATTTACAAATAAATTTAAATATGCATAATTAGATGTTAAATTTATTTTATTTTGCAGGAGATGTTTTTGCTGTAATTGCACCTATTGACAACGATGAAAATGTGAAGTATTATTTGATGCGTTGCACTGAACAAAAAATGAAATTATTACAAGACTATAATGATCACGGATTTCGGTATGACAAAGGGTCTATTATACTGAAAGGTTATTTTTTCAAACAAACTCGTCAAAGTGGAGACTTTGTTTACTTCGAAGACTATGAACCTGATTCCATAATTTGTCAATATAGTCACTTGGTGTGTGCAGCACGCATAAAGTTGATAGAAGTTCAATCAAAGAAAAAATCAAAAATTAAGAAATGGAAAATGTCAAAATCCGATCATGAACAGATTATTGAGGATGGAATTCTGTTGAGTCCCGAATTTGCATCTTTTCCATACACTTTTCCATACCTTTTTCACTCACCTAAACCTCCAAAATTGTCAATATCATGTGCAAAAAGGTATCTAACATGGTTTTTAATTATGTTTTTGTGTTTTCTATTTGATCTAGATTTTGTTCATACAGCTGCGGAAACTTGCCACTTTCCGCAGCTGCTGCAACTTTCCGCAGCTATTTTGTGGAAATATATGCTACAGGTGTCTACAAAGGAAACGAGCCACATGGGCAGGCTAGGAATGACGAGGACATGGTTCGTGTCCTATTGGTTCAAGCAAACTCGTTCAAAGAAGCCGCGGTCAAAGCCATCCACGTGGAAGTCAACTATGGAGTTTCATGTCGGCTGGACTCTGTTTCGTGGCAAATAAACATCCATACGGCCGTTTCTAAGCTTGCGGAGGTTAAATCGACATCTGTGCAGAATTCTGGAGTTGAATTCAAGCCTCCACCTTCCGTAGATTCGTTTTCCAACATGGCCATACTCCTATATCCGTGGCCGTAGTGGTCTACGTGCTCTCTGCTATCATAAACTTCAGGAGACAGTTACAGTTTATTGTTTTATATAGAGCGTTTGCATACGCACGTAGAGCTAGTTGCTAGTTGTCAGTTGTTAGTTGTTAGTTGATAGTTGATGTGCGTACTCTGTTATGTTTGCTTTGTAGTGATTACGCTGCCCTTGAGCCGTAACACTACCATTTTGTAATGAACTGCTTGTTAATATGAGAAGACTCTGTTTTTCAACTTAATTCATGTTTGAGGATCGTTACCAAAGCTGTGTAGAGGGCCCCTGCTCAGCCAAGGTTCTGTGTATTAATGTATATATTTCTCATTTCATTTCTTTAAAAAGTCATTGTATCATAATCCATTACATGTTCATGTTTTGTAGTTGTTTCATTTTTGTTTATACATTTCCATAATTTCCATTGCATTCCTGTCTTTCATGTTTTTATGATTGTTAATCACTGATCAGTTTTCTTGTGCAGGTTTTAGGTAGACAGCCCGGGCATTTTCATAGTATTTTGACTAATGACATGAAACTAACATTGTTCTGCTGCTAGTTTGCTTTTCATAGCTTTTGTTTAACTTCGGTCTTGCTTTGTACATTTCAGTTTTTCTTATCTGATTCAGTAGTTAAATTTAGATATATTAAGCTGCTCATAGCGTCTTCAGTTGCCTCCGAAAGCCACAGCTGGACTGATGGTGAGGGACTGCATTATGAAATGTGTAGTTTAGTATTAGTTTCTTTTCTGCAAATTTAGATATATTAAATCATGTATGACATCTTCGGTTGCCTCCGAAAGCCACAGCTGGACTGATGGTGAGGGATTGAATCATGAGTGTATGGTTTAGTATTAGTTTACTTTCTGCAAATTAAATATCAGTTACACAAGTTGTTTATGATTACTTCCGAAAATCATAGCTGGTCTAATGATGAAGGGTCGGAAAATGAATTGATGTAATCTGATTTAGATTTATTTTGTTGCAATTTTGAATTTCCATAAGCGTAGTTTCTTTTGTGTTTAGTTGGCAGCAAGAATAGTTTGGTTTTCATGTTCACTAGTTTCCTGTTTTGATTCATTAGATTAGCAGCACCTTTTCATTTCAGCGGTACACTTTTACTTTCTTTCAAGTCTTGTCATTGTAATTTCAATTTGCTTTTAAAGTTTCAAGATTGGTAAATCATTATAGGGGATATCACTTCCTTGAACAAATATAACCAAACTTGTTTTTCATTTTAGAATTTCCATTTCACCTTAGAAAGACCAAAAACGACAAAAAGTTAAGAAAGAGGTTATCTTGCACATATAGTGCGCCGCACTTCATCAGCTTACGATTCCCGAATTGACAAATTAAATGCAGCAATTTAGGACACACTAAATTGACCAAACATTTTGGCGCCGTTGCCGGGGAAGTGTAACTAGGTAGCCCATTTCTTAAAAAAAAAAAAAAACATAAAATCATAAAAGAAGGGAAAACTTGATAACTTCTTGAAGTATGCTCTCCTCTTGCACCTAGTGTGATCTGGAGGATCAGAAAAGAGAGTTATTGGTTTAGTAATTTCTTAATTATGCTCTCTTCTTGCACCTAGCGTGATCTGGAAGATCAGAAAGAGAATTATTAGCCCAACTTTTTTTTTTTTTTTAAAAAGAATAAAAAAAATGACATGCATAGAGCAAGAGATTCTAGGGGAAGGTTTATAGCTAAAGCCAAGAGTTCGATTTTCACAACTCCATCTTCTTCAAGGCATAGACCAGATTCACCACCATCTACCCCTAGCCTTAAGATTTTTGGAAGTCAAAGAACAGCTGAATTAGAGGATTCTCCTATACCACCTACTAAAATCCACTTAGAAAACAAAGAGACTTTCTCTCATCCTTCCTTGGTAGAAGAACTAGAGGACCATAAGGACTCTAAAGAAACTATCATGGCATAGGAAGTAATAAATAGAGGTGGAGATAGAAGAGGAGGAGATAATGGAGATAACAATGGTGAAGGAAATAATGGTAGAAATAGGGACAATTTGCTTGGATTCCCTATAGTTGATGAGGAAACTCATGCAACAATGAAAAATATCTCACCATCTGTTCTTCCTAACTTTTATGGATTACGAAGTGAGGATCCTGAAACATTTCTGTTTGAGTTTGAGGTAGTGTGCCGAACTTATGACTATATGGAAGATTCTCAAAAACTCAAACTGTTTCCTTCAACATTGAAGGGATCTGCTTTGAAATGGTTCATGGGATTAGCCACTCAATCTATCGGGACTTGGAATGATATGAAACAAACATTTTTGGATAGATACTTGGACTATTGTATGCCCACCAATCACAAGGATGAGGTATTCAAAATGATGCAAAAAGAAGATGAAAATTTGGAAGACTTAATTGAACGATTTCAATACAACTTGAAAAGAGCAAAGATGAGCAACTTAGATAATGAAACCTTGAAAGCCCTCCTATTAAAATCCATTAGAGATGAATGGATAGACATTTTAAACATGATTGGGAAAGGAGACATTTCTCAACTTCCATTTCATGATATAACAGAACTATGTATCCATCTCTCAAGGGGAAAATCTAAAACTGGAAAAGGGCCTAGGGATTCTTCTCTTATTAGGGCTAACAAATCTGCAACTGGATCAGTAAGTAGGGCAGAGATTGGTAATATGCTTGATGAGTTTAAAACTGATATCTTAGGGGGTCTTAGTGAACAATTAGACACCCTTAAAATCCAAAACAAGCAGAAAGCAGAAACAGATGCTTTAGCCATCTTTTGTCCGAAATGTAGAAAGAAACATGCTTTAAGGGAATGCCCCTTGGATGCAAAAGTTGTAGAAACATGTATGATTTGCTCAGAAAATCATGAGATCAAGGATTGTCCTTCAATCCCTGGACTCAAATCTGTTTTTCAAGAAGATCCAAATTCAATAGAATCTCTCTGTTTTGTCGCAAGGAGACCTTGGCAAGGACAACAATCTCAAGGGTTTAATAACCCTATGAATCTTCAAACCCCACCAAATTGGACTCCTTGGCAACAACCTTGGCCCCAACATCAAAATTCATATCAGCCATGGGTACAAGGGATGCAAAATCCTTATGGGAGATTTGCTCAATTTTATCAATATCCTCCATCTTTTCAAAATCAACAAACTCCACAATTTCCAAGCCAAAATCCACAACAACTTTCATTGCCATTTCCACAACAACAACCTTCTCAACAAAATACAAATCCTCAACTCATGCTCCCATACCAACAGAAGACAAATCAACTTCCAGCTCAGCCATTGCCAAATCCTAACGATAAGAATCCTCAAACTACTTATATGGTAGAAGGACAACAATTTCCTACCTATATGATTGTTCCTCTCAACGATGTACAACTCAGATCTGGTAGAGTTTTAAAAAAACCTTCTATAGACATTCAAGAGCAAGATACCTCTGAGGAGGACTCTCTTCAAGTCAATAAGGGTTCTGAGGAAGAATCTCTTCAAAATTCAAAAATTCAAAAAGAAAAAGAAAAGCTAACATCCACAACTCCTATAGTTGAGCAACCTGTATCTTCATCTACACCTCCTTTTCCGGAAAGACTACAAATTGATAAGGAGGTGGAAAAACAAATCTTGTTGCCTAACTATGACTTTCTAGATGAATTGAAGAATGTTTGTATCAAGATTCCATTGCTACAAGCCATTCGAGAAATTCCTATTCTAGCAAAAACCATAAAGGAGTTGAGTTTCAAAAGACCGGGAAGGAAGCTAAAGGACACAAGAAGAATCCACCTGGTAGGAAAGATTGCAGACATTATGATGGGAAAAATTACCATGCAGAAGTATGTAGATCCAGGAAGTCCAATTGTCAAGACACATATACATGGGATAGAAATTCCAAACACATTGATTGACTTAGGGGCTGCTATCAACATTATGAGTAGACAGACTATGGAACAGCTAAAACTTCCTAACCTTCTTTTTACACCTACTTTACTGCAACTTGCAGATCGATCAGTTATTAAACCATATGGTGTATTAGAAGATATTTCAGTCTCCTTAGATTCTTGGGAATATCCAGTAGATTTTATGATTTTGACTCCCAAGAATAATCTAGGAGGACATCCAATTATCTTAGGAAGACCTTGGCTAGCCACAGCTGATGCTTTTATTAGTTGTAGATCTGGAAACATGTACATTTCTAATGGTAATTCGACAAAAAAATTCAATTTGTATCCTCCAGCAAGAGCAATCACAGAAATAGGAGACAATGAATGGGTCGATGATGAGAACACTATACAACCTGTCTTTACCATTTCTGAAATTAGTGAGGATAGTCAAATTCTGAACACATTAGAAAATTTTGAGATAACTTCAGAATATGACCCCACACAATTTCAGTTGGAATCTGACATAGAATATTTATCATCGAGACAAATGTCTCTCTACTCTATGGAAGAGTTTGGTAATTCTGCTTTTGAGATTTTTCCAGAAAAGACATTGAATATCAACAAACATCTGGAGAAGTCACAACAAGAAGAACTAACCAGAATCTTGCAAAAACATTCTACTGCATTTGCATGGGAGTATACTGACATGAAGGGTATTGATCCTAAGACTTGCATCCGTCATATCTATATTGAGGAAAACAGTAGACCAATCAGACAACCTCAAAGAAGGATGAATCCAAATCTTAGGGAGATAGTGAAAGAAGAGCTCCAAAAACTTCTCAATGTAAACTTCATTTATCCAATTTCGGATAGCCGATGGGTTTCTCCTTTGGTTATAGTACCTAAAAAGAATGGTAAATGGAGGGTATGCATTGATTACAGGGAATTGAACAAAGCAACTTTGAAGGATCACTTTCCTTTGCCTTTTATCGATCAGGTATTAGACACATTAGCAGGTAAAAATTACTTTTCATTTTGGATGGTTTTAGTGGCTATAATCAAATTCAGGTAGCACCTGAAGATCAAGATAAGACCACATTTACTTGTCCATGGGGAACTTTTGCCTACCAAGTGCTTCCTTTTGGGTTATGTAATGCACCCGCAACATTCCAAAGAGCAGTACTAGGAATTTTTTCTGATCTAATCCATGATTGTGTAGAGGTTTATATGGATGATTTTACATTTTATGGTAATTCATTTGAAGAGGCATTAGAAAATTTGGAAAAAGTTCTTATAAGATGTAAAGAAACAAACCTTTCATTAAGCCATGAAAAATGCTTTATGATGTTTATTGAAGGGATTGTTTTAGGACATCATATTTCGGGAGATGGGATTAAGGTTGATAGATCAAAAGTTGAAGTCATCTCCAAGTTGCCTATTCCAAATTGTCAAAGAGATGTTAGAATTTTTCTAGGATTTACTGGTTACTATAGAAGATTTATAGAAAACTTCACTAAAATAACATCTCCACTCTTCAAGTTGCTTACAAAAGACTGTGAATTTAAATGGGATCCTGATTGTCAATCAACTTTTGAAACTTTGAAAACAAGAATATCTGAAGCACCTATCTTGAGAGGACCAAATTGGAAACTTCCTTTCCATATTTCTACAGATGCTTCAGATACAACTCTTGGAGCTGTGTTGGGTCAAAAAGATTTAATTCCTTATGCCATTTATTACACCAGTAAAAATTTGACTCCCACAGAGTTGAACTATACTGTGACTGAAAAAGAGTTTTTAGTTGTTGTTCATGAAATTAATAAGTTTAGACATTACATAACAGGCTATGAAACTTTTATTCATACTGACCATTCTGCAATTAGATATTTAATGAACAAACCTGTTACTAATGGCAGAGTGACAAGATGGCTTTTACTTTTGCAAGAATTCAATATTCCTGTGTTGGATAGACCAGGAAAACAGAATACAGTAGCTGATTTCTTGTCTAGGATTCAGAATACTAAAGAAGATTCTCCTGTAGAAGATAAGTTTCCTGATGAATATTTGTTTGCGGTAACTATTAAGACCCCTTGGTATGCAGATATTGCTAACTATTTGGTTACAGGGAAACTACCTTCACATTTATTTCCAAGAGAAAAACGAAAGATTATTCAGGAGAGTTCAAAATATTCATGGATTTCTAACGAATTGTTTAAAACGGGGCCAGATCTTGTGATCAGAAGATGTGTCAGGGAAGATGAAATGCCTGATATTCTTAAGGCATGTCATGATGAACCATGCGGCGGACACTTTGCGGACAAAGGGACGGCCTATAAAATCCTTTCCTTGGGATATTATTGGCCTTCTCTCTTCAAAGATGCAAAACAATATGTCAAAAGGTGTGATAGCTGCCAAAGAGTAGGGAAACCTACCCTTTCAAATGAAATGCCATTGCAAACACAGGTACTAATTGAACCCTTTGAAAAATGGGCTTTAGATTTCATTGGACCGATTAATCCACCATCTAAGCAAAAGAAGTATATATTGGTTTGCACTGATTATGTTACTAAATGGGTAGAAGCTAAAGCATTAGTATCTGCTACTGAAAATTCGGTTGTTCATTTTCTTTATGAGGATATTTTTACTCGCTTTGGTGTTCCAAGAGAAATTGTAACAGATCAGGGGAGCCAATTCACATCAAATTTGGTGGAGAAGTTGATGGAAGAATACAAAATCAAGCACAGAAGATCTACTCCCTACCATCCACAAGCAAATGGTCAAGTGGAGTCCACAAACAAAGTTCTTGAAAGTATCATCACCAAAACTGTTCATCTACATAGAAGAGATTGGGCAGAAAGGCTTCGAGAAGCCTTGTGGGCCTACAGAACTACATGGAGGAATACAACAGGACATTCTCCCTATGAACTTGTTTATGGGAAAGAAGTCTTGCTTCCCATTGAGTTCCAAGTCAAGACCTTCAAGATAGCAGTTCAGTTGGGGATGGACTTATCAGAAGCCCAAAAGCATAGAATGGAGCAGTTGAATGAGCTAGATGAGATCGGACAAGAAGCAATTCTAAGAACTGATCTAGTTCAATATCAAAGAACTAAATGGCATGACAAATATATCAAAGAGAAGAAGTTTCAAGAAGGAGATTGGGCATTGTTATTTGACTCCAAGTTTAAAGATTTTCAAGGGAAATTTGAGACTCATTGGCTTGGGCCATATGAGATTGACAAGATCTTTAACAATGGAGCTGTAAGAATCAAGACCATTGATGAGTTTCAAACTCCTCTTATAGTGAATGGCCATAGATTGAAATTTTATCATAAGCCACTCTCTAAAGAGGATTTTGTCAAGTTGTTTCAAGAAAGTTCTGCAATCAGGCTGGTACAGAAGAATTCTTCTTCTCCACCAGCCTAGCTTTTGTTTTTCAAGTTAAAAAAAAAAGAAAAAAAAAAAAAAGAGAAAAAAAATGGTATAAGCCTGAAAACCAATCATTGATTGGCAGTCTTATACAGAAAATATAGGGTGAAAATCAGGGACACCTGACACTCTATATTTTCCAAAAAAAAATCTGTCTTTCATTTCATTTCATTTCACCACCCACTCCATTTCATTCCACTTCATTCCATTTCATTTCATTTCATTTCACTTCATTCCACTTCATTTTCATCCATTCCATCAATAAAAATCTTTTTTATGACCATTTCCACCTGGTCATCTGTCATTTGTTCATTTCTATTCAACCAAGTAATAGCTGTGTCAGTTTCCGCAGCTGACATCTGTTTCCGCAGCTGACTCCAGTTTCCGCAGCCAGAAGCAGATTCCGCAGCTACTACTCTGCTTTCAAAGAAAATGTACAGTTAGTTGTTATTTCCATAATTATGAAATAAAATGCAGGGGAGAGGATCAATGGAACATTCAAGACACTAATGAAGATCAATCAGTTGAAGACCAAGGGCAAAAGCAAGGATTCCAAAGGTATGAATAAAGTTTATTTCAAATAGTATAAAAAAAAAACACATTTTTATATAATTTTAAACTATGAGCTCTACCCATAACACGCAATGATTATATTGACAGTCCCATAACCTTCCACGATCTCTATGTTATCCTCTTGCATTTATTCACAAACGGTTTCATCATTGAAATTCCGATTCTCACTCATGTTCAAATATCCCACCGTAGATAATGATACGTATTTGAGTTGAAAAAGGACTCTTACAAGCCGCATAACTTCATAATCATTGATTGAAACGTGTTCATATTTATGACACAGCCACCAAAATTCAAAACGCGGCCGAATGCATTATAATTTGTTAACCTCTTTGTCGTGTCTCTGTCGTGTTTACAAAACCCCACTCTACTCATTCTCACTCCCTGTTTCACTCCATTTCGTTCCTTTTGCTCACTCTCACTCCCGTATATCTACCCACAGTCTTACTCCATTCCGTTTATGGTGCTCATTTTCATTTTATGATAACATCCCCACAGTATTGTGCTCGATCCTGTGTATTCCATCGTTCCATTTCCACTTAAACCCTCACAGAGGCAAACTTGTGAAGCACAGAGAAGTGAAATGGGAAAATTATTAAGGGTAGAGCCGGAAGGACCAAAGTTTATAGAGGGATTTCCGCAAGCAAAAGAGATGTTGAGGAAAGCTAAATGGCTGCGTTTTATTCAGAAATTCAGGGGTTACCACAGAGAAGTTACAAAAGCGTTTGCAAGATCATTTGATGGCTCGGAAACAGAAGTGGGAGACCTCAAGTTTTTGGTCAATGAAGCATCAATAGCAACAGCCACAGAGCTTCTTCAGGAAGGAGAACGTTGGTTCAAAAATAAAAGTATCGGTGATGAGGCATGGAGAACAATCCTACGGAATCAAGGTATGGATATCACTGTTTTTAAAAGAGGCATCCCTGTACATGCAATAAAAGATGAATGGGCCACTTTACTACTCATTGTTCAGAAATTTATTACATGTGAAGGCCGTTTTGGCTCTATGTACATGTACCATACTAGGCTATTGATGAATTTTCTTGAAAACCAAACTCTCAATCTCCCTTATTTCCTATTCAATAGCTTAAAGAAAATGGCTGTGATTGTTCAAAAACACTTGGGAGATGTAGAGCCTCATCTTTATCACCACGGCCTTATAAAAATTCTGATTGAAAAGGAGCTAAAGGAAAGAAAAGATACATGGGAACAATTCCTAGTTAGAAACTTCTTTGAAGAACCTCAGGAAATTCCTGAAGGTGGTCCAATTAGAAGGAGTAGAAGAAAGAAAATGAATGTTGAAACCCAAGTTGCTCCTACACAGGAAATTCCCGCAGCTAGCACAGCAAAAAGAAGTAGAAGGAAAAGAACAGTAGATGAAATCCAAAATACTTCTACTACTACTATGAGGAAAACTGATAGGGAAGAGAGATTGGTAAAAAGGAAGAAGAAGGAAATCAAAACTAAGAAGCCAATAATACCAAAAGGGAAAGAAATTATTGAGGCTGTCCATAAAACTCCTTCTTCTGAAGAAGAAGATCACCAAATACTATCTGAAAGATTAGTTTTTCTTCAAAAACGGTCATCTATATCCAAGAAGGCAGAGATAGGAAAACAAGAACAAAAGGGTAGTGTACCACAGCATGTGAGGAGAAGCAGCAGGCTTAAGGGAAAATTGAGAAAAACACAAATTAAGGGTCCTCATTTCATTGATTTGGGTGAGGAGACATATGAACAGTCTCCAACTGACCATAGTCCATTTCAGTCAGTTAGTGAACCTGACTCCTTTCACTCCCAATCAGACAATGAGCATACTCCATCTTATTCTCAACAAAATATTGATGTAAGTCCTCCTCGGCCAGATTTTGAACATAATTCTCCCTTGCAGCATTTTGGGGACATCCCAATGAAAAAGACACCGGAAGTAGATCCCAAACAGCAGGAGGTATATGACTATATAGAATCCTTGGAGAAGGCAGCCACAGGTCCAAGTACCTCTTCCATTCAACCTCATACATTGCAGGATGATTTAGTTCAGTCATTAAAACAGGAAATTTTTGAGCTTGAGCTTTTAAATCGGCATATCAAAAATGAAAATGAAACACTGAAAGAGCAAGGCAAACTAGACAAGATCATCCATGATAATACTATGTTACATTTGGGTATTTGGCAAAAGAAGAATAAGAAGTTAAAAAGGAAATGCCAAAAATTGAGCAGAGCACTTGTGAATATCAAATTCAGGTGCTTAATGAAGAAACCCAGAATGATGGCAGTACCAAAGAAGAAGAGAAGGGGGTTGGATGTGCTGGCTGAAGTATCAAGGCACATGAATTGAACAAAGAGTATCAAAATTTTGGTTGCATGAGGACATGCAACACCTTCACAGTGGGGGTATGTTGAGTCCCGAATTTGCCTCTTTTCCATACACTTTTCCATATCTTTTTCACTCACCTAAACCTCCAAAATTGTGAATATCATGTGCAAAAGGGTATCTAACATGGTTTTTAATTATGTTTTTGTGTTTTCTATTTGATTTAGATTTTGTTCATACAGCTGCGGAAACTTGCCACTTTCCGCAGCTGCTGCAACTTTCCGCAGCTATTTTGTGGAAATCTATACTACAGCTGTCTACAAAGGAAACGAGCCACATGGGCAGGCTAGGAATGACGAGGACATGGTTCGTGTCCTATTGGTTCAAGTAAACTCGTCAAAGGAAGCCGCGGTCAAAGCCATCCACGTGGGAGTCAACTATGGAGTTTCATGTCGGCTGGACTCTGTTTCGTGGCATATAAACATCCATACAGTCGTTTCTAAGCTTGCGGAGGTTAAATCGACATCTGTGCAGAGTTCTGGAGTTGAATTCAAGCATCCACCTTCCGTAGATTCGCTTTCCAACACGGCCATACTCCTATATCCGTGGCCGTAGTGGTCTACGTGCTCTCTGCTATCATAAACTTCAGGAGATAGTTACAGTTTATTGTTATATATAGAGCGTTTGCATACGCACGTAGAGCTAGTTGCTAGTTGTCAGTTGTTAGTTGTTAGTTGATAGTTGATGTGCGTACTCTGTTATGTTTTCTTTGTAGTGATTACGCTGCCCTTGAGCCGTAACACTACCATTCTGTAATGAACTGCTTGTTAATATGAGAAGACTCTGTTTTTCAACTTAATTCGTGTTTGAGGATCGTTACCAAAGTTGTGTAGAGGGCCCCTGCTCAGCCAAGGTTTTGTGTATTAGTGTACATTTCTCATTTCATTTCTTTTAAAAGTCATTGTATCATAATCCATCATATGTTCATACTTTGTAGTTGTTTCATTTCTGTTTATACATTTCCATAATTTCCATTTCATTTCTGTCTTTCATGTTTTTTATGATTGTTAATCACTGATCAGTTTTCTTGTGCAGGTTTTAGGTAGACAGCCCGGGCATTTTTATAGCATTTTGACTAATGACATGAAACTAACATTGTTCTGCTGCTAGTTTGCTTTTCATAGCTTTTGTTTAACTTCAGTCTTGCTTTGTACATTTCAGTTTTGCTTATCTGATTCGGTAGTTAAATTTAGATATATTAAGCTGCTCATAGCGTCTTCAGTTGCCTCCGAAAGCCACAGCTGGACTGATGGTGAGGGACTGCATTATGAAATGTGTAGTTTAGTATTAGTTTCTTTTCTGCAAATTTAGATATATTAAATCATGTATGACATATTCAGTTGCCTCCGAAAGCCACAGCTGGACTGATGGCGAGGGATTGAATCATGAGTGTATGGTTTAGTATTAGTTTACTTTCTGCAAATTAAATATCAGTTACACAAGTTGTTTATGATTACTTCCGAAAGTCATAGCTGGTCTAATGATGAAGGGTCAGAAAATGAATTGATGTAATCTGATTTAGATTTATTTTGTTGCAATTTTGAATTTCCTTAAGCATAGTTTCTTTTGTGTTTAGTTGGCAACAAGAATAGTTTGGTTTTCATGTTCACTAGTTTACTGTTTTGATTCATTAGATTAGCAGCACCTTTTCATTTCAGCAGTACACTTTTACTTTCTTTCAAGTCTTGTCATTGTAATTTCAATTTGCTTTTAAAGTCTCAAGATTGGTAAATCATTATAGGGGATATCACTTCCTTGAACAAATATAACCAAACTTGTTTTTTTCATTTTAGAATTTCCATTTCACCTTAGAAAAACCAAAAACGACAAAAAGTTAAGAAAGAGGTTATCTTGCACATATAGTGCGCCGCACTTCATCAGCTTACGATTCCCGGATTGACAAATTAAATGCAGCAATTTAGGACACACTAAATTGACCAAACAAATTCCATTAGAATTTTTTTGAGTGGAGTGTCCAACAATTTATTATCTTTTAGACCTTTCAGTACTCAACTAAAAATTGAACTGCTTATGTTATTTGTGGTTTGCAGATGTTACAAATTGTTTGGGTACAAGCACGTGCTCTAGTATCCACTGAAAGTAGTTTTTCTATACACATGTGCATTGATTAAAAATGTTAAATATGTATTGGATATATATATTCTAGAATGAAATTAATTGTTCTTGTATATTAATTGTTCTTGTATATGTTCTCTGACCATATGGTACAAATTATTTCACTTTATTTTGTAAAGTCAGATTCGGTCCCCATATGGCCTAGCCTCTAAGGGACGAGATAACAAGTGGTTGTCCCCACTTGCCCGAATCTCGGCTTTTAAGTACAATTTTACTATTTATGTCAAGCATCTTACATGATGTCCTAGCCAAAGATAGATTCTCTTTGTTTCAAGTTTCCAGTAAAAGTTGTCACCGAATGACCTGCTCGAACTCCTTCGTAGGGCTCGTTAAATGTAATAGGATGGATTCGTCCGAAGGACGAACTTATATTACAAGCATATGCTATCCCCTTCAAGCTTGTCTTCAAAAATAATTGGGGTACTCGCCAGAAATGGTGGGGAAAAATGGAACCAGTATCATTGTCGTGTCGCCAGTATGTCGCTCTTGGACATGGCACTTGTTTGCATTCGTGTTGGGTTGGCGACATCTCATCTCAATC
Source organism: Pinus albicaulis (assembly GCA_034641835.2). Classification (NCBI taxonomy): domain Eukaryota; kingdom Viridiplantae; phylum Streptophyta; class Pinopsida; order Pinales; family Pinaceae; genus Pinus; species Pinus albicaulis. Next base: position 481,226,958 of record CM076581.1, on the reverse strand, counting down.
TCTGTTTGCCTCCATGGGTTTGGGTAATCCTTTTTGACCTCTCCTCTACTCTTTACCTCGTCATCATGACCTTTGATCTTTTGATTTCAAATACTTCCAAAGCCATTGTCATGCCGCCGATATGGTCAAGAGAAGTTGACCTCTGCAGTTTCAACCTTCCTCTGATTCTCATCTGATCCTGATTCACAAACATTATTTTCCTCTGTCTCGTGTCGATGATGTGGGAAACACTATGGCCCACCTTTGATCAAGGTCACTTCGTGTCGACTCCAATTCATTATCTAGGAGGATGATCTAGAAATTCCCTTCTGGTACCTTGGAGCTTGCATGCCCCAATGGTAGGTTCTTCGCATTTGACGTAAGGTTTTCATCATTGACCTTCGATCGGATGATTCTCTGGGTTTTCGACGCCAGCTCACTGTCCACATTCTATGGATTGTACCTATAGTACCTTGAGGGCCATTGTCATTATTGGTGGTACCTCTCGCATCTGTTAACGACTTTCATCATTAGCTGGTAATCAGACGATGTTCTTGCATGTTCGACTTCAACTCACATATTCACATGCTAGGATTTGTAATCTGTTCAGGGCGAGATGGAGTCCAAGACCCTGGATTTTTTCTGATGGAATCCAGGCTGCGGATTTTTTGGATTATCATGATTGGCTACATGACTCACTGATTGGATTGCAGCGACCATACCTGAGTCTATTTATTGATCCTTACTGGATGGCTTCGTCCATGCCTTGGATATTGATTATTGTATACTCTGTTAAGGATGGATGCGCCCATACCATGTATACATCATGTATTTGAGACATCAATTGTACTTTTCTATGCAGGTTTTCTGATGGCAGTGTTTTCAGTTGGGCACGTTCTCGTAAAGCATTTCACCCCTCCCTCTCTCTCTCGAGCCTCATGCTTTAGGGGGCATCTGTTACACAGTAATTTCTCACCATCCCTGTATTCCTCCATACCGCACATTGGAGGGCTTATTCTGTGACCTATGAGCAGTGACATGACCTGAAACCACGTTCATGGCATCCCACTTGACAAGGACAATCATTCCCCTGAAGAAAATTTCCTGTGAAAAGCCCTAAAAGTAGCCCTTTTGGCCTTGGCGTGACTAGCTAGTTCAACTGTCGCTCTGTCCCAGTGTATCACTTGTGCCAGGCTTAATAAGGATTGTTTTTAAAAAATAAATGGTGGAAGTTTGATTCCAACCAACTCCTGAACGAGTCTCTAAAATGAGTTGGGAGGTTTGGCTCCGGATATCCATGTAGGGGAAGTGGTTTTCCACCTATCATGGAAGCTTCCTTGAGGATAGGGCCAATCTCACCATTGTAGGAATCCCAACTCCCCTTCCACCATCTATATAAGCTTGTCATTTTCCCTTTGCAAGCTAGCTGGAATAGAGCTAAATCAATAGTAAGGAGATTATCATCAAACAGTGAAAGAGAGAGAGACTTGTCCCATTCTCGACGAGCTTTACCGAGATGTACTCCTCTGTCGACCCGCCGAAGGAAGATCCAGCGTCAGAGCTCGGGTTGTATCTTTCTTTGTTTTTATTAATAATAAACAACTTCGATTATGGTTCCACTCATATGTTTATGTTTCGTGTTATGAGTTGTATCTTCTTTGACTAATACATGATTGCATGTATTAGGTTTTACGCTTGTGTGTTTGTTGTTTCTTGTACGTTGAGGTGTTCGATCGCATCGAGCGGGAGAATTGTGATCTGCCAAAGTGAGGGATGGAAGCACCAACTTCTCCACGAATGACAACAGCGTAGGACTTAAGGTAGGCCTCTTGTCGCATCTTTGTCTTTTGCAATTAGGAACTTGCATCTTAGCGTGACTCGGTTTTTGCTAGACCCGATCTCGGCTAGTAGGGATCGCCTCTCTCCGCAGAAGGTATTTACCTCTCCAAAAGTTGTCCTTGTCAATAAGCTTCATGCTCCCTCAGAAGATAATATTGGTTGACTCCTTCTCGTGTATCCTGGAGCATAACAACACCTATGGAAATTCTCTTTTCACTTGGAAGTCTTTTAAGTCAAAATCTCATTAATGAAAGTCAGGTCTAAAGAAGTCCCATCAGGTCATTAGGTTTTTATATTTCTTGAGGTCACTCCTTCATTTTAGATGAAGTCAGCACATATATGAGAAGGACTAAATAAGATCATCATGATGTAATTATCATACTTTCAAAACTGTATTTTATTAGTTTAATGACTTTTATATCAAAATTTCATTTTGTATAAAAGTCAAATATGTAATTTATTTATGTTTTTCCAAATCTAATTTTATGTTCTCATATGCAATAACTTCAATCCCAAGCTATCAAATGCAATCATGTCTAGCCTAAGTGGAGCAAAGAAAACAAAAATCCATGTTTGATCAACCTGCAATGCCAAAAGGTTAGAAAGTTAAAGAGTATCAGTGCCAAAGTCCAAAGGGAAAAGTGAAAATTACAAAAGTGGGTGATTCAAATTAAATTTCAAATCCACTATACTATAAAGACTTTCAAACCACCTCCCTGGATGCGGGTGATTAGTTGTCACGGTATGTGGAGGAGGTGGTGGGTCGGCGCGTGAGCTCATTACTCTGCCACCCTAACTCATGTCTCTGTCCTCATTAATATCTCCACCATCATTTGCATTGTTGCATTAACACCGCATAGAAGCCCAGACTAGCTCCGAATTATTAGAATGGCTTCCTCTGGAAGCTTCATTCCTGTTATGCCTCCCCCGCGTTCTAGTTTCTCCCCTGTTGTTGCAAAGCATAGCTCTAGAACCAGCACAGGGCATCACTGCTCCATTGTTTGCTGCATTGATCTTGCTCCTAGTTTTCACATTTCGCAGAGCACACTCTTCCATCTGGGGCTCAGTCTGCCCATTGTGTATTTCCCTGCTCGGAGAGATAGCCCTCCCCTAAATTATGTCCCGTTTCATTCTGCTAGTTGCTCCCGTCATCCTACTCTAAGAATCATGCTGTGCCTCTGACAGTGTATGTGCTACCGGAGAGGCAGCAACCATGGTCATCTCCCCTGCTAGCCCTCCATTTCTACTTTCGGCTATTCATCCTCCTCCTCGGATAACTTCACCAGTCATTATCCTGACACCAAGAGCGGTTGTGGCCGCAGACGTGGGCGTGGGCTTTCTCAACATGATTTGGGCTCTCCCCAATTCCCTGTCTCTCCAATTATTATCCCTGGGCACCTTCACACTGCCCTTCTTCACTTTCCTTGCTCGCTGAACTGGCCCACAATCACTGCCACCATTACAATTGAGCTCAAGGAGGAGCCCCCCAGTTCAGAAGCAGTCCTTCCTAGCGTTGGCTTGGAGCATAGGGCTGACGACAAGCTTTGCACTCCACCAAATGGCAGCCTGAAGAGAAAATATCCTAACTGCAGTGATACTCAGGAAACTGGCCATGAAGTCGATCCGAGCGACATCAAGCAAGGATGCCACAACGTCAAAGACGACAAGTAGGTGGAGGAAGATGACCCATATGCCTATGGTTGTCGTGTTGTTGAGGAACCCCCTTCATTCTCTCATGATTCCTAATCTGGTAAAAAATCACAGTTGTTTTCTTTACAGGTTTTTGGCTCCTAAGCTCATCATGTTTACTTTCTCTTTTCTTCAGTCTTTCGATAATCTGTCAATGTTTTTAAGCTAGTTTCCCCTACGTGGGCGGCATGTTTTGTGTTTTGGCTGGGAACACACCTAAGCTCATTATTCTTACTTTCTCTTTGCTTCTGGTTTTTGATAAACTGTCAATGTTCCAAGGCCAATTTCCCCTGCGTGGGTGGCATGTTTTTTTATTGTCAACAGGATGGCTTATGTTGGAATGGTATGTCTAGTAAAATTTCTAAGTCATGAATGTAGTGTAAAAATGCCGCTAGTATGGGAAAGCTCTGCTGAGGCCGTGACCTCTTTGTAATTCTTTTTGTACAATAATAGAATAGTCACATTCAAAAAAAAATAAAAGACTTTCAAATAACCTCAAAGAAATTCATTGTTTCCATTCAGCCATTATGAGTTTCCAGCAAAGGAGAAATTTCAAGTTTTCTGAGCATTTTGGGTCAAAATTCAAGGGTGGTTCACATTAGGCGTTGCGCGTTTGTCTTGGCGTTGCGCATTTACCTAGAGGCACTACACGTTTTCCTGAAAACTCCTCACCAAACTACACAGGCGCTGCGCATTTACCTAGAGGCGCTTCACGTTTGACTGAGCCCTGCGTGTTCCTCCAAAATGTTGTGCATTTTCTTAGGGAGGGTTTCAAAACATTTCATCACCTCCAACAAGCTTCATTTCCTCACCAAATTCTTCAAAAGGCCTTAAATCAGTAAGTGCACCCTAAATCACCTCTCCTCTAATATATTTGGTGTTCCATAAAATTTTTTGAAGTGTTTGCTGCTATGAAACCCTAGCTTTCATTTCCTTCCCATTTATCATGCACCATATCCATATTCATGTTCCTAAACATGTATCAGTCATAAATATTTTTAAATCCTATGGTTTTCATAAACCTAGGTTTCCATTTACATTAATTCCCTCCATTTTCTTAAGCTAGTCATCTCATCTCTCATTCCCTTCATCTCATTCCAATTACCCTAGGGTTTCCAAAGCCTTCAAATTCATAACGTTTGAAGAGGAGAACAAAAGTGTCAGTAAGGAGCAAACACCAAAGAGAATTAATCACAAAGGAGGGAAAATCATTAGATATGAACTAGTAACCACAAAGAAGCTCATGGCTTCTCCTCTCACCGTGTCATGTTTTAAACATGTTGGTTGTTTTGAGTTTTGTGAGAAAGAGCAGCAGATTTAGTGTCACCCTATGCTAACAAGGTTGTTCATTACAAATCTTCATGATAGAAAGGTCACTCTTTCTAGGGCCACTTTTACCATGTCCACTAATTCTATTTCAACTGCTACAGGAATCCCTAATGTTGGAGAGAAATGGTTTAAATAAGGAAACCTTGATCAGAGCTACTATGAACCATATCTCTAACCTAGGTACAAGGATGAAAAAAAGACCATTTTCCCTTTCTCTCATCTCCTTGACCGATATGTCCCTATGATCAAAATAATCATGAAGTACTTCACCTATGAGGGGAGGTTTTCTTTACTCTATTCATATCATATCTGATTCCTCTTGCACTTCACTAGAGTCATAATGCTTCACATACCCTACTATCTCTCCCACAACATTGACAAGATGGCATACATTTTACAAAAGAGGGATTATAATCATCAAATGCAGAGTCTTTTTCACCATTCCCTCGTTAAGATGACAATCATGCATCATCTTGAAAAAAATAACATTTCATGGGACACATTCATAACAAAGGAATTCTTCACTACCCCACCTAGTCAGCATGAGCAGAGTATCCCTTCATCATCTCATCCTCCCATATCCACTCATCCATCTCAGCATGTTGTTCATACATCATTACCTAGTCAGTTGCATTCACCTCATGTTGATCCTACTTCTTCACATTTCCATAACCCTTCATCATCACATCATGATAATGAGTCATCAAGCAGTGAGAAGGACATTGAGTTAATTTGGGCTAATGTGACTGATGTTGAGACATTTCCCAAGATCTATCAGAGAGGCCACCGACATTTTTTTGCTTCACTTTGAGTGAAAGGGGCCATTCATTCTTCATCAACAAAACAAGTGGACAAGGGCAAGGAAAAGGTTAAAGAGCCAATCATTGAGGAGAAGGAGGATAAACATGAAACAGAGAAGGACTTTCAGCTGATTCACCTTGATGAGGAATATGAGGAAATAATCACTAGTGCAACAATCAAATGCAAAGAAGAAAATATTAGTGAACTTCAAGCTAATATTGACAGAGAAAAGTATGTGATTGATTTTCTTGAGCAAGAAAATCAGCAGCTGAAAACCAAATAGATTATCAATGAGGTCAGGACCACCAAAGCACAAAGAGAGGTAGAAAAGGCCAAGGCATTATTGGAGGAGACCTTGGACAAATCTGGTATGATTTATGATGAGGAGGATCAGCCTCCAAGATAGAGACCAAATACTAGAGGGCTGAAAAGAGCTCTAGCCCTTGAGAGACAGAGAGAAGCTGAGTTGGCAGAGAAACTCACTCCAAGTGAGCTGCTTGCCCTAGAGATTAGCAGGGATAGAGAGTCATGGCTTGATAGAGCCAATTTTCATCTGGAGAGTTTGCTAGAGAAGGCCAAAAAGGATAATGATATTTAGAGGAAAATGGAAAAGCACTACATTATGAGGAACAAAATTGCAAGGGCCAAGCTCAAAAGAGCCCATGTAAAAATTCAAACTTTGACCAAGAAAAGGAGAAGGAGAGGTTAGACATACTTTCTGAGGTGTCTCTTCATGCCTTAAGCACTTGAGAAGCAAGTAACCTCACAATTTTTTAAAATTTTGGCACATTTGGCACTTTAGTGCATTTTTGGTTTTTTGCGTAATTTTGGCACACAAAAATTCTGCCAAACGTGCAACTTCCTAGGCGCTGCCCTCTTTTTTGAGGCATCCAAATGAAAAATGGCCACCACCATCATGTTCATAATGATGAATAGATCAACCCTAGCAATTTTTAGAAAATTTGGAGGAGAACTCGTCCCTCAAAAGTGAAAAAAACTACCGAATTTTCATGTTTCTACCTCCTTGTTGACCTAGGCGTTGCGCATTTCTAGTCTTCAGAGATTGAATTTTTGACAGGGCAGATGAGCACCATTGTGAAAACCAGAGGCATATTTATAAACTAGACTCAGAGAGCTTTCCAATGAGCTATCTTGGAGCTTATTTTCACAGCGGGAAGGCACTCAAAAGTTTCTTTCAAAAGAGGTTATTTTCCTTTTAGGGCGTTGCGCGTTTGCCAGGAAAATTGCGTTTCCACCATCTTTAGCAAATTTTGAAGTTCCACTCCAGTTTGACTTTCTACTTGGGAAAATCAATAAATTTCTGATGTAAATGGTCATGGTGAATGTAAATGTCATGTTTTGACTTTCATCTAAGGTAGATAAATTTGGTGAGTCCTCTAGAGGTCAAATGAATCAGTTTCCTCTCTTTTAGAAGCAAATTGTTGGGTATTCCTAGTCTTTAGTTTCTTGTTTGGGAGTAGGTGAAACTAATTCCTATCTCATGGATTCGACTCCTTGAGGCTAGGGAGAGTAGTTTTGAGTTATATATGATGTATTTTCTTAGTCATTGTAATGGTTGGACTCACTTGGAGGTTTGGCTTCTCAAGGGACATACTTTTATATCAGTTTTGGCCTGGACATTAATCAAATTTGCAGTTATTTTTATTGGATCCATGTGCTATTGCGTTTAGTTTCAGTTTCTTATTTTTTTCTCATATGTTAAAATGTTTTGTTACATCATCCATCATTTCATTGCTATTAAATGAATGTTTTCAAGTTAGGTGAACAGAATCCATAATTTCTATGCTTTGTTTTGGGTAAACATTCATAATTTGAAATATCTTCAGTTTAGAAAGAAACCATGAATTCACCATGCTCTTTCTAGCTCCTCACATATCTTAAATCATCTCATCATCAAAACCCTAAAGTGCCAAACATTTTACCTACCTTTCCCCATAGAACACCCTACAAATTTTGACCTAATTTCCTTGCCTTGATTGTTTGACTCCTCCTGCTCCAGCAAAACCCTACACAATAAAAAATAAAAAACCCTAACCTACTATACCTAGCATAACATCTTCTTTCCTCAGTCATATTGGTTGTGATATTTATGGAGAGAGCCCTCTCCTGGCCTAGTAGGGCTAGCTACTTGGATAACTGTGGTTTGAGGTTACCTCGGAATTGCCTTCTTCAGTTTGAGGTTCAATCAAAGTGATAATAGAGAGAAAAATAACTATGCAGTCAAATTTCTTGGATTTACCACCTTGAACCTAGAAGATGGTGGGAAGCTTCATGTCAGAAAAATACTCTATGTTCCAAGTTTGAAATATATATTTTTTTCTATTTCTTGTCTAGAAGATAAAAGAGATAGGATTGCCTTTGTAGATGGAAAAGTTCATGTTTGGGGAAGGGACTGTAGTTGAACTGGATTTATGCAGGAAAAAAATGAAATATAGAAATACATATAAAAGTAGAGATGGAGAAAAAATAAAACTTCATTTCATTAATAAAAAAATGACTAAAATATGTTTAGAAACAAAATCGAAATAAAATAGCTAGGGTGTTGGTAGCTTATCTTTGAGAAGAGATGTGGCGGCTAAAGGCCTCTAAATTGTGTCACAATGAGGCTCAAGGGCCATTTCTCATTGAGAAACAATGGGTAAGCACTAAACATCCAAAAACCTAACCCTATTGAGATGAAGAGCCAAAACTATGGACCTCGTTTGGGTAAATTGGTACATCAATATTCCTGGGGATGTAACTTTGGCATACGATCTTTGTTTGATGCGCATAATACCTTGTTACAAATATCTATATGAGGAATACAACTTTTTGTGTGAAAAAAATCAAAGGAACTTCTATGCTACTCATGATTTTTCCAAAAAACATCTTTTAGGGCTTCAAAACGGGTCCAAAAGTTCAGGACTCGAAAAATTGCTAAAAATAGTGAAACGTGCTACAATCAAGGAAACTGAAAAACTAAAAGAAAAAATGGTGGGGCCCCATGTGGAATAGGAAAGTGGCGACCAATATGCACTTGGATCATTCCTCCCCCATTAGGAAGTAATGGCCCCCATTACGTTGAGTTCCTCCATGAGATGAGGAAACTTCTAATGTCACTTGTCCCGACTGAACCATTTTCCTTGGTGCAGGAGTTGGCTAGCTTTAACAACCCAAGACAGTTGGATATTTTGTTGGCGAGTGTTCTTTATTTTCATGTCCATAATACGATCCATGGTGGCTTGTTCCATGCAGTCTGGGTTTAATTATTTTGATGTGAGTTGTTCTACTATGTCGGAGGTGTCCAATAAAGGTGGGAAGTAGGGCCAAAGGCAGTCCACAGTGAACACTGGGTGCAGACCAAGGAATGGTGGTATACTGAGATCGAAGGCATTGGAACCTATAGCCTTAGTGATGGTTTACGACCCATATCAAAGTGGGTGAAGCTTGCGGTGTCGTCTAACGAGGTGCTCCTTTTGCAAATGTAGCCCATCCCATGTGTGTGGATGCTTTGAATTGTACATGTGAAAAATGTGTATGATCATCATGTTGATGATATTTGTCTGGCCATCAGTTTGGGGATGGAAAGCTGTGCACTTGGTGAGATTGGTATCCATTATTGACCAGAGGCTGGACCAAAATGTGCTAAGGAACTTATTGTCCCAATCTAAGATGATAGACTGTGGGATCCCAAATTTCACCCACACTCATTCAAACAAGAGTTTATCAATGGCTTATGTTGTGATATTCTTCTTACAAGTCGCCATAATGGCCATATTTGATAATTTGTTGACTACCACAAAAAAAAAGTTGTTTCCATGCTTAGTAGAAGGAAGGCTCGACATGTAATACATGGAGATGGATTCCCAAGGTTGACTAGGAGTAGGTAGCGGAGTGTAGAGGCCTTGCTTCTTGATGTTCGGTTTGGCAATAACATAGGCAGTGAAAGATTTGATGTACTTCCCGACATCATGTCAAAGGTTTGGTCAATAGAAATACTTCTGCAATACCACCACTATTTTCTCAACCCAAAAATGCTCAACGACCCCACTATAGTGCGCTTCCCAAATCATCTTGGCACACTTGTTTGAAGGAACAAAAAGGTATCCTAGGTGACATAGAAGTGCATCCTGGAGATGAAAATTTGGAACTTGCATACCCTCTTAGAGTGTCTTGTATGTGTGTCCGAATTTCAGATCTCTCTTGTAGAGAAGCAGCCAATTAGAAGTCTTGTGCCTGCAAGAGTTGAGAACGATGGTTAGCACCATGGTCGGTGGTCGGCTGAGGCAATCTGCAACATTATTGGTGATACCATTCTTATACTTGGTGTTCAACTGAAACTGTTGCAGATATGTGGACCACTTCTGATGGAAATCATTCTACAACTTCCCTTGCATATGTATGAATTGTAGGGGTTGATGGTTTGTGTGGATGACCATTTCCTTCCCCAAAATGTAATGCTTCCATTATTGGCAAGCCTGCACAATGGAATACATTTCTTTATTATAAGTAAGATAATTTCATACTGTGTCAGATAGTGTCTCACTCTGATATGCCACTCAATGCCCTTTTTGTGTAAGAACTGCCCCAATATCATAGTCATAGGCATCTATCTCGATCTCAAATGGTTGTTGAAAGTCTGGTAATGTGATCATTGTGGAAGAGCAGAGGAGATGTTTCAATTCTACGAATTCCTTCTATTGAGATTCTGACCAAAATAATTTTTCTTTCACTCCTACCTTGGTGACTTCACTTAAGGGCCAAGTGATATGAGAGAATCCCAACACAAACCTGTGATAGAAATTAGCAAGACCCAAAAAGCTGCGAAGCTCGGTTCCAATGGTTGGGGCTGGCTAATCTTGCATGAATTGGATCTTGGTTGGATCCACATGTACCCCCTGCTCATCAATAATGTATCCCGGATACTAAGCCTCGGTCATGCCAAAAGTTCGCTTCTCGAAATTAGAACACAAATTGTCTTGTCGCAGTGTTTGGAGGACCTATCAGATGTGGTGTAGGTGCTCTTCCCAAGTCTGCCTGAAGATCAGGATGTCATCCAAGTACACTACTACAAATGAGTTGGTGAATGGACGTATAATGTAATCTATCAACCTCATAAAGATTTTGGGAGCATTCTTCAACCCGAAAGGCATGACCAACCATTTCAAAAGGCCCTGGTTGGATTTTAAGGAAGTCTTCCACATATCGGAGGCTTTAATTGGTATCTGGTGATACCCAGACTTCAAGTTGATCTTGCTGAAATATTTTTCTCCTTTGAGTTGGTCCAAAAGCTCATCAATCTGTTGGATCGGCTACTTATTCCAGACAATGATCTTGTTTAGTGCCTGATAGTCAATACAGAGTCTCCAAGTCCCATCCTTCTTCTGCAACAACATGATCGGGCTTCCACAGGGCGATGAACTCGGCGAGATGTTACCTTTCTGCAACAGCTCCTGAATCTGCCTCTTGATTTCATCGTTCTCCATAACGGAGCACCGATAGATCGGTCCATTTGATAGTGACACACCTAGGGTCAGATTGATGGGGTGCTTGACTTGACAATGCAGAGGCACCCCTATGGGTGAGGTGAAGATGTCCCCATACTCCTCCATGACCTTGTTCATTTGTTGTTGTGGTGGAGAGGAGCCCTGTTTGGAGGTTGTGGCCACATTGTTCTTCTTTCCCTAAGGGTGTATCATCAGGAAAATAAATTTCTTGATTTTGGAAACAAGCTTACTACATTATTTTGCAATAACCAAAGAAATAGTGGCAGATGATGGTACCTTTGGTATCCTGCACAACTTATTGCCCAAAGTAAAAGTAACAACATGAGGCCGGGACTCATACACAGCATGTCGCTTCCACAATTATGGTTGGCCTAATAATACATCACAAACATCGAGATGATCAATTTCACATAACACCTCATCTATGAAGGGATTGATGTTGTATGGAAGGCAACAATGCTCGCTGATGTAGAGATCCCATCCTTGGTGAAGCCACCTATGTACGGTTTTGGGTGTGTTGTGGTCGACAAGCCCAACCGTTTTATGAACTTTGCTGAAATAAGGTCCTTTTGGCTCCCACTGTCGACAATAAACTGTAGCGGGGAACCCTTTACCCACATATGGGAGTGGAAGATAAGATCCTCCTCCTCTGGATCTTTTGGTTCCTCCTTCTAGACCTTCATGGTGGCAACGGTCTCATTGGGATCCACATCGATAATCTACTTCCCTCTATCATTCCCCTTATCGACTTCTGATTAGAGTCAAAGTATGTATCTGATTCAGAAGCCTTCATCTCATCCACCAATGACTTCTTGGCCTGACACTCACTTTTGTTGTGAGTGGAGATCTTATGGAAATCACACCACTTTCCTGTGTCCTTCTTTAAATTCATGTTGTTTTTATTTTCTTTCGGCTATGGCAGGCTGTATTAGGATGCCATGCCTTGGATTTGTCATTTTTTGGGGGGTTTGAGGGCACCTTTCCCTTACTTTTGATTCGCAGATCCAAATTTTTTCTTATTCTATTTGAATTTCTACTTAATCTTGGCAGCATACCGATATGACGTACCAAGAGAGGAGATGTAGAGGAACTCCATTTTCTCTTGAATATATCTATGCAAACAACTATGGTAATTCAGCACCAAATTTTTCTCTGAATCTTTGATACCCAACTTTGTCTGCAAGGTATGGAATAGATTCATCAACTCATGCACATCTTGATCCCTTTGCTGCCACAGCATAGTCCATTATATGTACTTGTCCTCATAGCTCCCCACGGGGTAATATTACTCCTTGATGGTGTCTCAGAAATAATTCCAAGTGGGTATGATCGAGAATAGAAAGGGTTCCCCCTTGTCCTTTTTCTCACAGTACGTTTCCCGCCAGTCCTTGACATGGGGGATGGCTTTGAGGAGTGAAAAAATAATATTCTCCTGGCCGGAAAAGTCATGAACCGAGAAATATCCTTCTAATAGATTCAACCATTTATCTACGACATTTGCATCTATTTGATAATCAAATATGGGAATGTCAAAGTTTACTTGTACCTTGAAAGGAGTGGCACCTCCATAGTGACTGTTGGATGTAGATGCGTCGCCAGTGGGCAGTCATTAAAGGATTTGGGAAATGTTATCCATTATCACATTCCTTTGTTTCTCGAGGGCCTCCTCGAGCAATATTTTGATAGGATCTCCTACTCCCTCATCTTTCTTTTCTTCCACCATGAGCGGTCGTCGAGGTTTGCGAGGCTGATCTTGCATAGGTTCAACCAGATTGAGCCGTAACTCATTATACCCGGACCTTGTTGGGGACATGCAAAGAAGGATCGAGAAAGTGCAGACCGCTCTGATACCACTGATCCAGATTTATGCAGGAACACAATGAAATATATAAATACACATAAAACCAGAGATGCAATAGAAAAAAAAACTTCATTCCATTAATAACAAATAACTGAAATATGCTTACAGATAGAATGGAGATAGACTAGCTAGGGCGCTGGTATCTTATCTCTGAGAAGAGATGTGGTGGATACAAGCCTATGACATGTGTTACAATGAGGCTCGAGGGCCTATTTATTATTTATAAACAATGGGTAAGCCTTAAACATCCAAAAACCTAACCCTAGGAGATGAAGCGCCACAACTATTGGCCCCGTCTTGGTAAATTGTTACATAAATATTCCCAAGGAAATAACATTGGCATACGATCTCCATTTGACGTGCACAATACCTCGTTAGAAATATCTATATGAGGAATACAACTTTTGATGTGATAAACATCAAAGGAACTTTTATGTTGCTCTCGGTTTTTCCAAAAAACGTAGTTTAGGGCCTCAAAACGGATGCAGAAGTTCAAGACCTGAAAAACTACTAAAAATAGTAAATTGTGCTACAATTAAGGAAAATGAAAAATTGAATGAAAAATTGGTGGTGCCCCAAGTGGAATAGGTGGGTGGCCACCAATATCCAGCTGGATCACTAGTATTGAAAAATAAAGGGTTATTAGGATTTGTAAAGGAAGGTTGTATATACTTATAACACATTCTCCTAAATCTCTTGTTCACATGGATATTATTCCCTCTAAGCTTTGGCATAGAAGATATGGTAACCTTCATTATAAAATATTTCCCTTTTCTAAGACAAATGGTAAAAGTAATCCCTAGCTTGAAGGATAATCATGAAGGAGTATGTAAGGGATGTGCTTTAGGGAAGAATACAAGGAAACCATTCTCAAGTAGTGACACAAGCCCCAAATAATTATTAGACCTCATTCATTATGATATGTGTGGAACAATGGAAGATATATCTCTTGGAGACCATATATATTATGTAGCCTTCATTCGTGATCACTCTAGAAAGACTTGCATTTATCTTCTCAAATATAAGGACGAAGTCTTTGAAAAGTTCAAGGATTTCAAATCAGAAATAGAGAACTTGACAAAAAGGAAGATAAGAACCCTTAGATGTGACAATGGTGGTGAATATGCATCTAAGTAACTCATAGTGTTTTGCAAGGAAGTGGGTATTAAGAGTGATCTCATAGTTACATATAATAAAAGAAAAAAATGGAGTAGTAGAAAGGAAGGATATTACCATTGAAGAATGCATTATAAACATGATATTTGGTCAACACCTTCCAAAATTCTTATGGTAAGAAGCAACAATGAAGAAAATATACATAAAAAATATAAGTCCTCATAGAATTCTCAATAATATGAAACCGGAAGAAGCATCCTCAATAAATAAGCCATATGTAGATCATTTTTGTATCTTTGGATGCCTTTCCTGCATTCACATTCCTAAGGATAAAAGAAATAATTTGGACTCTAATAGTTTAAAGGGTATCTTTGTTGGTTATATCCTTTCATCAAAGGATTATATAATCTACATAAAAAATATCATAGAGTTTAATTAAGCATAGATGTAATATTTGATGAAAACTTTGCATACATGAATTCCAAAGATATTCCTATTGAATCTGATGGGGAAGATATCACACTCTTTGAAGAAGACGAGCAACATGAAAAAAAACCTAAAAATAAAAAATGAGGAACAATCAAACCCATTCAACCTAAAATCATACCTGAAGTAAAGAAGAGGCTAAATCGGTTGAAAGCTACACTTGAATATGCTGAAGGACATGGATTAGCAAAAGGAACTTTCAAAGAAAGCAAGAAACCAAAGAGATACTCCTGATATGCATCATATATGACAAAATTAATTTAAGCAGAACCAACCACATTCGAATAAGCCGCTAATCATGATGAATGGAAGATATCCATGCAAGAATAATAGAAATTAATCATGAAGAATATGGTTTGGGAATTTTTTCTTAGACCTAGTGACAAATTTGTTGTCACCTCCAGATGGATCTACAAAATTAAAGATGTTGTTGATGGGAGCATAAATAAATACAAAGCAAGATTTTTAACTAGGGGTTCCTCTCAAAAGGAAGGATTGGAATATGAAGAAACATTTGTTCCTATAGCCAGGTACAGTACCATTAGATCCCTAATTTCTTTAGAAACTACTATGGGATGGAGCATCCACTAGATGGATGTCAAACGAACTTTCTTGACTGGAACCATAGATGAAGAAGTGTACATTGAACAACCAAATTTTTTGGAGATACATAGCATGGAATCTCATGTCTATAGATTGAAGAAAGCTATATATGGCTTGAAACAAGAACCTAGAGCTTGGTATGCTAGAATGGATGCCTATATTTTAACAATTAGCCCTTTTCAAAAGATTTACAGACCCAAATCTGTACGTAAAAGTAGTAAATAATGAACCAATCATTGTTTTATTATATGTGGATTATTTACTCCTTACAGGTGTGGAGGATAGAATTCAAGAATGTATGAAGATTTTTGCAACATAATTAGAAATGAAATATCTAGGAAATATGCAGTATTATTTGGGCTTGGAAGTTTGGCATAAACCTGGAGAAATATATATTGGTCAGGGAAAGAATATTATCAATATTATACTAAATTTTGCTATGATGGAGTCCAAGCATATGACAACTCTAATGACCACCAAATTAAATAAATTGAGAAGTTTTTATATTATAGCTTCATTGATCCCACATGTTATTGTCAATTGGTTGGATCATTAATGTATTTGGTGAATACTAGACCCAATATATGTTATGTTGTGAATATTCTAAGTGAATTTCAGTTGGAGCCACATCATGATAATTGTATGGATGCCATGAATATCTTAAGGTATTAAATGGTACTATTCATCACTGCCTAAATTATGATGGAAAGGAGATGAAATTAATAGGTTTTACCAATTTTTATTGGGGCGACAGTGAGAAGAATGGAAGAAGCACTACCAGTTTTTTTTTAAGTCCACCATCCGCAATGATTTTATGGATGAGTTGTAAGAAATATTAGATTTATTTGAGTAATGCTGAGGATGAATATGTCATTTCTTATGAAGTTGGAAAAGTAGTTTGGTTAAGGAAATTTCTAGCAGATTTTTTTGGAGGGCTCTTGGATCGAAATATTATAAATTGTGATAACCAAAGTAGCATCAGAATGTCTAAGGACATCGTGTTCCATGTAATAACTAGGAATATTATTAATAAGTATCACTACATTATAATATTGGTACAAGATGGGGTTGTGACACTACAATATGTTCCGACAAATGAACAAGTAGTTGATGTGTTGACAAATTCTATCCCCAACAAAAAGTTTGTATATTTTAGAAGCATGCTTAGATTGGTGGATATATATGATATAATTGAGAGGGAGATATGAGTACCATAAAAAATCTTGTATTGTGGTACTTTGGAGGACATCTTGGCCAAATTGGTATTTAGATTTCATGTTATTGTTTGGCCTTAATGATGTTTTCATCCCAGTGTGGGAGGGTCATTGGTCTAGTGGAGCTGCATTTTAGTGTTGACCTTGATGATGATACCTAGATCTGTGTGACGGTTGGTGTCTTTTCGTGGAAGCCTAGATGGTATCTATATCCATTCGAATTGATACCATGGTTTTTGACTGATGGTACCTATAGTGGGAAGTTTCCTTCATGACACCTCAGTCCCTGTTGGGAGGATACCTTGGCAGTTAGGGTATCCGTAGCATTGCATATGTTATTACTCTTCTATGAACATGCTAATTTCAGTTCACCCTTGTACCTATTTGTACAATTATGAATACTTTCCTAGTTAAGAGAGAGTATTGAAAATGTATCTATTTTCGGTACTCATAATTATTATTGTACTTTGTCATTATATTGTAAAAATTGAAAAAGAAGTAAAATAAATTATTTTGAAGCATGGCTTTCATGCTCCTTTTACTTATTTATTAGGTCAAATCCTCCATTATAGGATTCCATGATTTTATTGAATCATAATATTCTTTGTCATATTTATTAGACCATTCTTGGGCTTTTGTATCATGAAAATAAAATTATTTTTGAGTCAAAACAATTATTTTTCACCTCCTCACTAATTTGGCCCTACCTTGATGAAGTCAACCCAGTTTGGGGCTATTTGACCTTATGAAAACAATATACATATAAGGAAAAATTGACCTATTTTGCATCCATCCATCAACAAGTTCAATATATAGTGAAGGAAGAGAAAAAGGAGATTGAAGTCAAGGAGAAAGAAGGAAAAATCAAAATCAAACTTCTTGGGCATCGTCTCTTTCACACGTGCGAGATTTTTATGGTTTCTGGGCTATTTATAGGGGCCGAAATTTTTTCAATGACTCCAAGTCCGAAATTATGAGTTATGGGGAGCGGAATTTGTTGTTGAAGCAACTTTGAAGGAGTTGGCTCCTGTTGATTTTGGTAGAATTTGTCTACATGAAAGGAGGGTTGAATGGGTGATTAGAGCATATATTTTTCTTGGTCAAAAGGTCTTGGATTGTCTCATTTTGACATGGTATTCATTGATATTCACGAGTAAGATGCAAGAAGTAGGGATTTCAACTAAAATAAAATATTTTAGGTCAATGATGGAAATGGCGAGGGGGTTGGTATTATTCTATGCCTATTCCTATGATGCCAAAACCGAGTTGGGTGATGAGAAATAAAATTAATTTAAAACCAAGTTTACTACACCATTATAGCAATAAATGAACTACTTTCATGAAAAATTCCAAATGTAAGGGCTATTCCTCTGGCATAGGTACATGATATTCAAGAATAATCCATGGTGTACATTGGGAATACTAGAAGTGTACAGGATGGTCAATTCAATAGGATTATTATGCAAACATTAGTGTCCCAACATTTGTAGTGAAGAAGCTTCCATCGTGATGGCCAAGAATAAGTTCAATGGAAATATAAGAAAACGCCTCTTGGAAAATAATAAGAATTGGTTCAACAAAAGGATGAGATTCACATCTATTGTAAATTACCACTATTCACATTTGGATTAGGATTATGAGAAGTCTATGAGATCCTTGTTTTATTACTTAACACCATCAACAATCTTGGTATATGTGGAACTAGAAATGTGTCTCGAATTCTCCTTCCTTTTCTTACTTAGCATATGTCATTGTCCACCAAATTCGTAGAGGGATAAGTAATTGACCATTAATTCCCACCTTGCAAAAAAAGAAAAAAAAACAAGTGAAAAAATAAAAATAAATTAGATACAACATCATATCTAGGGAGTAGTCTCACAACATATTTTTCCAAATAAGTTGGAACGATCAAATTTCAATTTTAATTTAGTTGAGCACCCTGTATAAGTTTATTAAAACTAAAAAATATTTTATATATATATAACTATTTTATTATGTAAAACACCTTCAATTTTATTATTTTTACTTTAAAATAGATTTTAAATTTATTACTTTTTGTTTTTAAAATTTAAATCTAAATAATACACATACTTTACAATATCATAATATATGATAAATAAAACTAAAATAATGAATTCATAACTTTAACATGTAGAGTAACTCAATTGAGTATCATGTAAACCATGAAATTCCATATTCCAATGCCCATAAATCAAACCAAACCAAACCCAAAAAAATTATAACCTTATTTTAACATTTATTGAAATACCAATACTTTAACCTAAAAAAGTAATTTCCTATTATTCAATTTTTTTAATCCACTCCCAAACCATAGTAAGTGTAACCATCTCTATCATCCTTTGCATAACACTATCAGTGTTCCAATGAGGAAATTTCATAAATAGTAACTCAGTTTTCTTTGATGAGTGATTTTTTTTAAAATCAATAAAACCATAATTACGTTGATAGGCATTATATTATGAGAGTTTTCTTGGTGACATTATAGAGATTCATCTTCCTCGACACAATCCTCAACACATGCCCCATTATTTCATTACATGTGTCCCATTAGTTCAATTCATTACCTTGGCTAATTGACCAAGGTGAGGGAAATTTCTTCGCACATGCCAACCACATGTCCCATTAGTTCATTAGCTTGACTAATTGACCAAAGTGAGGGAAATTTCTTTGCACATGTTAGCCATGTCATCAGCCACATGGAAGTGAATATATGGTCAACCTCAATACCAACACATGGCTCTCACATGAGGTTTGATTTCAATGAAGATCTGAGTTTAGGTCTTTTCTTGTATAAGAGGTCTATCCCTAATCCATTTTCATGTCACATTTAGCTATTTGTATGTCAGTTCTCTTCTTCGCAAAAAATGATGAATATAAATATTCTTAACTAGAAGGGTGGTGTTATACTTGAGTTCAATGTTGATGATCCAATTCCTCCAGTTGGCGATGCATGCTTCGAATTTTGAAAGGTTACTTTGATACTGATTTCCACGACATGATTTCCGATTTTTTTTTTAATCTTTAAGTAAGCTTCTTTCTCTCTTGGGAACTCAAGATTCTCGCTTCTCTACCTACTATGCTCCATGCCTCCAAACATTTAAGCTCATTTGTTCATCACACTTCAAGGATCACTCAACAAAATTATTTGTTGCTAGATATTTCTTCCCTTGCCACAAATGTCATGGGACATTGTGCTTCTCAAGGGTATTTAAATAGGAACCTGTGTTGAGTAGAGCACATACAACCCTTCCTATATGTTTTATTTTCAACAGAGAAAGCTTAATAAGGTAGAATCCCCAACCTTCCTTGGACTCATACACCCTTCCTGTATGTTTTCTTTTCAACAAAGAAATATTAAGAAGGTAGAATCCCCAACCCTACCTAGAATCATTTAGTAAGAAAAAATATTTTAGTAGACTCTTCTTTTGCCATCTTTAGACACTCGATTGACCATAGGGAGATTGAACAAAGTCAGTCTTGGCAAGGTCATATAAAATAGCCTTAGGAGTATTGAAATATCGAGGAATTTGTCCCATCCATTCAAATGTCGCTGGATTGTGCTCAATATATCATACTTATAAAAAATTAAGGGGTGGACATGACTTACCTTCATGCTTGGGGTAGGGAAAGGTCTTACCTGAGCGTGCGACTAGAACCTATGAGTGTGTCACTGATTAGGGTAGTTATCCTATTAATGTTGTTGCATATTAAGCTACTTACAGTATTAGGTATCGAAAATAACTATTAGAATCCTTCCAATACCTAAAAGGAAGAATTACCAACTTGGTGTACCTTGTTTCATTTCAATGTCTCATTTATTTGCAGAGACCCTAACTTGGTGCCTTGGCTTTTATGTCGTTGAGTTTTTATTTTTATATTTATCAAATTTGGTTCTCTTCTTTATATCTTAACTAATATTGATGACCCTATGGTTACCTAGGAAACACAGAACCCTTGTACACATAACTTATTTCCTTTATCTTTTGTTGTCATTCTTAATTCAATAATCAGGGATATTTTTATTCGAGTTATTATGTCTTCTTGTTTGATATTATTCACTGTGCCACTTGAATATATTCTAGGCTAGAAATTAAGGCACACATTCTAGGCTATAAAAGGCACTAATGAATTATTTTCATCAATTTTTTTTCTATGAATTTCCAAAGTGAATACAAGGGTGGGATTTCCAATGACCATGATTAAAAATATAACTCGAAATACTTGTAATTCTCATCTATGAAGTGGAACCTATTGATATCATGCAGGACTGTGGAACATTAAATTACTAGGTATTGATGGGCATAATAAAAAGAGGAATAATATAATACAACTCATGTTTAAACAAAAATTAATTCTTATTCATCATAAACATATGAACACATCCATTTAATAAGTTTCAATAGGGTTTCAAATAAAATTAGGAATAGATTATGATATCGGTTCTAATGGGAGAATGAACTCACAAGAAATTGAAACATTAAATAGGAAAATAAATAATATTTCAGATTTAATAAATAAATGTATTGAAATATACCTGAATTCAACCAATTTAGGTTTCGGTGAAGTCGATAAATCCCATAAAATTGGATTCCTTGTTGCAAATATTTGACAACCTGAAAGTAATAGGCACAAAATATAGTCCTATAAAACATTTATTAGTCCAAAAACAATATGAAGAAATAGGTAAATAAATCACCCCTTTATTAGGACAATGACCTAGTTTTAGTGCACGATTAGTGACTAAAAACCTCTTTTTCACAATGTTCAAACTATAATAATTAACATCAAACCGAGAAGGACCGATTTCGCATGAGAATGGTAGAAGCCATGAGTTGTAACAAGGCCTCAAACAGATATTTGTAGTGGGTATTTTCAGCGCAAAAACCCTCAGAGTGACGCATGACATTTTTATCGTCGCAGTCCTTTAAAAACATATAAGAATGTAATCAAATTATGGATTAATCAAACATACATAAATTCTAAATTTGATCCCTGCACTGGATGTTTCATGGCCTTCACTAAATTTCTCGAAACAGTGAAAATTTTTCGTGAGCGACCGCTAGGTATAATAGAAGTTTTTCCTGAGCGGCATGCAATGTGGGTTTCTTTGCTCAAAATTGGAGTAAGGATGAGCAAAAAAATTGGGGTGACTCAAAAGGAAAACGAGGTAGGAGGTGTCCATGCATGCCCTTATTGCAAATGTTTGACAACCTGAAAATAAAAAACTCATAATATATTCCTATGAAATCATTTGTTAGTCCAAAAATAATATGAAGCAAAATTTAAATACATTCCCCTTTATCAGGACAATAACCTAGCATTAGCACACAATTAGTCATTAAAACCCTCTTTTTGACAATGTTCAAGCTATAACAATTCACATCAAACCCAGAAGGACCAATTTCACATGAGAGTGGTAGAAGCTATGAGCTATGACAAGGGCTTAGATATTTGTAGTGGATATTTTCAGCTAAAAAAATATCAAAGTGGTTATCATCACAAGCCTCAAAAAACATATAAGCATGTAATAAGATAAAGTATCACTCAAACAGATTAATTCAGAATCAGATCCCTACACTAGGTGCTTCATGGTCTTCGCTTTTTGATGGCCCTAATCTAAACCTTGTACTCGATGCTTCATGGATTTCACTGTAGAAAGAATATATTGATGGATTATGAGTGCCCGAAACAATGAACTGTTTTCCTGGGCTGCCTCGAAGTATAGTAGAAGCAACATAGTTGAGCACGTCACCAAAAAAAAAAAGAGAGACGGTAACATTATTGATATGTGTAATCCATACATGCCCTGTTTTATTTGTAATTTAACTACATGGAAGACTCTAAATCCCAATTACAAAGTAAACATGGCTTGCTTCCTTCGTTTTCCTTGAGCCAAAATTATGATAACCACCAATCTGTTTATTATATATATATAGAAAATCAATATCATAAATATAGAAAATATATTTTATTTAATATAAAATATAATATTTTTTTAACTATAGTAAAGTATAATAAATTTATTTAATAATTAAATTAGTAATATATATATTTAATATATTTAACAATTATTTTGTTAACATATTTTTTGATTATTAAATATAATTATTTAACTTTCTTTTTGAAAAAACGTCGTGCATTGCAATTTATCTTTTCAAATTGAATTTGTGAAGTAATAATTATGTTTAATTAAAACATTGGTTAAATATATATATATCTATATATCTATATATATATATATATAAACTAAAGTTAAAGTTACACTATTGTGAATCATTTAAAGATATAAAAATTAAATGAAAAAAATACATTATCATTTTATTAAAAAAAATTATAATGTAAATGAAGACTTCCTCATTTATAGTATTTAATTATGTAATGACAATGCAATGAAATCAAACAAGCATATCATTGTCTAATTATATGTAATTTTATTCCATTAGGTACAATCTGTAATTAATTATGCAATGACAATGCAATGAAATCAAACAAGCATATCATTGTCTAATTTTATGTAACTTTATTCCATTAGAAAAAATCTGTAACTCGGTAGAGACGGTTGTTACTATTCCACCATTAGGAGAGCTATTTCATAAACGTCGCATGGGGAAACATGTCCCCGAAGACTTCAACCCACACCACTTGGGACACAAATTGTGAACTGTACCACTTAAGCTAAGTTCCTTTGACAACTTTATTCATATAAATTAACTTTCATGAATACTAGCGAAAAGTATATGGATAATGAATCTATAATGAATAGGAAAATAATGAATACTTTGTATTTGAAATTTTAAAAATAAAAAAATCATTATTATTTTACATGATAATAAAATATGGTCAAAGACAATTATTAACTCAATTGATATTATGGAAAATGATTGACATAAGTTTGAAAAATTATAAAGGACATAATGGTTATCCAAATAAAAGCACTAGTTTGTATTGGTTCAAGAATGAATCTCTCATTTCTAAGGAGTTTCTATCTACAAATATTTACAAATTAACATGGATTGGGCCATATTAGTAATTTTTTTAATCTAATATGTTGCAAATATTTGATTGAATCACCTTAGAGAAGCATTATTACATTTCTCTAATATGTAATGGCATATATGAAGAGCATGTCTTATGTGAAATAGATAATACAACGGATTGACATGGAATATGTTGTATGAAATTTTTACAAATCAACAATTCCATTGACAAATAGTTTTTCCTTTCTACTATTTAACAATGCAATAAAAGTCATTGATTGATAAAAATATCATTGTAATAAAAATGATAAATCCAAGTTTGAGCACACTCTCCAAGGCGAAGGAGAAGGTGTCATGCAATAGAAAACTATCTCTTCAAATCAGGCACATGTAAGGTAAGTATGATGGGATTAAAGTCTAACTGTTTGGTGGTGTTCCCTCCTCAATAGGCGAAGGTGGTGGATGCCTAATCCATTCCTTCATGCAAATTTTAAGTGCACTAACCTCAACTCAAATAGTGATGGTTAGGTGGGTTTTAGTGGGCCTAACAAGTTCCACAATGCGAGTGAAATAAATTTTCTTACAAAGAATTAATTTTTCCTCGGAGTTCAAAGATAATTCTTGTCTTAAGATGTGTTCCATACAATCCACTTGTCCTCCGTTATCCTTTCCTAGGAAGAGTAGCAATCCTCTAGAAGCATGTGGTTTTTCTCCCTTGTGTGATTATAAAAGGCATGGATAAAAAGGGTGGTGATGGAGATGGTTCGTGGTACTCTATAAAATCGTAAGGCCTTTGGTTTCATCTTATTTTGACATGATAGGCATGACTTCCTCTATGTGTCAACCGTTTTCTATCCAAGATCGGTTGAGAAAAACACTTGAGACTTGGGGGTCTCTTTATTCACAATAGTCTCCAAGTCAATTTTTTTTATATTTTTATTACACAGTACAACCTCTGGGTTGGTCTTTGAACTTGTGGTCGTGCTCCCCTCCTCAGCGCTACATGGCCTCAATTTCCCAGTTATTTCTTTCAATTGTCCGGTCCTAAGGTGTGGGGTATGGTACCCTAGAAAATTTTCAATTTAATTTTTGCAATTTCGTCTTTCGTGGTTCCTCGGAGTCACAAGGATTTATCGTACTTTCTTGGTTGTAATTTGGGATGCATTTTTTTTTCCATTTTAGGTTTACCCATGAATTTCCCTTATGTTGGTCTCATGAAGGTTGCAAAACCATTGGTCTACATCTAATTATTGATTATCGTCTTCCTTTCCCACTACAAGTACTTGTAGATTTACCCATGAATTTCCCTTGTGTTAGTCTCATGAAGGTTGCAAAACCCTTGGTCAACATATAATCATTGATTATCGTCTTCCTTTCCTGCTACAAGTACTTGTATATTTTCTCAATGTTACTTCTTGATTCTGTCTCATGTCTAATGCATTCTATTATGGTGTGCTCCCCCTATTGCAAGGTGGCTTGGTTCTTTACAAGCTATCACCCCTAATTCCCTTTTCCCTTCTATCCAAAGGTTTTTTAAGAAGGTGTGGCTTGTCCCTAGCTCTGTGCATCATGGGCCTTGGTGATGGTATCATCCTCTTTCGAAATTTTTCATATCCATCATTTTTGAACATGCCCCTGTGTCTATTCAATATCCCTACTCGTATTTTTGTAGCTTATATTTGTTTTCCTTCTTGTGCAATCCTCAACGTGATTATGCCACCTCGTTAGAGAATGGAAATTCATAAGGAAGGTTCCAATTTGAGGTTTAATTCTCACTCTAGACGCCTCTTTGGATGGAATTATGCAACATCTATGTTTGATACAATACCATAGGAAGTTCGTAACGAGATTCTACATCTCGAATATCAGTAATTTGGGGACAAAGCTTATTTTTTAGATTAAGAAGTCAGAAATCAGGAACTCAAGTGGATTGCTAACCCTAGTAAATTCAGAAAGAAAAAGTTGCACTTCATACATTCTGTTGTAGGTTATCAACAAGTTTACTGCTTGCTCTGTTTGGTCATCCACAACAAAAAGGTGGATCATTATAGGTTATTTGCAGGGAAGGAGGATTTGAAATTCCTTCTCAGAAGTATTCAGTACCGATGGATGATATTATTGTACACCTATAGAGGGTGGAAAGATATTTTGTGTCAAATTCATAGTTTGACTCAGGAAACGTCTATGATTCTCCTGTGTTGATTGATACTCCACTGGTCAATATTTCTCCCCCTCTCAAATTTGTCCCTTTTGCGAATGGCGAACCAATGTCTCTGGTGGTCATTTCTGACTAGCAGTACATGTTTCATTGTCACTTTTGGTTTTGGTATTTTTTCCGAGTATGGTGGGCTCTCTCACACCCTGTTGGATTTCATAGCGGATGACCTAGAGCATCAGAGTAGTTGCACACTTCTATCCTTTCCAACTCTTTGGTCACCTAGTTTCACCTCTATGGTTCTGCGTTTTGATATTTTTGTACTCAAAACATAGATCTTTATAATGCTTATATATGCTATAGCTTGATAGTGGGCATGTTTGATAAAAAATTGTTATGGTATAGTTAGTTTTTTTACGCACAATTTATCTCCGGATAGTTACCAATTTTTATGATTACGAGATTTATGCACTTGTAGAGAAACTGGTTAATATCCATGAATATTTTTCATTTGATTTACAAAAAATAATGATAAATCCAAAACATCATGAAGCCACATTAAACAAGAAGCTCAAAGAATGTAGTTATGTGAAGGAAAT